>ML779348.1:133383-159146 GCA_009831015.1 Picea engelmannii
TGCATTTGTCATTGTAGGTCGGATAAGCTCTGCAGTAACACTGCATTAATTTCAGTTTGTTTTTCCTGTTCTTTCATCATCCTTTCATTGTCGGCCTTGCAGCTTTGCAATTCAACCATGAGACTCCTCACAGTCTCGGCTAGGTCTGGAGGGGTTCCTATTACTCTTCTTTCGTCAGACTCTTCATCTCTATTGTGGGAGCCTTCTCCCATCTCTTGGTGAGTCACCATTCTCTGCGTCTGTAAATTCCCATGGCTGATCATATGCTTAAGTGAAAAAACAAACGTTGATTATTAGTCAAGAGTTAAATACATTTTTATAATTTGCATAATTTATAACTCTTTCACATGCATACACAGTCGGGTTCTCGTCTCCGAGTTTTTCAATCCTGGGCAAGAGAGTTATGTTAGGGGGTTACTCCTCGTAGGAGTACTTCGAACGGAGCTTATGTGTGACTTGTGCATGAGCCCAGACAGGCCAAGTGTTGTAACCATGCTCTGATACCACTTTGTCACATACCCACTACGCAAATTAAACTTTTTCATTGATTTCTCAACAATCAAAATCCCCGAAGTCCTACGGGGCTTAGCACAGGCTAGCTCTTTCTTTTTCTTCCACCTCCATGTGGTTGTAGTTCATGACTACGGGCCGAATCAGCACGGCGTCTTTTCTCACTTCGCGACTCGGTGCTACTGGAACGTTGAGTCGCTCGACTCTGCAAACCCCGAAGCTTGAAACAGCGAAGCATCGTACCACGATGGGGCTAGCGAGGGGAAAGTTTCTCTCTTGGGGTCCTATCTACGTGACCCTATACGGTGTCCACGTGCTTAAGCCAGCCAAGAGCTTGTTGAATTTTCACAATTCGAGGAATCGCGATACACGACTTCTACATTTCCCCATTCAAATCCCCGAAACTTCCGAGGTCTCTAAGGTTTCCCTCCAAAGGAAGATCGATGGTCGTAAGCCTCCTCTGATCCAATGGTATGGATCCTTTCAGGGTTTCAGTACTCGGGAGTTCGAAATGCAATGACTCCAAGACTCTTCGTCATTCAAATCTCTGAATTCCAATATGGAAAGTCGTGTAAGAGATCGACGGCTCTTAGGAGCATGGATCCAATGGTCCATGGGATTTCGAGTATCGAGATTTCGTGACTTACAAAGGCAAGGTTTCTTGCCTTTTGGTTCCCCGGATGCCGAAATGCCGAAACGTCGACCGGCAGCCACATGTCCCTTCGATGGACGGCGGCGACCCTCAACCAAGATTGACGGTCCTGGTCTTTTTGGGATGATCAACGGTCACGATCAAATCCCGGCTTTCCTCAATCTTAATCACACCTCACGCCATTTCGAGGCTTCGGTGATCGGAATTTCGCGACTCGCGAAGACAAGGGTTCTTTGCCCTTTTGTTTTTTGGGTGCCGAAACGCCGAAGCGTTTACCAGCGGCCACGTGTGCTCTATAGATGGACGGTCCAGGTACTTCCATGGACCATGGGATCTATGGTCTAGATTCCTTCATCTCTTGCAAGGGAAAAAGGAAGGGGTCGTGGCATTAATGCCTGCGTCTCTTTCTTAAATCAAACGGTCATTACAGACCCTGGGATCCTCCGAAGGGATCCTGTTCGTGCATCACTTGCAAAGGTGGAGACGGGTCGAGGAATTATCATCCACGTGTCCTCCCTCAGATGAACGGCCCTCGTTGTTTCACGATTTCGTGACTTGCGACTCCCAGTGACGCAAATCCTTTGTCAACTCGAATCCTCGGTATTTGAAATACCAATGGACTCTCGATCTCTGTCACGTGTCCTTCACGGATGGACGATCTAGATCTATATCAGGATTTTTACCAAGGAGTGTCCCGATCTCTTGTCATCAGGACTCTCAAAACCCCAAACTCCGAATCCCCGATACCGACTCCTCTCTCGGGACTTTTCCCGCATGCTCTGATTGCCGCCACGCATCCTCCTAAGATGGACGGTCCTGATCGCTTCTCATGATTTCAAAGTTTTCGCTGCCGAAATACTTCGGCAACTTGTCCCTTCGATCCCCGAAATGCCGACGGGCTGCCAATCTTGCCCGCGTGTTCTCCTATGATGGACGGCTCAGATTGACTCCGAGGTTTTCACTATGAAAATTCTCGATCTCATGTCATCGTGACTCCCAATTTCACAAATGTCGATATCCCGATGGCCACGCCTCTCGTCGGAACTTCCAACCTCCTGTTCACGAGGGCTTAACCCTCATGCATCTCTCAACAGATCCAACGGTTGTCGGGTTTTTCTAGCTAAGATTTAATGACTCAGATCTGTCCCACGTCGTGCACTCTCCCACTACTCCATGGACGTGGAAAAATCAACGGTCCAGATGTTCTCATGGACCTTGGGGGTCTACGATCCCGATTTCCTCACTATTCGCGAAGATAGAGGAAAAGGGGCAAGATATGTAACGCCCTTGTTTCTTTCATCGATCTAACAGTCGTGAATGACCATGGATCTTCCGACGAAATCTCGTCCGTCGATTGGTACTTATCCCTACGCTGCTACTTCGGGATTTTAAGAAGGTCATTCCTCCTCATATAGGGTTGTAAGACTTGCACATTCAAGTCCTTTTTCCCGGTTCTTGGTAAACCTTTCCAAGGAGGGAATCTCTGTGAAGAGATCTATTCCGGGGCATTCCTGGAGACAGACAAAGGGAAACAAACTCTCGAGTATGGACTGGAAGTCTGACTTGGTTCAACTCATGCATAATTAAATTCATTTATCAACATAAGCCACGCGTGGTCTTTCTGTTATAAGCATATATCTACCATTTCTTATCAAAACACTGCATAGACATTCTTATACGGTAATCGTTCACAATTTCACAGTTTATGAGCATATATGTCAGCATATGAATTTCAAGATGCAATATGTAAAACACTTATCAGAAATAACACCAGAAGTGAGTGCAACTGCTGAGAGGGGTGCTCGTTTCCACCCAACCGTAGGCGTAGCGACTCCCAGCGGATTTACCACTAGCCACCCCCGAGCTGAGACCACGATGTTGTGAGACTGCGTCTCTCTGTCTGCCAGTGACCAGGAGTGAAGGTTGCAATCCTTCCTCTCTGCTATCTCTCACTTTGCATAATGCCAGAGTTCTCCCCTCGCGTCTGCCCCCCAATCGCTTCTACCTTACGCCTTATCCTCTTGCGAGGTCGCGTGTGGCGCGATTACCCTCGCATCTAGTTAGGCCTGACGGCTCTACGGATGGGCGGTTCACCATCCCATCCCTCATTAAGTCATCCGCCTACCAACCTGCGAGACATTAAATTCGGGGCCAGCGAGCCGCTTTTGGTTCTCCGGGCCAGTGGAGTCCAAATACGGTGTTAATGCTCGGTGGAAGTTAACGCCACCTTTCCAGGGGCCTTCCACCGCCATCATGGTCTCTTTTTCTGCACATCCCCTCTCAGCAGTCCTGCAATAGAATTTATAATGTTATTCACATTCATTGACCTTTTTCTCAAGGTCCATTTACATCACATATTCATATTTATGGGTTTGCCATAGTTCTTGGCCAGTCTCGTTATTTTTACAAACTGGGGGAAACAGGGTGTTACAATACATGCATTTGGTTTAATATGATGATGCAATTACAACTAATGTAATTGTGACTATGATGATGCATGCTATGTATAGAAAGGAATTGGAGTTGTTGAGGAAGACAGTTGCCAATGATGGGCAACCTCAATCAGAGGATGACCATGAAAAGGATGTGGTTGAAAGATTGTTGACAGCGCTGTAAAAGTTCCCTTAAAGCATTGTTGATGAGGTCAAAATCAGAAAGAGGGTGCTAGCAACCAAGAACCGATATAAAAATGTTCATGCATATGTGGCACAATGTATGAAGGGATTTGGTAAGAACCCCTTCTGAAATATTTTATTGTCTTAATGTTATGCATGAACTTTTGAAAGGTGGTTGTATGCCTTGGATACCCAAATAGGGTATGATTCAGGAAGGAGAACCCGAATGATGAAGGTGTGAAACTCTGGCAGTAAAGACTATTTGTAATCCTTGGAAGAATTCATGAACTGATATATCATGAATGCATTGGCCAATCAAGGAATGCTTAAAGGCATTCATTTTGAAACCTTGAGTTTCATGAATGATGATTTAAGGTTGTGATCGATTCAGAGCAGAAAATATGGTTCTGCTAAAATAATGAATATGGGCAGAGAATCCATATGGTAATAAGTTGGTCGAATTCCAACAGACCTTGGAGAAAGTGCCTAACCTGAAAAGTGATAATTTGAAATCGATGCAAGGGTGCATTATGTGTGAATGTAGCCATGGACATTGGCACATTGATTAAATTCACTTAATGTTGAATTGCATCGAGAAAGGTCGATATATTGAACTAATGCATGTGTAAGGAATGAAAATTCATTTTTCTTTATATCATGAAATAGATAAAAGTGATTTGATTGTTAGCATGCACAATTTAAGAATTGTTTGTGATGACGTTATAAGGGTGTAGTGAAAATATATGTGCATGGGAAACTAACAATTTGTTTGGCTGATTGAAGTTGAAAGTGCAGGAAGAAAAGAGTCTTGGATATGGCAGTTTTGTAAGCCAAGGAAGACCAAAATTGCATGTTGAGCCAAACCACAAGGAATGGTATTTTCTTTGAAGCGAATGCATTTGATTGTTAGTGTGCACAGTCTTGAAATTGGTTGTGAACCACTGCAAGTGTGCAATGAAAATACAATGTGCAAGAGAACTAACAATTTGTTTGGCTGAGGAATGTTGAAATTGCAGGAAGCAAAGGGTCTTGGATATGGCAGTGTTGTAAGCCCATAAGGAAGACCAAAATTGTTTGTTGAGCCAAATTGCTATACGAAGGAAATTCCCATAATTGGTGGATCTGGTTCCGTGTAGAACAGATCTGAAAATAAATGAGGAAATTGGAAAATCTATGGGTGACATATTTTCAATAAAATTCCAAACTTTAGAATTTATGATGTCTCATGAATTTATGTATACCTGTGATACAGGTGAGAAGAAAAGATATGTCCAAAAAGGACAAATGAAGGCTTTCAAGATGAAAAGCATGAAAAATTGCTATTGTTGATCCATGAGAACCCCATGGTAAGCCACGATCTCCTAAAATATGTTGTGTTGATGTAACACAAGCCCGAGGGACGCCTCGGCAAAGCAATTTTGAGGGAAGCCTCGACTGTAAGGCTCAATGAAGTCTATAGAACACTTCTTGTGTGAGAAATCATTGGCAAGGCAAGATGGATCGCCTGAGGGACTGTATAGTAGAGAATGAGATGCCTGAGCCTGGGCCTAGAGGGTGAGTGACTGCAAAGAAGAGGAGACTTCGACAATTCTTGTAAACTATTGATTGGGATCATGCACACAATGGGTATGTCCAGGAAAAGCAGTAAGTTTGGATAACAAGACTGGCATGTGGATACAAATCCACAAACTGTGCAGATGAGTATTGTGCCAAGTTGTGAATTTTTTCTAGAATTGTATGCAACAATAAAAAAAAATTGCATGAAAATATGATTAATGTGCTTGTTGTCCAAAAAACATTGAAGGTAGCTGAAGAAGGCCAAGAGGCTGAAAAAGACCTGACCATGAAAGAGGGTCAAGACTTCTAAAACAACTGAATGAGAAAGGCATGACAGGTGTTACTAAGAAAGAACACCGAGGACGGTGTTCCTTTAAGGGGGAGGGGATTGTAACACCCATGTTTCCCCCGGCTTGTAATTAATCATTAATCATAATCACCATGCTCTGGCATGGGAACAATGTAAATGTATTATTGTTTGGATAGCCAAACAACTGACTGTGGGGGTGAAGCCTTGAAAGTATTGGCCATGATATCACTAGAGGAAATATTGTGAAAATTATAAGAAAGGGTTCATTATATCGAATGACCCCAAATTTCCCTTATTGAGGATAATAAACCTCCTCTGAATCCCAAGGAGAGAAATCAATTAATGAAGAAAGGATTGGTGGTTGAACCATCAACCAACCCCATGAATGGAAGCATGGTCTAGCCGAAGAATGTCATCCCGAAGTACCACAGGGTCTTGCAGACCCAGACTGACCCGAGTTTTCCTTCTGACAGAAGGAACAGGATAGGAGGGATGTGCGTGCAAGGCACGTGAGAGAATAAAGAGAAGAGTGGAGAATGTGAGAAGCTCTCTAATTGAGAACGGGCAGAAGACCGCGAGCTTGATGTTGAGGAAGCATCTGATAAACCTCATTGAGGTCGTAACAAAGAAAGAAAATCTCTGAGAGTTTGCAAAGAATGGGACCTGAGCAGAAAACCGTGAGCTTGACGCTGAGGAAGCATCTAATAAACCTCGCAGAAGATGTGAAAGAGAAATGATTGTTGAGAATCGACATAAATTCCCTAGTGATATCACGGCTTGGCACGAGCGTGGCGAGAGCGCTAAGAATGAATGCCTTTGAGATTATGGTTGGGTGGAAAGGCGAACACCCATAGTCAATTAGTTGGTTGCAACCTGTAATAGATAAGTATTCTCATATCCTGTGTAATTGAATTGTAACTGTAGATTAAAGTTGAATATCCTATGAATGTTGCAGGGATGTGTATGTTTGCTTGATGATTAGACTATATCCCGTTATATTTGCTTGATTGTGTATTTAATCAAGTAAGGAACTATATGGTTTGTATATGTAAATGCTCGAGCCCCGTGGTGGCTCAAGTTAAAACAAAGGAGTTGTGAGTTCGTCAACCTTGGGCACAATTTCACGTATGCATGTTGACACTCCCAGTCATTCTGAGTCTCCTGGAGGAAGGAGTTTGTTAAGCTCAGGAAGGATAGCGAGATTCAAGTCTCGAAGGGAAGATCCTCTCTTTTGGGGAGACAAGTGAACAATATCCGTTCAGGAAAATCTAAGGTCTGTCATGACCGTTGGATTTGGAGGAGGAGTGTAGGTGTTAATTCCTTGACTCCTTCAATCTTCACGATTTTGGCGAACTTTGGTATTCGTCGTAAGGGAGACAGATCCTCCGAAGTCTCGGAGTGATGAAGTTAATCTGGGTCGTAGATCTGAGGACGCTTGGGAACTATCCCAAACGTCGGATCTACAATGTGGCCAGCCCGGCGTTGATCGCTTTGGAAGGACAGGGGTGTTGTAACGTCAAAACCCCCGAAGGCCAGAGTCGCAAAGCATTATGGACTGTGGATCTAAGGATCATTCAGGACCCCTCTTGACCGTTTGATCGTGGGAATGCATGTATCACGTTGAGAGCACGTGGCGGCCGACGTGTCAAGTGACGACTTTGCCAGGTGTGGCGACCTCGTGACATGGTAAGGGGACGTCGATGACCTGAGGTAGGTGCCACGTATTTTACCGGAGTATTTTGGTATGATAGATGTCCTTCTATGAGTGGCCCAACAATGGGACCCAAGGGACCCTTGAGCGAAGGTTACGAGATGTAGATCTCTAGGGTTACATGGATACCCTCGAACCATCAGATCTAGGTTGTGGTCAGCTCGGCGCTAACCTACTCCGGGAGACAGGAGAAGTTTACACCTTGAAACCCCTGAATGTCGAAGATACGAAGTAGCGAAGGCCGTTGATCCAAGGGTTATGTGGACGTAACTTGGCCACGAGATTGAAGGGCATGAAAGATGATCAGTCTAGAGTGATGTGGCGTAGTGACGTTACCCAGGGTGACGTGGACCCAAAGTTTGACGTGCCACATGTCACCTAGATTCGTGTGTATCACATACCCTATAGACCTATTGATACATGACACGTGTCACCCCCTGACAAGGGTACATGTCACCCCTAGCCTTCTACGTGTCAGTACCTAGTACGTGCCAGCCTAGCCAAAGTGGTGGGTGAACCGACTGAAACTCTGGGAGTCTGGGACTTAGGGATTCTAGAGGTTTGGAGTGTAGGGTCGAGAATAAACTGAAAGGCTTGAAGGTCGAAGCCACGTGGAGGGATTCTGGGTTCCTTCGGGAGTTCAGGACTCTGGGAAGTCTCATTCGTAGACAGTAAAGAGACGTTCTTCGCCGAAGTGTCGAAGCACTGAAGGTCGATTTCCCCGCTAGCCTGAGTGTTAGACGAGGGTTAAGTCAGTCGTTGGATTGGGTGATGGATGGACCTTCCCTACAGGAGGTAGGAACCTAGAGATGGTATGAACGGGATGAAGCCACGTGGGCATCACGTGGCCCTCAACTAATGAACATCCGAAGAACTTTGGGAAGCTGTAAGATATAAACCAAGGGTCGGTTTAGAGCCTGGTAGCAGTCGTTAGAAAGCTATGGATAAGTAGAAGAGAATGAATCATCTCGGAGAGATGATTCGAGATGAGTTGGTTAAGGAAAAACGAAATTATGATGCCCCACTGCTTAAAAGAGCATTTAGGGGTCGGGTGTGTTACACATGGTAGCAGGGTTGAAGTCTTGGAACCATGGTTTGATGAAGAGGCCTACTTTGGCCCAAAACCATGGTCTCTCTTCCAAAACCTTTTGTTATTGTTGGGATTACAAAAAAAAATCATAAGAGACCTTTGGAGCAAAAAGGCAATGAATGTTTTGTGATTTAGGTGGAATTAATCCTTTCAGTAAATGTTGTTGATAATAGGCACAACCCATTGAATTGACGAATTGGAGCATGGTTTTGATCACTAGTGATGAGGTCTTTAATATCCAACATATGTATATGTAACACTAGGTTGTCTTGTTATCTCTCCATCATGAAGGCCCTTGGTTGAGGAGCCTTGAATTACAAAAGGGAGGAGGCTCTATTTTTAATGACATCTTTAAAAGAGTGAGGATTCAAAGATCTACCCTTTTGATCCCCCTCAGAGGGAGTAATATACACGTGTAACACCTTTTATAAGGAATTGGTTTCCCTATTTAGAACCCCTCCATGAAGATGAAGTACTATGGGAAGGGTCCATTCCTTATGAATGTTATAATCAACCAAGGTGCAACTATTTTCCAATTGTTGGTATGATAAGATCAATTTATATTGATTGGGAAAGATCCCCTCCATGGCCTGGATTTTGACCTTCACAATTCTTATAATCTTTGAGGTCACCTCCAAAGTGATGGTTATCCCATAAATGGTTTTCATAACTATTTGAATGGTCCTCTATGTATGAAAAAACAAAATTTTAACGTTTGACATTTTGTTAAACAATTGGTCGGATGCTCTTAGTGATTTCATATGTTTTATCGAATAATAGGTAGGGTTCCTAGAATTCAACCTTGTGATGAGAGAAGAAATTGAACTTTGTATGCTAGGAACATTGTCTAATCATTTTGAGTAACCTGACAACCTCCTCGGCCCTGATGATCTACAAAACGTTTCATTCATTAATGCCTCAATGGAACACTCATCTCTTGTCAATAAGGTAATTCGTGGCCTTGACTCGCCCGAGTTCAGTTGGTACAAGGTGAAACTCAATAAAGATAACTACAACAAGTTCAGAGTGGTGCATTAGATTTCTTGCAACTTGTGAGTAATTCAAATTGCATGATAAAGTTGTTGGAGTAATTATCTCCTACTTGTCTTGTGCTTAATGTGGGATTATTTATCATACTATTCAAATTGTGGTGTGCTCTTGTAATGTAGAGTTTATCTTTATGTAAGTTGTTTGATTCTATTATTTAGGAGATTGTTGTAGATCTAGTTAGTTGTGAGAGATATTCTCCAACTTAGTCTCCTAGTTTGGTGTGTAGTTGAGATATTCTCTCACACAAGTTTATGTTACTTTTCTACTAGCTAGGTTCACTGTAAAAACTTTTGTAACATCCCCACTATAATCCCCAATTTAATTAATGCTTAATATAGATATAATATGTGGCTATGGCCAAGCAATGTATATGCGAATTGTATTTCCAAGTTTTAATAATAAAATGTGATGCCAACTGCTAAGGGGAGATGGACATAGATGGGGACTGAATTAATCCACAAAAGAGGGGAGGGTCTAAGAGAATGTCTAAGAGGGGTCCAAAGGGGAATTACCCATGTCTATTAATTCCACCCACGTTCCTGAATTTTATTATCATTATGTATTAAACTCTATTTTTTAATTGAGTGTCTCCAAGGCCAATCATTTAATGCATGTAAGAGGGTGGGTGTGAGAAGTCACATCCCATAGTTTTTGGGAGCATGGGGCCCGAGTACAATCAACTTGGGAATGTGTGAGTCAAGCAAACAAGCCAAATGAGAGGAAATTTGTATGGGTAGTTACAACAGTTTTAGACAGTCAATGCTTTTTCATGAATAATAATTAGAGAGTAGAAAAAGAGAGCTTGGAGTTGGTTCATCCATGAAGGGCGAATTCTAGAGCATGCTAGAGCGTATTTGGAGTTGAAGACTGAAAAGCTTGGTTGTCAGGTCTGAAGAGGGAACTCTTGTGTGAATTGCATTGATACAACAAGTGTTTGTTTTTGTTGTTGTTGGTAGTTTTCCTGCAGTGAGTTCCCTTGAATTCCCAGCAGAGAGATTCTTGGTTACCTATGCCAGAGAGACCCTGATAAACAAATGAGATGCCTGAGGGACTGAGATCGGTGAAGGGGTACATTCCTTGGGTTGGGCAGGTTGTGAGGAAGAGAGCTAGTGGAAAATTGGGATAGTTGTAGGAAAATATAAGTAGGTTGTGGGTTTTTTTGAGCTATGAGAGTGGACAGTGAGAGACCACCTTCTTTTGTGGATTGTTATCCCCAACTCAGGAGTGACTTGTTGTTGAGATTTGGAACAACAAGTTATGTTCATCCCAAGCAGTTTGTTATGTTATCACATTAAGTTGTCAAGGGCTGCAGGCCGCAACCATGAGCGCAAAAGCACAACATTCAAAATGGCCCGTTATGATCTCGAATCAAGCAAACAAACAAGTTTAGTTTTCAGTGGTTGGGATTCCATGTGGAGTTCAGATCGGCGGTTTGCAGGTATTCAGAATCCGAAAGTTACTCGAAGTTTGGTGCCGGGGCAAAGGCCCGAGATCAAAGGTTGAGGAAAGATTTAATCTGGGCCATAGATATCATTAGGAGAGATCAATGATGGAGAATAATCGCAGGAATCGAGAGTTCAAAATGTCGTTAAAGTTGTTCATCAAAGGTCCGAACTCCTGAAACCTGAAATTACCATGGGTCGTCTGATCCAGTAGGATGCATGGCACCAGATCCGAACTGTGGAGAAATTCATTTTAGGAAAACTAAAGTGAGGAATGCGCAAATTTCCCCAAGTCCTGAAATGTCGAAGGCCCGAAGTCTCGAAGGCTCGAGGTCCCGAAATTAATCTGGACCACTCATCAGCGGGGACATGTGGCTGAAATCCATGAGCTCCGAATAAAGGCCCAAAGTAATCCTCGGTCGTTCAATTCGTGAGGACACACGTCAGTATATCGCCAACTCTGGGTAAAGGCCTTTGAGAGCCTAGGTTTGAGATTTTATTTTCCCAGAGTCTGGAGATCCGAAAAGCGTCTCAGCTGTTGATCTCGGGGAGCCACGTGTCGTCAGATCCTTAGCTCCGGAGGTTTTGCTTGGGGAAAATATAGTTTGAAGTTTGAAAGGTCTGAAGCCCGAATCGCAAAAGCAGGTCTCAGTCGTCGATTCGAAAAGGGAAGATCTGATCCATTGATTTGGAGGGGGCAGATTTGAGCCTCTGATCGTGAACCTCATCCAAGATCATGATATCGATGACCACAGTCCATTGCGGGAATGCAACATGCTTGGGCGATAATTTTCTTGAGCGGTCCCGCAATTGAAACCATGGTAAGTCAAAAGCGATATGTGGCGAAGGCATATGGATTGTGGGCCTAAAAGCTGTCTAAATCCAAGCCACCTTTGAGCGGCCCCGCAATCACGTGCTCATATAAAATCTATCCAAGAGTAGTGTGTAGCTACCCCCTGAGAATTAGGTCTCGTTCAATATTCAAGGAGGTAGTTAATGAAAATAGAGTTGGTGATTGAAACCTCGGCTCACTCCATAAATGGAAGGCATGGAGGGTCCAACTGTGGGGACTGAACCGTCAGCCCGTGGTACCTGTGTGGGTAGATTTTCCTGCAAAACCCATATCAATCTGAGCTCGCGTCTAACAGAGGGGTGCACGTTCAGTTTGACAGAAGAACTCGCCGACACAAAGCTTTGATTGGAATGACCAGGTCACACTCTTGGTAGTGGCATATTGTTCTGAGTATAAATAGATAGTTTTAATATTTTGTGAAGGGGGTCAACTGGTTGATCAGAGCTCCCTATTTTGTAATGTTTTGATGCCAGAACTGTTCTCTGGTTATATATCGGATTTGAGACTTTCATATTAATAGAAGTCGACCTCTTTTCATCTCTTTGTAAAAAATGTGCTAAAACACTTGGGCATGGAGGATCCAGTCGAGGGTTGTTATGCTGTTGCAATGTAGGTTTGATTGCAGTGGTATCGTGACCAGTTTTAGTCAGCTTACTTGTGATCTTTTCCCCTCTTACACTGAATGGCTCGGGCATGGAGGATCCATTCGAGTTGTTGTAGTTGCATGGTGATGTAGGTTTGATCATTGTGTTGTTGTGACTGTGTTGTTTGGACATATTTCAGTGTCTGAATCTTGAGCTTAAGAGTGATCTTGAGTTTGAGTTTTTCTTCTCCAAGCTACTTGAAGGCTTGATGCCCATAAAAACCTTGTCCACCTTTCTTACTAAGTCTTTCCTCTGCTCACACTAAACTCAATTCACTGACTGAAGTTAGTTGTGGCCCTCACTTCCCTGTGCATTTCTTGTTCAGTTCTGTGTTGAACATCATTCATATATTGAGTTTTATCCATTGACCTCTACTCATATAAAACCAACATCCACCAAAAACTCTGATGGGTACTGGGGTTATCCTCCCACAATTTGAGGGTGACTTTAAGTGCTAACAGGTTACACAACTATTGTTAAAAGATAAGTGTTTTACCCGTTTTTTTTGTTTAATTGTTGTGCTTTTACTCTGAAAATGAGAATTGTTTTACATGTTGATGTGTGAGTTATTAGTTGCATTCATGTTATTTTAGAATGTTTTAGATGCATCAATTTAATGGTATCATACAATAACTAAATAAGGTTGTAATTATTTGTTGGAAGCTACCAAAACTTAGTTAACATAAATATTTAGTTTTTATGATTTTTTTTGTACGAGATGGACCTCAGCTGGACTGGGGGACGTTACATTATGGTATCAGAGCCTATGGCTGAAACATCGGGCTTGTATGGGCCGAGATGGGTGCGAATTGGATAATTCATTGATTCAAATTTTTTCTGTGACGAATTTGGGGGGAAAATAGAGAAAAATTAAAGTGAAATCCTTAAATTCGTGAGAAAAATTAAAGTTTAAAGGACTCGAAATTGTTTAAGAGGTTCGTTGGAGCCATGCTGCAAAGTTGCATAGATGGATTCGACTTGGATGGTTTAATTTTATGTGTTAATGGTCACTGTAAGGTTGAAGGAAGTTTGGTGAATCGATGGTCGAGATCGCATTTGATCTCCCGATCAACGACCCAGATTCATTTTAACAAATTTTAAAATATATAAGGTTTCAATCGTTTGAAAGGCTTAGCAAATCAATGGCCGAGATTTGTTTTCAGCGGTTGGGAAAATGAAATAGATCGAGGGTCTGGATTCATTTTGGTTGTTGGAAGGTTGGAGTCGATCGACGATCAAGATCATCTTAACTTGGAGATCAACAACCCAGATTAATCAGAGATTGGTCAAAAAATTTCTAAGTGTTGGTCGCCAACAGAAATAACCGATGGTCAGGTCGACCGGATTTGCGAAATGTTTGATCACCATCGAGAATCTTCGATGGCCATTCGATGGCCAATGGTCGATGATCGGGTGTCGACAAATTTGGGTGAAGTTTGATAGATCAACATACAAGATCATTTGTGAATGAGAGATTGATGGTCCAAATTCATCGGGGTTTTTGGTTGAAAACTTCTAAGTGTTGGAGTTGAGCAAGAGAAATTGTCGATGATCAATGGCCTGATGGTCGGGTGTTGGCCAATTTGGCAAAGTGTTTTAATCGATCAAGAGAAATTGTCAATGGTCGGGTGTTAGCCGATTTTGCAAGGTGTTTGGGTCATCCAAGATAAATGACCAATAGTCGATGAAGGAAAAGGGTGATGATGTGTCATGCCACATCAACATCCATGTGTCATGCCATGTCAGCATGATGCCATGTTATAGTCTGTGTGTCATGCCACATCAACATCTACGTGTCATGCCACATCAACTTGATTCCATGTTATAATATGTGTGTCATGCCACGTCAACATCCATGTGTCATGCCACGTAAGCCAACAGGGTTGGCCAATGGTCGACGATTGGGTCGGTCGAATAGGAGAAGTGTTTTGTCAGTAAACAAGGATCATCGATGGCCGATGGCCTACGGTCGGGTCCACCGGTTTATCGAGGTATTGCAATTGTTTTCCAGGAGAAATGACCAACGGACGATGATCAGGTGTCGGATAGATTTGTGGACAAGTTTGGTTTGACAATGAGAATCATTGATTGACCAATCGTCGATGGAGCTCAAATCAACAACTTGAATTTCACCCAATTTGAAATCAACGACTCAGATTTAAAGGGTTGTTATAATAGTAAAATGGTCATTTTTATACGAAATTTTCATATTTTTGAAGGTCATTAACTTGCAGGGCAATTTTGAGGTGCTAAACGACGTTTTTAGACAATCAAAACCCAGAAGAACAAAGTGTACCAAGGTAAAATTTGTCTCTGCATCTCAAATAAATAAATCGGAGAGAGTCATCCTATGATCTATCCCAGGCACAAAACATAGCTTGTATGAGAAAGTTATAGCCAAAATAGTAAGGGTAAAATTTCGGCACCAATTTATTTCTGAAGGGCATAACTCCATGCTCATAAGTCTGTTTGGGGCTCAAGAGCAGTCTATAGAAAGCTTATGAACCATAGAAGACAACCATGGTGCCAAACTTGGAATCTGGGTATGTAAAAATGTGCAATAAGAGAGAGAAGACACATGTAGAATACATGGATAAATTGGATAAAACAATGAAAACTTCTTCGGACCATAACTTTCAGCTCGGAGCTCAGATTTGAACAAATGAATAGTAAATAGAAAAATATTGAGGAGGAGAAGACATATATCCACCTAGAATTTTGATTTAGGGACTAAAATTTCTCATAAAGTAACAAAAGAGATTTATGTAGCAAGAAAATAGTGGAAATTGCAGCATGTAAATGTTGTAACTTTTCACTCGTAACTTAGATTGAGGCATGAGTATAGTCATTGGAAAGTTGTTTAAGAGAGGAATGCATCTAAAGAACCATATTTTGATTTGGTGCATTGTGTACTTTATAAATGGATATAAAGGTTAACATGTATTCTAATTGATGAAATGGTTTATGTTATGCATGTTCTAACAATAATTATTACATGCACATTTCTTGCATAATTAGAAGTACAGGGAAACAACTTTGGTTCTTATATGAGGATTAGAGTTATGGAAGATGCTCAAGGATATTACAACCATGAGGAATATATCATAGGTCTACATGTTAGCATGGGAAATGTTGACACAAAGTCTAATGGAAAAAGGGACAGGCATGAACTTGTCACTATGAGGAGCCTGCATAGAGAAGTGCAGAGCTACAGGGCCGATAATGAAAGGATTATGAAGGCCTAGGAAGAGATACTTCAGAGCATGAATATATTGCACAAGTAATTCAACAAAGACTTTGGCACTAAGCAATAATCTAGTGCTAGACAAGTGTCAACATCTAGATCTCATAGCAAAAGGGATGATAACGGGAATGACAGGCAGTCAAGAAGCATGAGCATGTGCCATCATTCTCCAAAGTAGTCCACTAGAAAAAATCATGCAATTTCATGGCCAGGGAGCAGCCCAAGTGTGTCTCCTATCCAGAGGCAAAGAAGAAGGCATGAGGCAGACATCTTGCAAGGTGAACTCAGGAAAATCAAGCCACCAAATTTCAATGGTGAACACAAGAAAGGAGATGACGATGAAGCCTAGTTGTTGGAAATGAAGAAATATTTCTAGCTGCATGATTACCCCTCAAGGGCAGAAGATCGAATTGCAACCTACCAATTGCAAGCAAAGGCAACCATATGGTGGGATCAGCTTAATCAAGCCAGTCACCTTGATGAGAAGGGAATCTCATGGAGTCAATTCAAAGGATATTTCCAAGAGAAATATTTGTCTGAGCATTATTATGAAAGGAAGATATAAGAGTTCTTTGAACTTAAATTGGGAAGGATGACCATGGATGAATATGAGAAGAGGTTCTTTGAATTGTTGAAGTATTTTAACTTCATAAAGGATGATAAATTTAAAATCCAAAGGTTTTTGAGTGGGTTACCCTCCTTATATAGTGACAAGATACAATATGATAACCCCAAAGACTTTGGAGGAAGCCACAAGGAGAGAAAAACATCTTTATAAACAAAGCAGAGGAAGGACAATTTTCCAAAAAGCTTGGAATGAAAAGATGAAGGGTAAGAAGGACCAAAGGTAGGAAGGTTTTAAGCCACCATTTTTCAAGAAAAACTCCCAAGCAAATCAACAAGGTCGATCAACCCAAAATGAGCACAAGATTGTAGATTCATTTGGGAAAAGGCCAACGTAGCAACTTGTACAGTGTTGGGGATGTGAGGGAAATCACTTATATAGGGGTTTCCCTCACAAAGGAGAAATAATGAGGACCATTCACAATATTCGGGAGGCTAAAATAGTGGAATACATGGGAAGAAACATGCCAAAGATTTATGCAGCCTTGGACAAAAAGCAAGCAGAATATCAATCCTCCATGATTGAAGTGGAAGGTAAGATTGATAACCAGCCCATAGCAATTTTAATTGATTATGGAGCTAGCCATAGTTACATAAACTCTAACATTGTTAAAATATTTCACTTGCAAAGGAGTAAGCATAAGAAATCTTGGTTAGTTTAGTTAGCCACGGGGCTAAGAGGAAGATCAATGAGTTAGTTAAATATTGTCAAATAGGCATGAATGGACTCAACATAAAGGTGGATGTAAACATCATACCATTGGGTTCATATGATTGTCTAATTGGCATGGATTGGATGGAAAAACATCATGTTATCCTAGATTGTTACAACAAGGCAATCACATGTCTAGATGAAGAAGGGAAGCAAGGCAAGATTCAAGGCATTCCAATAGTTGTAGTTGTTAGAGAGATTTCAACTATGCAGTTGAAAAAGAGCTTCAAGAAGGGATGTCATATTTTTGCAACCCATATGGAAGAGGCAACCAAAGATAAAGTGACAAGCACTAAAGACCATCTAGTCTTAATGGATTTTGAAGATGTTTTTAGGGAAATCTCGGGATTGCCACCAAAGAGAGACATTGATTTCTCTATCGATTTAGTGTCAACAACTGCCCCAGTGTCCAAGACACCATATAGGATGGGCACACCCGAGTTGAAAGAGTTGCAGATGCAGCTTGAAGAGATTTTGAAGAAAGGGTATATGTGTCTTAGTGTGTCACCTTAGGGAGCACCAATTCTTTTTGTGAAGAAGAAAAATGGAACCTGAAGGATGTGTATTGATTTCATGAAGTTAAACAAGCTCACCATAAAGAAAAAATATCATTTTCCAAGGATTGATGATTTATTTGACCAATTGAAAGGTGCAAAAATCTTTTCCAAGATCGATTTGAGATCAGGTTATCACCAAGTGAGGATAAATGAAGAGGACAACAACAAGATGACATTCAAGACAAGGTACGAGCATTATGAATTCACGATAGTGCCACTTGGCTATCAAATGCACCAACAATCTTTATGTGCCTAGTGAATGGAGTGTTCAGGGAGTACCTGGACAAATTTGTAATTGTGTTCATAGATGATCAACTCATCTACTTTAGGTTAGAAGAGGAGCATGAACAACATTTAAGAATGGTGTTGTAAGTTTTAAGAGAGAATAAATTGTATGCTAAACTAAGTAAGTGCATCTTTTATCAAAAGAAGATTCACTACTTGGGGCATATCATATCAAAAGAAGGGATAACAATAGATCCTAAAAATATAGAGGCCATTAGAGGATGGCTAGTGCCAAGAAATGTCACATAGGTCAAATCATTCATGGGTCTTGACGGTTATTACTGAAGATTCATAAAAAGGTTCTCAAAGATTGCAAGTCTAATCACTTTATTGCAAAAGAAGGGAGTGAAATTTGAATGGACTTTCAAGTGTGAAGAAATCTTTCAACAACTGAACAATATTTTGACAAGTGCACCAATATTAAAGATTGTATATCCAAATGAAGATTTTGTAGTGTGCGCTAATGCGTGCAAGGAAGGGCTCGGTGGAGTTCTCACACAAAAATATCATGTGGTATGCTATGAGTCCAGAAAAATAAAAGAGCATGATAGAAATTATGCTACCCACGATATAGAATTAACAACAATTGTACATGCATTAAAAATGTGGAAACATTACCCTGCGGGGAGGAAATTTGAGCTAAGGACAGAACATTGTGGTTTGAAACATTTGTTTGGACAACCAACATTAAATTCCAGGCAAGCTAGATGGCTAGAATTCCTTAGTAAATATGACTTTGAAATTAAGCACATAAAAGGCAAAGAAAATCAAATGGTTGATGCACTTAACATGAAAGCTCATGAAATGCATATTGCAACCATTAGCATGTACAAAATTGATCTAAAAGATAAAATTATTGCAGCAACAAATTCAGATCAACAATATCTAAAAACAAAAAAAAAACATTGCAACCAGGTAATTTTCAGTAGAAATTTAATTATTACGAGTTGAAGGAAGATGGAATTCTCATGTACAAAGGCAAAGTATATGTGTCGAATTCCAGTGAGTTGAAAAATGTAGTGTGGAAGGAAATGCACAATGCGTCATATGCTGGGCACCCAGGATATCACAAGACAATTGTAGTTGTAAGAAGTCAATATTTTTTGTCGGGAACGAAGAAAGAAGTGGCTAATTACACTAGTGCCAAAAAGTGAAGACAAAGCATAGACATCCAGCGAGGTTATTGCAACCATTTCCCATTCTGGAATACAAGTGGGAAGTTGTTACAATTGATTTCATTACTAAGTTGCCCAAAACGGTGAAGCAACATGATTCCATCATGGTGGTGGTGGATAAATTGACTAAGGAAACACGTTTTACTCTAATGAAAAGATGACACATAAGGCAACAAATATTGTAGATAAATACATGAAGGAGGTTGTCAGGCTACATGGGGTACCTAAGGCAATTGTTTAAGATAGAGATCCAAAATTTACTTCCAATTTTTGGAAATGTTTGTTCAAAGGCTTTGGGATAAAATTAAATCTCATTATAACGTTTCACCCAGAGTCAGATGGGCAAACAAAGAGGACTAACAAAATAATTGAGGACACACTTAGAATGTATGTGATGGATCAACCATCGAAGTGGGAATATTATATCCACTTAGTTAAATTTGCTTACAATAATGGGTATCATGCCTCATTGAAAATGAGTCCATTTGATGCATTGTACGACATCAAGTGTAACACTCCTGTGAGTTGGAATAATCCAACAAACAAAGCAGTTGTTGGGCCAGATTTGTTAAAGGAAATGGAAGAACAGTTGTTGGGCCATATTTGTTAAAGGAAATGGAAGAGTAGATGGCAAAGATAAAATAAAAAAAATAAAGGTTGCCCAGGACAAACAGAAAATTTGTGTAGACAAGAATAAAGTGTTTAGAGATTTTAAAGTGGGCAAACATGTGTTTTTAAAAGTGAGAGTGAAAAGAAGTTCCATAAGATTAGGAAGTTGTCCAAAGTTGGCAACAAGATATTGTGGACCTTTTGAAATACTAGAAAATATAGGGCCAATTGCATACATCCACGAGAGTGCATATTGTATTTCATGTATCATTACTAAAGAAATATGCACCCGACCCTAACCACATAATTGATTGGAGTGTGATCCAACTGGAGCACAAAGGGGATTTCCGGGTGGAACCAATACGCATCCTAGACTGGAAAGTCAAATTTCTCAGGAACAAAGCCACAGGGTTGGTAAAAGTTCAATGGACATGCTACGATCCTAAAGATGCTACATGGGAGCATGAAAAAAACGTGCGGGAAGAATACTCGCAATTTTTTGTCAATTTCGAAAAAAGCATAATGCAAGACTCCATTTTAAGCGGCTAGAGTTTTAGAACCACATCTTAGAGTCCTAGCCAACCTCTATTGGGGGCTTTGATAAAGGAACGACACACTCCTTGGGTTAGTGGGTTAAGCGGAACATGAGATTTTGGTTGGAACTACTGTTGGAGTTATGAAATTGTAGAATTTAATTTTTTTAAGTATTGTGATGTAAATTTGTATATAAATGTTTATCGACATAGTGTGCATCGAGGATGACGCAAAATTGTAGGGGAGGGGGAATGTAAGATCCCCACTACAATCCCCAATTTAATTAATGCTTAATGTAGATATAATATGTGGCTATGACCAAGCGAAGTATATGTGAATTGTATTTCCAAGTTTTAACAATAAAATGTGATGCCAATTGCTAAAGGGACATGGACAGAGATGGGGGCTAAAATAATCCACAAGAGAGGGGAGGGTCTAAGAGAAAGTCTAAGAAGGGTCCAAGGGGGAAATTATCCATGTCTATTAATTCCACCTACATTCCTAAATTTTATTATCATTATGTATTAAACTCTATTTTTTTATTGAGAGAGCTGGTGGAAAATTGGGATAGTTGTAGGAAAATATCATTAGGTTTTGAGTTTTTTCTGAGTTGTGAGTGGACAGTGAGAGACCAGCCTCTTTTGTGGATTGACAGCCCTAGCTCGGGGGTGACTTGCTATTGAGATTTGGAACAACAAGTCTACGTTTGGGTGGAATGTATGTCCCAAGCATCTGGTTGCATAACTATTGTTAAAAGACAAGTGTTTTAACTATTTTATGTGTTTAATTGCTCTGTTTTTACTCTGAAAATGAGAATTGTTTTACCTGTTTTTTGTGCTTAATTGCTCCGCTTTTACTTTGAAAATGAGAATTGTTTTACATGTTGTTGTGTGAGTTATTAGTTTCATTCATGTTATTTTAAAATGTTGTAGATGCATCAATTTAATGGTATCACACAATAGCAAAATTTGGTTGTAATTCGTAGTTGGAAGCTACAGGAACTTAGTTAACATAATTTTTTAGTTTTTATGAGTTTTTTCGTACGTGATGGACCTCAACTGGGTTGGGGGATGTAACAAATTTACATGGTATCAGAGCCTTAATTTCTAGGAGAAAGTGCATAAGCATTTATTTTTGCAGGTACGGGAGGAAGATGCAGTTAGAAAAGATGGATTACTCGTTGACAATACTTTTCATGCCTTATAACTACTTCGAGTGGAAACTAAAAAAGTTGCATCAACTCAGATGTAGAGGCTTGTATCAGATTACCATGGCTATAAAGGTGGATCCAACTTCTGTTATCAAGAATAACATGTATCTCAACCACATGGATGAGGCCTACGACCTCCTTTGTGTGTCTACGTTCCCCAAGCTTTTGTTTCATATTGAAGCTTGTACCACACCAAATGAGTTTTATACAAAGTTAGAGGATCTTTGGAAAACATGACGAAATCAAAGGCCATATGCTCGAGGTTGAGTTGAATTCCTTAGATCCAAGGAATTTTGATAACATCAAAGACTTCTTTACAAATTTCAAGTCCCTCCTTCGTCTAAAGGGATGAAAAATAGACAAATCCACTCAACACAATCAATTAATCCTTTCTATCTTGGAAAAACTTGGTCCAGATTACAATGTTTTCGTCTCAGCGTTCCATACAAACAGATTCACTTTAGGAGCAACTTGGAAAATGCCGACATTGGATCAATTTGTTGAATTCCTCATGCATGAGCAAGATACAATCGTCAAAATGGGGACAATCAAGGGACCCAATGCACATGCACGTGTTGTGCATGAAAGCAACACCACTTCCAATTCAAAGTCCAAGTAGAAAAGCAAGGGAAAGGCACATGCAAAACCAAAGAAGGAAGGGTACTCTAAACCCTTCGATGATTCTTTAGGCTCCAAATACGGAAAAGGAAAGAAAGGGAAGAACAAATGTGGTTACTAGTGGGTTACTGCAAGCGTGACTATCATCCTGAATCAACATGCATGAAGAAACATATTGATCTGATGGTATATATTCTTCAAAAGAACAACCCTGGGGATCAAATTCCCAAAGTTGCCAAGCATAATTCAGAAGATCAAGCACCAACGAATCAAGGTAACTCTCATGCACTAATTTCCATTAACTCTTCTTTTGATGCATGGATCTTAGTTTAATGTGCATCCCATCATATGGCAACAACAAAAAATGTTTTATCTTCTATTTCTACATGCATGGGTCCTCCCATCCTCATGGGAGATGATACCCCGATTGAGGTCATTGGCTAAGGGAGAGTAGAACTCCAACACCAAAGTTTTGAGAACGTGTTGCATGTTCCAAAAATCTCCATGAATCTACTCTCTGTTTATCAGATAACGCGTTCTAGTACAGGAAAAGGGTGGAATTTACACTTGATCACGTAACCATATTTGATATGCATGATAACTCCACGATTGTTGTTGGTGAGGTAAACCACCAATCTTGTTTGTAAACTTTCAGTAAATTCATTGTTAAATATGATTATGCTTTACTACTGACACATGCTAATGATACTAGTAGATTATTGTACGAGAGATTCGACCATCTAAACTTCAAATACATGTAGCAACTATGCAAACAATATATGGTCGCTGGCTTGCCCAACATACACTTTTCAAAAGTAGTTTGTCAAGGATGTGTTATTGGAAAACATCCTCGAGAGAAGTTTTAGAAAGGGAAGGCTTGGAGGGCCTCCTCTCCTTTGGATCTCATCCACAGTGATATGATGTGACCCTTTCCTCATCTGTCCATCAACAAAGAAAGGTACATGCTTACATTTATTGATGATTTCTCATGATGCACTTGGGTGTATTTTCTCAGGCAGAAGTATGATGTGTTTGAGCATCTCAAAGACTTCAAAGCACATCCAAAGACTTAGTTCAGGAGAAATATTAAAAATCCTCTGCACATATAGTGGGGGGAAATATGTGAATTGAGATGTTCAACATCTTTGTTCAGAGATAGATATATAGCTGCAACATACAATACCTTACACTCCGCAGCATAACGAAGTAGTTGAATGGAAGAACAAATCCCTCAAGTAGATGGCCACTTGCATGTTGCATGCAAGATCTCTACCGCCCAGGCTTTGGGATGAGGCACTTAACTGTGCTAACCATATTCAGAACAAATCTCCTCACAGATTTGTCAAGGACCAGACTCCCTTTGAGGCATGGAGTAGCAGTAAATCGAAAGTCAACCACTTTCATATATTTGGATCATGCACATGGACTTGTGTACCCTCTAAAAAGAGGAAAGAATTATATCCGTAGAGTACCACATGCATATTCATGGGATATCTAGATGGTGTGAATGGTTACATGTTACTTGATCCCTCTACCGAGAGGCTCATCATTGAGTGTAGTGTTCAGTTCGAGGAAACTCCCTTGCATGCACTGTCAGAGCCACATCCAGATACCTCTATACCATTGCCTACACCAGACATCAGTGATGATAAGTCTACTCACTCAGATCATGGTTCAAATCTGAGCTTCGAATATGATTCAAAAGATGATTAGCATGCAGATGTCGAGCCACCATAGATGCCCAAGTGGGTACATACCACCCTATAGGTAGCAGGAGACCTTGTGGGGGATCCAACAAATCAGAGGAGGACGAGGTCTTAGTTTGAGGATCCTCCTCATGCACTCACAACTACCGAACCAATGATGCCCATGCATTGCTATATGGTTCTAGCTTCAAACCCGTAGACCTATGCAAAGGCCGCAGGGAATCCTTTCTGAGAAGTCGCTATGCATGAGGAGTACAACTCTCTCCTCGAGAACCAAACTTGGGATCTGGTTCCTCTTCCTTCATATAGGAATCTTGTTAGATGCAAATGGGGCTACAGGACCAAGAAGACAACAGACGGAAATGTGAGCAAGTATAAGGCAAGATTGGTTGCCAGAGGTTTTCCATAGATCCATGCGATAGACTATGATGAAACCTTTGCTCCCGTAGCAAAGATGGACTCCATTTGATTGGCCCTTACTATTGCGGTAGTCAGGGGGTGGGAAGTTCACTATATGTGTGTGAATAATGCTTTTCTTCATGGAGATCTCTTAGAGGATATTTCCATAGAGCAACCCTAGGGGTCCATATAGAACTCATCCTTAGTATGTCGACTGAAAAAGTCACTTTATGGCCTCAAATAGGTGTCTAGAGCATGGTATGCAAAGATGGATTCCTACTTGCTTTCTTAGAATTTTGTTAGATGCAAATAAGATCCGAACGTCTACATGTTGAGAACCTCAGACTCCTTTATTATCCTAATTCTATATGTTGATGACCTCCCGATCACATGTAGTTCAACCTCAACAATTGTTGCGGTCAAAGACATTTTGCACGACATGTTCTCTATGATGGAAAAGGGTCCAATGCACAATTTCCTTGGTCTCGAGATCAATCTGGATGCTTCAGGCATCAAGCTGTCCCAGTTTAAGTATGCATGAGATCTCTTGGTTAGATTCCACATGGCTGACTGCAAGTCAACAACCACACCCTTTTTGTCTGGGGTACATCTCGAGGATGGCGAGGATACACCGGTGGTGGTTAACACCTCGTATTGACAGCTTGTGGGGAGCCTTCTATATCTCACCTACACTCGACCAAATCTCTCATATGCAACAGGGGTAGTTTCCAAGTATATGAAGGAGCCGCATGAGCTACATTTGAAGGTTTCCAAGCGCATCCTCATATATGTTCAAGACACCACAATTTATGGGATCCATTATGTAGCGGGTTGTGCACTGAATCTCATGGGCTTCATCGATTCTGATTGGGTTGGCGATAACATAGATCACAAGTCCACTTTTGGGTACATGCTTAGTTTGGGTTATGATCCCATCTATTGGTCAAGCAAAAAGCAATCAATTATTGTTATATCATCAACAGAGGCCAAATACAAAGGAGCGATCAACATCATTATTCAGGCACTTTGGCTTCAAAAATTCCTCACTGAGCTTGACATCCAGTTCCATTGTTCGACTATCATTTGGCTTGACACTCATAGTACTTTGAAGTTTGCAGAGACCGAGTGTAACAAAAATAAACCAAACACATTGAGATCTGCATGCATGACATCAAAGAGTTGGTACATGACAGGATCATTGATTTGCAGTACTGTCCATCCGTCGAACAAATTGCAAATATCTTCACCAAGACATTTACTAAGCATGAGTTCCACTTCCTGCACGATCGCCTTGGACTGAAGGACACAGTTGCTTAACAATTGCTTTTGTTCCTTCTTCATTTTTTGATGCATTGTACTTTGAGGGGGGGTGGGGAGGGGGTTTCCCATGAGGTTTTCCCTCTTTCCTTAGTTTTTTTTTTCTTTTTTTCGATGCATTGTACAATGGGTACCTAACACGACCTTGGTTGTTGGGACCCATGTTAAGAACCAAATATCAATATAGCATAGAAGAAAGGACGCCATTTCTTCAATGCATGTAGTATTGCCATCATTTCTTTCTCATAAATGGGTTTGTGTAAGTCCTTTCCCTTGAGTGGTCGACTTTCAAAAGCCAGGGGCCTTCCTTCTTGCATTAGGACAACACCAATTCCATTT
>ML779348.1:161966-206990 GCA_009831015.1 Picea engelmannii
TGAGAATATTCTCCTACAAAATAGGGCGCCTTCCCTCTTCATTTTAGAGTCAATTACACCTTAATTAGACTAGTGGAAGTCACTCATGCATGACAACCTTGGTTTTATCACCAACAGTTGCATGTTCACCTCATAACAATTGCATGTTCACCTCAATTTTCTCACCAAGAGTGCACATATCTCATGCATGTGGCCAAGAGGGCACATATCTTGCGATTGCATGTGTTTATCTCACTTCTACATGTGTGACTCAATTAATTGATGATTGCATGGACCAATTAACTAGGACTAGGTGGCAGATTACTTCGGTTTTTGCCAGTGAGTGTCTAGATCTCTCTAGATCACTACTATGACACATTCACTTAGCCATGTAGAGGTGTATTTTACCATTTTACTCATTCAATTAATACAATTCATTCTTTTTCTCTCCTCTTTCCTCTCTCTCGTAAGTTTGTGTGACTTTTCTACTAGCTAGGTTCGTTGTGAAAACTTCACAAGAGGAACCTATAGTTGGAAATGGCTCCTTCTTATGGGAAATCACAAGGCTACATTGTTGTTGATCCAAGAAGAGAGGAGAGTCACAGGGTAGGAGGGGAGGCAACTTTGCCTTCCTTTGATCCACCGTCTGTCCCAAGTCTGAATCCTAGGTACTCCCAAACTCAACATCGTTGCTTCTCAAAAAAATCTCAAATCTCTTTTGCTAGCATCATAACCCAATGTTTTTACCAACACTTCTCTCCCATGTTGACAACTAGGGCCCTTTAATTCATATATGGAAACATTGCTATGAATTTTAAGCAAGGGTCCGAGAAGAGGGATTGAACTAAGAAGCCACATCTCTAGTGATGCAAAAAAATATAGAATAAGAAGAGCACAATAATTAGTCTCTCAATTCTCTTAAAGTACTATGCAACCTCGTATGGATAAGATGTGTAATGTAATTTAAAGTTAATAAGCTAAAATGAAAGAAATTTTGAAATCCACAATTTAAAAGTGAAACAAAAACCAACCACAATAATAATAAAAAAAAATATAAGAAACCAACAATATGAAAGATAATATAAAAAAACAATAATCCAACATAGATCCATCTTAACTCCAATATTTTAAGCATTAAGAAGTTTATATTTTGATTTTTTTTTTTTATTTCTCTCGATGTTTAATAGATCCACGATACGATGAATTTTCTTATTAACATCCCATTGCATCTCACTACAAAAACTATCCTCTCTCTCTCTCTCTCTCTATTTTTCCGAAATCCAAGGAGAAATTGTTGGATCCACACATAAGAGTGGTTAAGTCTGTATAATCCGAGTGCCATATGAATAGAAAATTGCGATTTGCCCAAATTTGGTGAAAAATACCAAAACATCAAGGACAACGTCATTTGCATATTATTTATAGAGAGTAAGTTAATAAGTGGGTAAACTCATGTGAATTGAATCTACCTTGAGTGGTTGTGGCATGGAGTGTTGTAATTGAACGTGTTGTTGGTTTGGTCTTGTGCCCCTAAGAATCTAGGGTTTACCTAGGACACCATCCTCAAAATGAGGGGAAGTGCTTTAGGATTTTTCTCCAGATATATTACCGACAAAAATTTCTTATCAAATTCTAGAATTTTTTTTTTTGAAAAAAATTGAAGTTTGTCCACTTATTAACTTATTCCTTATTCATAGCATGTAAAAGGCCCATTTAAACCCATTTATAAAATCCAAATAACATTATTTATGATGACATATTTAACATTATTTATGGAATATAATGGTAAATATTTAATATTGCATATTTAAAGTTGTAAATATTTTCTCACCAGGACTGCTCATATCTCATGCACGTGGTCAAGAGGGCCCATATCTTGTGATTTCATGTGTTTTTCTCACTTCTACAAGTGTGACTCATATCTTGTGATTTCATGTGTTTTTCTCACTTCTACAAGCGTGACGATGATTGCATGGACAAATTAACTAGGACTAGGTGGAAAATTACTTCGTTTTTTGCCACTGAGTGTCTAGATCTCTCTAGATCACTACTATGACGCATCCACTTAACCATGTAGAGTAAGTATTGTGTATTTTACTATTTTACTCGTTCAATTAATACAATTCATTTTTTTTCTCTCCTCTCTCCTCTCTCTTGCAAGTTTGTGTGACTTTTCCACTAGCTAGGTTTGTTGTGAAAACTTCACAAAATGAACCTATTGTTGGCAATGGCTCCTTCTTATGGGAAGTCACAAGGCTACATTGATGCTAATCCAGGAAGAGAGGAGAGTCACAAGGCAGGAGGGGAGGCAACTTTGCCTTCCTTTGATCCACTGTGTGTCCCAGAATCCTAGGTACTCCCAAACTCAACACCGTTGCTTATAAAAAAAATCTCAAATCTCTCCTACTAACATTAGAACCCAATGTTTTTACCAATGCTTCTCTCCCATGTTGACAACTAGGGCCCTCTAATTCATACATGGAAATATTGCTATGAATTTTAAGCAAGGATCATAGAAGAGGGATTGGACTAAGAAGCCACTTCCCTACTGATGCAAAACAATAAGAATATCATAACAATTTGTCTCTCAATTCTCTTAATGTACTATGCAACCTACTATGGATAAGATGTGTAATGTAATTTAAAGTTAATAAGCTAAAATGAAAGAAGTTTTGAAATCCACAATTTAAAAGTGAAATAAAAACCAACCACAATAATAATAATAAAAAGAAATATAGAAAACCAACAATATGAAATATAATATAGAGAAACAATAATCCAACATAGATCCATCTTAACTCCAATATTTTAAGCGTAAATCCATCTTAACTCCAATATTTTAAGCATTTAAAAATTTATATTTCCATTTATTTCTCTCCATGTTTAATAGATTTAAGAGACAATGGATTTTCTTATTAACATTCCATTACATCTCATTACAAAAAACTATTATATGATAGTTTTTGTAATGAGATGCAATGGAATGTTAATAAGAAAATCCATATATGATAGTTTTTGTAATGAGTTGCAATGGAATGTTAATAAGAAAATCCATTGCATAAAGTGCATATGTATATCCTTCTTAATTGTTTTTGAGAATCCACAAAGCACCATATATATATATATATTTTAGGCAAAAGTTCATCAATGCTATTTTATACATAATATCACATTTTTTCTAACCAATTGATTAAGAACATGCAATTTGTATAGCTCTAGTGTAAATGTTTTAATTTTTAATTTTTTTTTTATTTTTTTATTTTTTATATGTTGGGGAATATTATCCTTTTAATTTTGTTCGAAATTTAGGGAGAAATTGTTGAGTCTACACATATGAGTGGTTAAGTTTGTATAATTCGAGATCCCAGGAATATAAAATTACAATTTAACCCAAATTTGGTGAAAAATGCCAAAACATCTAATGTTTGGACAACATATTTATAGAGAGTAGGTTAATAAGTGAGTAAACTACTCTAAATTGAATCCACATTGAGTGGTTTTGGGATGATGTGTTATAACTAAACCCCTTATTGTTGATTTGGTTTTGTGTCCCTAAGAATCTAGGGTTTACCCACGATACCTTTCTCAAAATGAGGAGAAGTGCTTTAGGATTTTTCTCCCAAAAACTTCTTATTTGAAGAATTTTTTTTGGAAAAAATTGAAGTTTAACCACTTATTAACTTACTCTTTTTTTTATAGTATAAATTAGAAGATTTTTTTTTTTTTAATTGAAGTTTGACCACTTATTAACTTACTCTTTATTTATAATATGTAAAAACTCACTTAAACCCATTTATAAACTCCAAATAACATTATTTATGATAATAAATTTTAATTTATATTTAAATAAAATAAAATATATAATATTTAAACTAATTATAAATATATACTTAATAAATATTAAGAATAAGAATTCGTTATAAAATATTAAGAATAAGAATTCGTTATAATATATAGTAATGATTTCTAGTTTTCATTTAGCTATTGAATATAATGGTCTATATTTAATATAAATTAAATATATTTATATAACATAAACAACTAACACTTTGAAATAAACTTTCACGGATTGTCACTAAACCATAACTCAAACGATTTTTTTTAAAGGACAAGGCCAACCCCACCTCGCTTTGCCGCCTCTTCTCTCCTCCCCACACACTAATGAAACAATAAAATTGATAAAAAAAATTAAAAATAGAAAAAAAATCCATGCGCCTTTTAACCCCTGGTAAAAATTTGATAAACCCAAAATGCCGAGGCCTTTTCATCTTTTCACCCCGGCGTAAATGGGAAGGCGCAGTAAAAAGCTTATGTGGTTAACTTGCGCTATTTTGCCCCCAAATCCGGCGGCATTAAGCCAGATTTAATCGAGGGTTGTGGTGCCGTCAATGCACCGTTAAAGGGCCGTCCAGGGAACCAATGCCGTATCGAACTTGCCGTTAAGTCAAACGGCCTTGCGTTATCTTGTATCTCCGATACTGTATTTAATCTGGGGACATAAAACAACAGGGAGAAACCAAAACCATACACACAGCGAAGCATTTATATTCATTCATTTGCATTTCGCGAGCCTGGCGTTCCGGACGGACGAGCTCCACCAGATTTAGCGCCCCCGGGGATCGATCTCGGCACCTCCTGTTGTTTCCAGGTAAAATTGCTTCCCGATTTCTCTTCCCCGCGGCTCGATTTTGTATCCATCGGGCTCAAATTTTGGCAAAAGCTTAACCCGAAATTCCTAAATTTTGCGTGTAACTTCCCCGGCTGTGACCGAACGCTACATCTCTGCTTCCGTTATATAGATCTTTCATTGAGTTGTTTTCATGGACATCGATTACAGGTCGCATGTTTGATTTCCGCTGCATCTCATAGACACAAATTGTTGATTTCGCTCAACTATCGCCACGCCGAGTATTCGTGGTTTTCCGGACGCTTTATTCTGGTATCTACATTAGGTCGGTATCGAACAATACCTGCGCGGGGTTCTATTAGGGTATATTTTTAGGGTTTTTGGCTTCTTGCTGCTCAGATTTGTTTTAAAAAATCCCGACAATGGTTATCCACACGGCCGTGTATGGATACGCTGTTTAGGATAATTCTAATGCTATAAGGTTTTCGGTTCTCGAAGCTGCCAGCCTCCTTTCGTCAGTTATTTGCAATTCCGTGTTAATTGATTTGTGGCGTAACCCTAATTTGCAAGTCACAAGGTCGTTGATTTCTACTTTTCCGCGATTATCAATTATTGTTATATACGTGATTATCAGCTGTTGCTGTATCTGTGACTATTGATTTTTGTTATATCAAATGCTTATGACATGTCTCTGCATTGGACTTTCATTTCTATTTTCAAATAACTGGAGATATAAGTGTATATTTTTCTTTTTTTTTTGACAGAAACATAAAGTTTTTAGTTAATATTTACAATAGTACATTGCATATGCTGGCTATACCCGTGGTTTGTATATTTTGTCGACTCAGGCTTTTCTTCCGGAGACAACCATACAGAGGAGATTCCACGAAAGAATGGCAGATTCCTTTCTATGTTGCCACTTGAAAATTGCAATTCACTAAAGCATGGAAACGAGATTTCTAGATTTAACTGCTTTGTACTGTGAAAACAAAAGCAGATACAAAAGATCTCGCTGTGTTTGTGAGATTCGATAGTCAGGAATATTCTTTTGCTCACGTTAATTAGAGTTTCTAACTCTTTGATTCTCATTCATGGGTTCTTCTCGGCTACGAGGATGCATCTGAACTCAGAGCAGTGCTGCTGTCTCCATTTTGTTGGCATCTCGGAAACCAACCTTATCAAATCTCTGCTGGAAAAAGCTCTCGCAGATGATCCATCTGGAATCTACATTATATAATTTTAGAAGGGTAGCGCAGAGGTTTTCCTGATGCCCATCCTGATTGGAATTATTAGCTCTGATATCAGTGGCTGTCTGTGCTGAATTGTGTTAACCGTCGTCTTCATACGGGTATCAGACACTATTATCTCCACTTCAATGCTTCCATCCAAAATGGTCAGCACCTCACAAACATACTTCTTAAATTCTCTGATTTTGTCCCGATCGACATGTGGACAGGGAATTCTTGCCCTCATGTTGTGATAACCTATCTGCCTGTTCCTTGATGACACTGGTTTCCTAACAGAAGAAAATCAGCACAGATTATGGATAAGCACACCGCAAGCTCCTTGTTTACAGTAACAATAGAGGCGTTTGGAGGTGCAATCCACTACATACCCTTGGATTACCTGAAGGCCGGCATTAAATTCGATTTAAGAACTGAAAACTTGTAATTTCCCAAGCTATCCCTGAAATCAGGTGAATCATCTGCATGTCACATTTGCAGGGATCCACGTCAGAAGTACAGTCCTTGAGATATAAGTGTATTCCTGGTGTTAGTTTCATCCCAAATTTCCTGATGTTAGTTTCATCCCAAATTCTCAAAAACCATTTCCATCTGAAATTGCCTGGCAAGGTTTCATTCTATAACTTTATTAATATATTGAACTGACCTGTGGTTGCCTTATGGTATAGTTTATTGGCCCCTGATCAGGCCACACGTCAAAATTAGTATGATGTTTGCATCATATCCTCAAAACGCCTGCCCTGGGATCCATTTTCTTGCAGAGAAATGGTATTTACTGCATGGTAGTAGTGTGGAAGGGCATTTCTTCTTGATAGCTTTTGTATATTGACTCCTTGTACGCCATTTTTGAAACTTAGCTAAGTTTTGTAAACGGCAATGAGCCTTCTTTGGTGCTTGTTGTATAAGGATACCACTCAAGGTGTCATTCAGAGATCAACAAGTATAATATGTAATTCGCAAGTCCTTCAGGATTCACAAAAGATGAAGATTTTTAATCAGAGCATAATGAATATGCTAATCTCAAATTGTAGTTCAAACTGAACAGAATTACTGCATAATTAGAGAAGTGTTACTTAGATGGCAAAGAAACACATTGTTGCTATGCCTTGATTATAAAAAGTTGTGCCCCCCCACCCCCACAATTCCTACTTTAACTGGCGTATCTTTTGTTGGTTCAAAATTTCAGAAAGTAAAATATAGACTGGTATCTTTTGTTGGTTTTTCAGTTCATCTTACAGATATTACTTGGCATTTGACTCCAGAAAATTTGATAAAGCGGTGCAATATTTTGTCAACTCGCAGCATGGACTTTGTGAATGACGATGGGGAAAATATGTGTCCACTTTGTGCAGAAGAAATGGACTTGACTGATAGGCAATTAAAGCCTTGCCAATGTGGTTATGAGGTTTGAAGTTGGGACCTAACTATTCATTGTTTCTTTATTCTTATTTGACCTTGCATTCTAGTATGTGCTTTGGAAACTCCCTTTCTTTATGGATATATTAAGTGTGTTATCACATTTGTTTACTTCAAGAAAATGATCTATGTTAATGTTCCATTCTATAATAGAATGCCTTCTTATTGTTAAGATTGTCTAACGAAAACATGGAGTGGAGTACCTTTGCCATGTTGATCCTAACATGCTTTGTGTTTCCACACAGTATATCCAGGTTTTTCTTCCCCTTTTTTAATTCAATTATTGAAATTTACCTTTATCTATAAATAATTTTGTATTTTGTCCTGCCAGATATGTGTCTTGTGTTGGCACCATCTTATGGAAGTTGCTGAGAAGGATAATACAGAAGGGCGCTGTCCTGCGTGTAGGACACCATATGACAAGGAAAAAATAGTTGGAACAGCCGTTAACTATGAAAGGTAGTACCATGATAAATGGAACATTTACCATACAAATAACCTCTCTTACGAAATCTGAGCCTCTCAAATATGTATTGCAATTATTGAGTTTAGCTGAGCAAATTTACTATAGAACAGTATTAAAGGTAGTGTGTTGTTAGAGCAGAATTTAGATCATATTGTTTCACTTATGGCAAAATCCTGGTATTCTCTCCATTTGCTAAATGTCTCACTTTCTACTCTGACAGGCTGAAAGATGCGAATTCCGAGAAGAGGCAGAAGTCCCAAAAGTCAAAATCAAAAACATCTGAGATGCGCAAACATCTCAGTAATGTGCGAGTCATTCAGCGGAACCTTGTGTACATAGTTGGAATACCTGCAAGTTTAGCAGATGAAGAGGTATCCAATTAATTCTAAATTAGAAAAGAAAAGAGTATAGGATCTTCTACATTTAAAAAAAGTAAACTGAGTGGTTCCATTTCCAAGTTTTTGTGGCATATACAACTCATTTGAGTTATGATGAACTTGAGATTACTATTTATGTTGTTGAAAATCATATGTGATATAACCATACTCACTCTGTTTTCAGTTAATCTTGTAAGTGCTTTATATTTCCTTATATCTTCCAAGACAGGCAAAAATTTGACTGAATGCATTGCTTCTTTCTAGATCCTTGAACGGCGAGAGTTCTTTGGACGGTATGGAAAGGTTCTGAAGGTATCAATTTCTCGTTCTAATGCTAGTAGTCAGCAATCCACCAGCAATCCAACTACAAGTGTGTAAGTGAAATTGCATCCTGTATTATCTTTGCTCTCATCTCAAGTAGGCTCAATTTTTGGTAGCAAATTTAATATGCTTTTGGATAGAATATCACAGAATTCAGAGATGGCTTGCTCTCATCTCAAGTAGGCTCAATTTTTGGTAGCAAATTTAATATGCTTTTGGATAGAATATCACAGAATTCAGAGATGGCTTTATGCTAGTATAAAGAGGTGATTGCCTTTTGTTATGCATGTTGTTAAATACCATTCTTTGATCAAGATCATTATTTCYCATGAACTGGACTGGTTGAGCTGAAATGCATATAATTTAAAGCAATTAAACAAAGTTGAAAGCATTCAAGCCTATCTCTTATCCTATTGATTCTTCTTATTTTGTATGTATCAGATATATCACTTATGTGAAAGAGGAAGAAGCTCTTCGTTGTATTCAGGCTGTAAATGGATTTGTGCTAGATGGTAGACAATTGCGGTAAGTTTGTAGATATTTTCAATGATGCTCAAGTGGTCCATATAACTTATGTAAGATTGTAGCATCTATTTGAACTTCTATAATCAGCTTTCCTTGAATATGGTGTTTGCAGAGCATGTTTTGGCACAACTAAGTACTGTCATGCGTGGCTGAAAAGTATGGTAAGTGTGGTTGATGTATTTTGCTATTGAAAATTGTTGGAAGATATAATGTGCATATTTCTGCAATGTGTTTCCTAAAGGGAATTTGTTTGATTTAATATTCTTTGTAAGAGTTATAAATTTGACTATCAATCTTGTTCTGTACTTATTTTTATTGATTCATAAGTTAGATAATTTGTTTTATATGCTTAATGCTTTCTTTCTTTTTTCAGCCATGCAACAATCCAGATTGTTTATACTTGCACGATATAGGTACACAGGAAGACAGCTTTACAAAAGAGGAGATGGTTTCTCCATGCACAAGGTATGATGTAGGGGTCTCTTATAGTTTTGCTTCAGCAGGAATCTCATTATTGCTTCTGTCTCTTCTTACAATCCCTTATCTTTTGAGTTAACTAATGTATGTTTAGGAGACAATATTTTCCTTCTTCCAGGACAAGTTTTCTAAATTTATCAATTTGTTTCTATTGATGTCATTCATGGTTACTGTTTTTGTATTAATATATTATTAAGCATTGGGCTGTTTGAAATTCAGATCCCTTGCTAACCTTTATTGAATGTGTTGGCCTAGGGATTCTGTTTACATTTTCCGCTTTATTCTTAAAATATGATAATTATGAGCTTTGAGTTGAGTAGTCACTAGTGTGGTTCAAGTATCGCAAAAGAAACATAGATATACTTATTGTGATATTTTTCCTTTAATTGTGGTTGCATGAGCAGCAAGATTCAACAATTCCATGGCCCTACTAATCCTTCACAGAGACGTGGGGGAAGTTGTCTGCCTCCACCAGAACCTGATGTTTCTAGCACTAACTCAACTTCCTCAAGTAAACCATCTGTCAAAATGGTTCCTTCTGTAAGTAACTTGTGCTGGATTAACCATATGCCATTTGTGGCATTTTCTATAAGACTTCCATGTGAATATGAAACTATTTCTTGTAGCAGATAGAGTTATCATTCTACTTGTGGTGATGGTTGCAATTTTTTTAGGCTGGAAACTTTATTGATAGAAATAGTATATATGCATAACTGTGTTCAGGCAACTTTGTTTGTCAGACTCATTCTTTTATTGTTTTATCATTTTTTATTACCTTTAAACTCTGGAGGTCAGGTCAGGATTGCTGTCCCTAATGGAACTACTGGAAAAGCAACTGTCTTGCCAGCCGCTGCTTCCTGGTATAGTATCTCCATTGTCGCCAAATACATATCTCTTGTGTAGTATATTAAACTAGATATTGAGGTAGCCTGTCTTATGATTAATATGGGGTTCCTTAACTAGCTGAAACACTGTAAGCAATGAGTGTTTTTGACTGACATATGAATGTTCTTTGCAGGGGGTCCCGTGCTGCACAGGGGAGGACATTACCTACAAAAGCACCTGTGATTCCTGTATCCGCTAAGTTTAAGTCAAGCTCCTTACATACACTCTCAGTTTCTCCACCTTCAAGCTTACCTAGTTCTGCTGCTGCGGTGGCAGCAGGAGCAGCTGCCCCTGTGTTGCACTCCGACCAGAGTAAACCATCTTTACTTGCTTTGAGTGGTAATGCAGCACAGTCAAGTGAACGATCAGCATGCCCTGTACCTTCCAAACCAAATGTTCTGAAGAATCCCTATACAACTAGAACAAATTTATCTACCAGTGCAGTTGTAGATGTTTCAGCAGCCATTAGTACTTCTGAAAGATATATTAGTAGGCAAACTAGCCCTCAAAAGAAGTTTGCCGGAAGTAATCCACATCCAAAAAGTGGAGTTCAAGAAAGCATTGAAAGGGCTTCTCATAAATTGTTATCAAATTTAGCATTGCCAGTCAATTCACATCTCGAGGGAGATGTAGAAACTGAGAGATCTGATTGTATTTCAGTATCTTCTGAAACTATAGAGAGAAGGCTTTGTAATGATGCCTTTAAAACTATTCCTGATGATTATGATGAAGTCCACACCTTAGTATCAGATGAAAACTGTGAAAGGTCTGACTCTCATATTCATACCACCAAACATCCTTTTGACATGCCAACCTCCTGCTCAAACTCATTACTGATTGACAATAAGGACGATCTTGAAACTTCCACGGTTGCATCAATAAAAAATGTTTGCATCATGGATTCTGAAGATCTATGTCATCCAAAAGAGTTGGAAGAACATTCGGACTCATTTGTTCAAATACCCTCAGAAACAAGGAGAAAAGGAAAACATGAACCTGCATCTGAGGATAATAAAAGGCATCTAGGTTCTCAGGCATCAAATATCGTGCCTGTAGTGTCGAGTCCAGCTGGTGGTACCATGATAATAGGTGCTCCTCATTTCGTTTCCTTGAATGATAGAGATATAAGCACAGCATCTCCTATCAAGGCTTCAAATCTTGATATTCCAAACAGTGATGACTATAGAACTGGAATGGTTGATGACAGAATTGAGGGATTTTCTTCCACTGGCCTAATTTCTACTATTTGTTCTGCACCTCCTTGTAAAGAATCTAGCATGGATAAAGACGGAATTTCGACAGGCAGTTTGCAAGCCAGTGAGCAAGCTTATGAAGATCGTTTTAGAATAGAAAAATCAAAATGCTTGGAAAATCTTCAAAAAGATCAATCCAGCACTAGGAATAATATGGATACAGATGCCGGGGAGAGCAGTATTATTTCAAATATTCTGTCCATGAACTTTGACATTTGGGAAGACAATTCAATAGCTAGCCCGCACAACCTAGCCAAAGTGCTGCTTGGCGAGAAAGATATGAAGTCTGGTTTCCCAAAAGATACGTCGAGTTCATGGAAATTCCAGAATAGTGGGCAGTCCAGGTTTTCATTTGCAAGAGAAGATGAATCTAAAAACGAATCAAGTAATTTCTCTAGCTCCTTGACATCTAATGGACAATTGCAGAATACATGGTTAAAAGGAAGAGAGGCTTCAGATGGAAGAAATGGTTATGATCAATTGAATACATCATTAAATGATGCAAGTGCTTGCAATCGGGGGGAATTTCAAATATTTACCAACAGATATACATCTATGCCCTCTTCAGAATCCACAGGTGAGTTGATACAAATTTATTTGCAATGTTAATATTGACACTTAATACTTATGCTTATATTTCGTGCATTGTTCTTGTATAAGTTCTGGTTTTATAAATTCTTTTTGCTAAAGCCTTTTTGTATATTTAGTAATTATCTGACTTTCTTAATGGTTGCTATTAGGTGATTCAAGACCACAATTATTTGGATAATTGCCTGTGGCTTCCAAAAAATTGTTTGTGTTTTTGGGGTTTTGCTTGTGCTTGTGCATGTGAGACTTGCAATTTGCTGCCTCTATGTATGTTTCTAATCAGGAATTAAATGCATGAGTCCCGTATAGAAAATATTGTAATGATAAACTACAAGATCTATAAAATGCAGCATTTAGAAAAGAACTAGCCCCCTTCTTTTTTAGTGGAAATCCCATCTCTTGTAAATCACTTAATTTTGTTCTCTGCCATATTCTTCAATGTTTCTGGGGCATTGTTAGAATGAGCCAATTTTTTCAAGCAATGTGTTTTCTATACTCAAGAAATAAAGTAGCAAGAAGGAAACCTCCAAAGTCATGTAAACATCCTTCTAATGACAGTGGAAGTACAACTTCTAGCAGTATTTGTGGATGGTTGGCTTGTTATACATTCCTCCACTCAAGCAAATGGCCAGCTTGTGAATGGACATTTGTAAATGACTCATTTCTAACACTTAGGGAGATTGGTGAATCCTTCAGAAATATGTTGGAATGTCGATACATTATTTTACAACTTTTCAAGTCATTGGTCATGCCATTTGCTTCAGGCCTGCCTCAATGAGCTTTGGCAGTGGGTAGTGCAAAGAGTAGAAGAAAAGGTATCTTGGTGAATAGATGAGTGAGCCAATGTCATTGGCAGCCTAGTTCCAAGTTGGCACCAAGTTGTTATCTGCTATGCATGTATACTAGTCTTTGTTTTAAATTAGAAAAAAATATTTTAATTGATCATTAGGGGGGAATGGCTATAATGTAAAACAACATTGTAATTGCTTAGTATAAATAATAAAAGCAAGTACTATGTATAATGGTTAGTTATGGATTGTTAGTTTTGAGATTAGTCTTGTATTGGTTAAGGAGGAGTTACAATTTGTGCACATGTATTAATCTCTGCATTTGATGGACTTTAGCTTTGTTCTTCAATCAATAGCTGCGACCATTTCATTTTATATATGATGTGCATAGCTGGGATTATTATTTTTTCTGTCCTTACTGGTTATAGTATAGTTCTGTTGGATTTGTAGCATTTAATCTTACTACTTTTTGTTGGATGTTTGGTGTGTGATAAATGGCCATTTATTGTATGATCAGCCAGTCCTAACTATTTTAGCCAACGTTTCAGCACTTGTTTGATTGTTGTTGGAGCAATGGCATTCATTCTGAAAATATTGCAATTTTTTTCCTGGAACCTGCACTCTCTGCAAATTATCTCATGGTATTTGAATGATTTATTTTTGTCCAGAAGTTATTGGAGATGTATTTAACCTATCTTTCTGTATTTTTTTGACTATATTCATAAATACTTTCTCCCTTTTGAATTTTCATTGGAGCAGCCTGCTTATTTTTGGATGGGTTTTTCTATATTAATTCTCTCCTTCAGTTGTGAAGACTAGTACATCAAAATTTAGATAGTAATTTCAAGTCCCATGTATATTTTTATTTCTCTGTTATTCAGATGTGATAAATTGTCACTCCCATATACACACATAGTAATCAAATATTGCATATCTTAACTCTCTGTATTGCATTTGAAGCTTCCCTGCACTAACATTCTTATTATATTAATTTATTTATGAATGTATCTATGGATTTATGAGCTTGGATGTAATTTAAACAGAGTGCCTTAATTATGAAGCATCAACTTTTATTTTGATTTTTTTGGCTTACGTTGATAATCTAACGTAGCTGTGAAAGTGATTCATTATTTATATTTCCTTGCGTTGTTTTTGGCAGTCGCTCCAATTTCTAGTTCAAGGTCTCAATTCTCTGCTCCACCAGGTTTTTCTGTTCCAACTAGAATCCCTCCAGTTCCACCTCCAGGATTTTCCCCCCAGTTGAGATCAGACAGGCCATATGAATCTACAGCCGGCTCAGGTTTGTGGTTTGAGTTTGAATCGCCTGTTCTTTTTGCATTTTTAATGAAGTAGCTTAATATTAAAGCTTACTTGTCTAAATTGAACCCTAATTTTGATGCAGAGCTAACTTTGATTGTGTTTTTTGTATTCTTGAAGTTTTTCCGAATGGAACTCAAGATCATGATGCCTCTGCAGCATTTCAAAATACATATTCAAATCCATACAGTTTATTGCATCAGTCACTTGGAAATAGCAACAACTCAAATGATATTGAATTTAATGATCCCGCAATAATGGCTGTTGGTAGAGGAAAATTGCCTCTGGGACAAAACCAGCCTGTTTCTGCAGCTTCTTATGATTCAGTCTTTCCTATGCAAGATTTAGCCAATTCCAATTTTAGCCAGTCCTTGCTTGGATTTAGAAATTCTTTCTCAGGACAGGCAAGTCCTGGAGATTATGATGCTAGACTTCAGTTGTTGAAGCAAAAAACATTTTATGCCAATGCCAATATGGCAGCTTCAAGGCAACAATTAAAGTTTCAAGACCAATTTGGGGATGCCTTTGCATCTTACCTGTCCCATCAGAATGATGGTATGATGTCATCCAGGATGATGGACCAAGCTCAAATGCAACTTGATTCTCCTTTCTCTCAGATATCTTTTCAACAGCCAGTGAATTCAACATTTAGAAACTCTTCTGTTGGCACGAATGGATGGGATAGTCGAAACAGGATATCCTCTGCTCTTGAATCTAGCTTATCTGGGAGAAGATTGGAAGCAAGTTTGGCTGAAATTGCAAGCAAGGAAAGAATGGGGCTATTGGATCATAAATCTGGTTTGAGTAAGATCTTCCCAAGCTATAATGAACCAAAGTTCCACATGCCTAGCTCAGAAGACTATTATAGTAGACCATTTGAAATGTGAACCTGTTGTTGTTGGCTACAAAACAAAGCATTGGAAATTATTTAGAAGCTAACATGATTCAACACAATTCTATCAGTGAGCATAGTTTTGTCACTGCACCATGTCTTTGGGACATCATGTCCAAATCCTGGATTGTATAACCGAGTGTTCGAATTGCACAAGGCTGTGCTCTCCTGCATGATGGTTTGAAAATTTTTCATCTTTACATCTTTTAATGCCTTTTAAGTAGACATCATGGTGATGATTTCATGACCATGCACACTGGGGAGCACAGCTTTTAGCAATAGCAATTGTCCTGGAAATGACCATGATTTTGTGATACTGATTTCTGGGAAATAGATGGTGTGTTGTTATGGTTGTCATTTGGAATTTGGAGGGATTCCATGAAATTCTTCTCTTCAACTCAATATTTGGATTCCTACCTGATGGATTCCATTAGTAAGGTTGATACAGTGGAGCAAGGATAGTCTCTGGTACCCTGCAGATATTCAAGGTCTTGAAGCTGTATATTACCAGAACATGAAATAATTGGATGTTGAGGATACAAGTGCAGTGCAGTGCAGTGCAAGTTGTTAAGAATGCTTGCAATGGCACATGTTCGCTCGCCCAAAAGGGCAAGTCAGGCATATTATAAGGGCTTTTCATTGTTTAGTGGGATGCAGGTCTTTGAAAGATGATTAGTTTTTACCCTTAGCATTTGCTGACTGAATTTTGAAGTGAAGCTATTCAAGAATGATATTTATAAGGAATCCATTTGTCCCCCAAAGTCTTGCCCTTCTGGTAAGTACACATTTTAATAGCTTTACAATGAGGACTTTTGCATCAGAATTGGTCGGTGTGCATTTATGTACTCTTAATTATAAATAGCATAGCATGAATTTGGCAAAGGTATTCAATGCTATTCCACCCTGTGAGATGTGTATTGGCTTATATTTATTATGTTTTCATTGTCAGATGTATCAAATCAAGTGTTGTGGCATTCTCTGCTATAATTTCACTATGTTCTTGGTGTTCATACTTCAGATTTTTTCTGTGTTATTCTCCGTCAAGTCTTATTCGCAGTTGGTGCTAAGAGCCAAGTAAAGCATCAAACATGTGAGCTGGACATTCATACATTCTTAGTATTCTGTGTTTTCAATAACTTCTTGTTGGAGGAAATAAAAAAATTTGATGCCAGATTTGGAACAAAGTTTTCAACAACTGTTGCTATTATTACAATTTTGTTTCTTTCAGTTTTGGATTTTATGATATTCCATTGCATTGAGCATATATGTTGTTTACTCAAAGCACTACCCTTGGAAGAGTTACCTTTCAGTTACATTATACGTTGCTTTGAAATTTCAATATATTCATTTAATAAAATTACCTTTATAATGCAAAATTGCATATTACAAGGTTGACCTTTTACGGTACTTAATACATTATTCTTATATTTCAATGTGGTTTATCATAGCCGTTAGTGTTCCTTATGTTTCAAAGTTTTTTTGGTTAGCAAAATAACTGTAGATATTGTCCATTAAGAAAACATTTTTGGTTTCATCTGCAGTGTTGATATAGAGATATAAATCTTTTTACTTACATATTTCCTGGACAGCATGTTAGCATTCTTTTTACTTACAGATTTCCACAGGCTTTGGGTCCTTTGGAACTTCTTCTGGAGTATTAGCCTCTGGGTTGTGATCTTCCAGTGAATGATTTTCCTTCTCACTTAATGCCTTGGCAGGCTTAAAATTTTACTTCTTCCCACTCTGAAGGAGTAGAAGAATCCCGTTTCTTATTATCTGATGAAATGAGTCTGCTGGTTGTTCTTTTTGTTCCTGCCTGGGAACAGATCCTGGCAGTTAAGGGGTATATTCTCATACTCAAATTGGCTGCTCCTAGGATTAATCATTACTGTTAGAATTTAAGGGCAAAATGTAAACTAGCTAGGAACAGAAATAATTTTATTTAATTTCTATTTATTTGCTACTTTAATTCTGGATCAGCAACACATTCAAAATTTCTGATGTAAAATCTAATAACAGAAATCATAGCATAAATTTGAGTATTACCTTAGCCAAGCAAAGAACAAATTTACCTGATATGCTGTTGTTATCCTCTTTGATGTATGCTTAGAAAAGCTTTAAGGGATCATGGATCAAACCCGCAGGGTAGATTTCATCATGATCTTTAGGACAAGTTGCGAGGAAGAACTTTTTAGGGTAATATATCAGAAAACTAACCAGCATGCCAATCATCAAGTAAAAGGGCTAAAACAGAATACCACTGTCCAGCCTAGTGGCTGAAAGAGAGGCCACTAACAACCTTAATAAATTCTGCCGAGGAAACAAAAAGAAACTGCTACAGCAAAGACTGAGATACCAACAGTTTCAGAGAAGCCTTCATAAACCCTTACTAGGGCTGCTTGTAGACAAGTAGAGGCAGCATTCAAGGACGGCACCAGCAGAAGATTAAGGCAGCAGTCATGGACGGCACCGATAGAAGATTAAGGCAGCAGTCATGGACAGCACCGATAGAAGATTAAGGCAGCATTACTCAGGCAGCAAGGTAGCATAAAGAGGGCAGCAAAGGCGGCACAACAGTAAGTATCAGAACAGCAAGTAGAACAACCCTTGCGGCTGGCTGGAAAGACCTTTTTAGGTCAGCGGCATGCTAAGCAGAGCAAGACTGAAAAGATAAACCCTCGGTGGCTGGAGCAGACCAAAAATACACCAAGTGGAAGCTGAGAAACCTGTTCAAAGAGGGCAGCAGCCACTTAGTAAACTGAGCAAAGGAGCCGCAGGAAATCTCAGACCAAAACTCGGATAGGAAGGAGAGAGTGTAGTGAGTGAAGTAGGTCGCTTTATTTATAGTTTTGGTAGGTAGGTTAGGGTTAGCACATTAGCTCTAACTTTAGGGTTAGATTAAACCCCAACAATTAAAACAATTAAACAAATAATATTTTATAATATAAAATATTAAATGTTAAATTATAAAAGTGAACAAGGAAATAACAAGTCAAGGAGAGGGGATCCAAAATCAAGGCGGTTAGCTTTCTTTAGGAATAAGCAAAGACCCAACCAAAACCCACACAACAATTAAGGGGGACATAACTCAAGCAAGGGGGGGTTTCAAAACAATAAGACAAAGTCAACAAGGTAAGTTCTTCTTTAATGGCAGAATGTCCACATGAGTCTCATGATATAACTTAGAAGCTTTTATCATCTCAACATACGCAGAATATCAATGGTGTGATCATGCCCTTCTTCTTAACTGCTCCTAGTTCTCATGGATCATCCCGTGAGAGAAGAGGGTCACACATTATCTCAGCTTGGTACTTAACCATGAAACTGCCTAGTCCCAGACCAAGATACCCCAGAACACATTTGGGGGCCCTAGATCACAACTAGGGTCTTATCCACCAAGGTACACAACCAAGGATAAATCCAAGCACCGAACAAGGATTTCCTGGAACACATTTAGGGACTTATACCATCAATCTGCTAGGTCCTTGACCAAGAACCCCAACAATACACTGGGGGCCCAACTAGGGTCTTTTGCCATGGCTTTAACTGCTTGGTCCCAGACCAAGAACCCCAGGAGTGTACTGGGGGCCCTAGATCTCAATTAGGGTCTTTTCCATCCTCTTGGAGAATGGCTGTTGCAGCTGCATTAATTTTAACAATTACATCATAGATGAGAACTAAAAGAGGCGGAGGCTTGCTTTGATCAAGAGGCTTGCATTGATCAAGATCTATGGGCCTCCTACAAAAAACAATTTTCTATTTTAAGGGCCTGAGAAAAAAACAAAAATACCCCAAATGGAGGAGTGTTTTTGCCACTCCATTCTGGATGTTCCAATTGGCCTTTTCACATTTGGTAATTGTCACTGCTGATGGACAAAGGTGCATGAACCAACAAATCAGTGCTCCCTTGAATAGATTTTTGTTGCAGTCTACAAGGATTTCTGATTTAAGATTATCAATGGCTCACCATTTTGCACAGGAATAGGTGGCAGCTTCCCACCATTTTTTTTGGCAGAGCTGTAAGAGATTTGTTGTGAGAGTCGGAACTTAGAAGAGTAATCTGCCTCTCACAGGAGTAGAGATGAATGCCAAAAAACAAACCCACCGGGGAATTGCAGAGTATCAGAACAACCAAGCACAAAAAAAGTACTGAGATGGAGAAACTCTTCATGCATACCTAAGAAAGAACCAAACACTGCAAGGATCTGTGACTCTGGCATAGGGAAAACTAACAAAGATTGAGCACAACAGTCAGAAAAGCTGCTGAGAACATGACAATGGTGTGCTGTGGATATAGTGAAAAAGGGTTAGATATGCTCCTTATGGCCATGGCCCTCTGCAGCTGTTGGTTACGTTTTCCCAAACCCTAGCTTCATTGCGCTCCTCCAAGTACTAATTATGTTATCATAAATTGGTTAAATTATAAAGATACCAACCTACCTTTTATTTTATTATGACGTGTTTACAAAAAAAGATGTAGTATAAAATAAACTAAGCAATTCGCTGCTACAAATTAAAGTGAGCTCCTATAGTTTCTTAATTCAGGCACTTTTGACAATGGATAAAATTCAGTCTATTTTAGTCAACTACACTCATTCCAAATATGCTTACTGGTCGGAAGTGACCTTAACTGTTTTGTGTATGTCTATTTACATGAATTGATACCATGCGTGAAACCCTTTCAAATTTCATGCTTCACTGGTAATTTTTTCATAGTAATTTTTACATGTTTTTATGTAATATTATGATAAACGAGGTGATTAATTTCTTTATCACACTATTTTCTATACTCATACTACACTACATTCCAATACACGGTGACAGAATAATGTAATATATATATATATATATATATATATATATATATTCACTATGGAAAGGAAACCGTTAAGAATGATATAAGAGAAGAATGACATCAGAGGCATATATGATATTGCACATTGTTTCAGTACAAGAGCTAGAAAATAATAGGGTGGTTACACAGATACACTGGAAATTTTATGCAAACTGCATGTTGTAACTTCTTGTGGTCAAATGATCAAGGTGAAACTAGATGTGAAGAAAAGAGCTCTTTCTTGGATACATTGTAGGATGTCTGGTACCATTGGCCAACAATAGCGGTGTGCAATCAAAACACATTGTAAGGTTCCGATCACCAATGAAGCAAACGTTTCAGGATTTGAGCTTTCCTTGAGGATGATGTGGAGACAATCTTGATATATATTATGTCATGAAGATGTGTATAATAGTAATGATTTGTAACTGTGCTAAATCTGAGTTTAAATGGTTATGGCATGATTGAGTTGAGGATCATATTATGTAGGATCACAAAGAAACTCCAGTTGAGGCTTAAACTAATGTGCTATAGATGGAAAGAACTTAAAACGAGAAAAAACGTCTAAATGGTGAAAGAGAGTGGGAAATGGTTTTTGAATCCTCGAGGCAAAAATGACATGTTAATGATTAAGGAGTTGAAATCTGTACCGGAGTAAATGAGGACTCACAGGATACCACTAGTAAAATTTTGGTAGTTATTTTACATCTCGGAGAGGAATAATTCTTGCCTGCCCAACTAATTAGGTTTTTTAACAAAAGCAAAGTTTTGGAAGTTGATATCGGATCAACTGTCACTTGCCAGCAAGTTCAATAGGTGCAAAAAGAGGAACGTAGCCAATATGGTTCATAACCCTGGTAACTACTTATCAGGACAGAGATGCATAAAGCCCTTTTTATAGAGTAAACCAGTGAAAAATGTTCCCTTCCCTGTTCATATAATAAAATCCGTTTCTTTTGTCTCGCAGCTGAGCATGATGCTTTAATTCTGTGCCAACAATGTCTCCAACAAAGTAAGAATAAGCTTAATATAAACTATGAGAGGGACACTGTATATTGAAAGTCATCTCCCGTTGGAAAAAATTAATATGACTTAACTAAATGTAATATAAGGTAGTAAAGCTTCTATAAAACAAGGGCAGCGTGGCTGCGTGTACTGCCTCCCCACGCTGCCCGCTGTACCGCGATTTGAATTCCAGAACCCACATATTTAATGCCAAGACCAATCTGTGCAGTGAGGGTACTGCCAGGCTGACAAAGTATTAAATATAAATAATATAAAATAGAAATTTAACTTACCCAGTTTGTAGTTTGTAATGTTATTGAGTTATTTTTTATCTCGAAATAAGTGAAGGGTGCAATAACACTATAAAGTTATCAGCCAATGAAAGGTAAGAAAATTCAATTTTTTTACATATTAAAAAATAAGAATTTTAGTTTCTTATGTTATACATTAAGATTTTTACAAAAATTTTAAAGTCAAACCAAATTAATAGAAAAGTCAACCCCAACTCATCACTATGTATACTGCCTGGGAGGCAGTACAATAAGGTAGTAAAGCTTCTATAAAAGAATAATCCATAGCTAGAAGCATATTTAGACATTTGAACACATTTATTTTGTGAATAAAATGTTTCTGTTGACTATTAAGGTGATTGTAATATGTACTCAAAAAAATTGATTAACAAAACAATAAAAACCTGATCGGTAAAGGTTAAAGGTAAAGGTAATCCATAGCTAGAAGCATATTTAGACATCTGAACACATTGTGAATAAAATGTTTTTCTTTACTATTAAGGGGTAAAGGTAATCCATAGCTAGAAGCATATTTAGACATCTGAACACATTGTGAATAAAATGTTTTTCTTTACTATTAAGGGGATTGTAATATCTACTCAAAAAAATTGATTAAAAAAACAAAACAAAAACTAATCTGTAATAAAATGTTTTTCTTGACTATTGAGGGGATTGTAATATCTACTCAAAAATTTTGATTAAAAAAACAAAAAAAAAACTAATCTGTAAAGGCAGTTAAAACAATTGAAACAAGCTAATACAAATTGGAAATTAAGAAACCAAATAACTTATCATTATCATCAAAAATTGGAAAGTAAGAAACCAAATAACTTATCATTATCATAAAAAATTGGAAATTAAGAAACCAAATAACTTATCATAATCATTTGATACAAAATTGTTGCCTCTAAAGCTCAATAAATATGTGCATCCATCCAAAATTTATACTAAGTCCTGACCCCATTGGTATACATATTTCAACCATAAACCAAGGACCCGTTGGTATGCACATTACAACCATAAGCCAAGCAACATAGGGGTTCATGTTTGCTTCTCATCTTTGTCTTAGGGACTTACCCCATCCAGTCATGTTATGCTCTAGGTCGGTAATGATGGGTGGCACCCATCATTACATTATTTTGGTTCAAGCGGCCTTCTGCCTTCGTGATAGCTAAAGTGAGTGGCATATACTTGGTTTGTGGAGACAGAGGGTTAGTTATGGCATTTTGCTTATTCTAACATACAATTATTGTGTCGAGGAGACGCATTCTATAGTCCAACGTTAGGTTGATGTGTGATTTCGTGCCTAAATTCAACGTGGAGATGACATGTCACTCCTAAATAATAATTAAAAAAAATTAAGCAAATGAAAATTATATATGAGCTGCAAACCTTGCTCTAAAAAGGGTTAAGGAGGAAGGTTTGCAGCTAAAGAGATTTGATCCCGCTTTGTATTAAAGTTATTTAAATCACAATTAAGATGAGTCTAGTTTAATCACAATTAAAGTTATTTAAATCATTATAAAATATATTGAAGCACCGATACTCCTATTTAAAGTTAGCTATAAAAATATATTAAAGTATTGTTAATTTTCTTTAATTAATACAAATATATTAAAGTATTTTTAATCTTCTTTAATCAAGTGATAGAAATATAATAAATTTTATTTAGAGATAGTTACTAACATTAATAATAATGATTACCTATATCTTATTAGTCCCTGCCGTAGGCGTAGAGGGACTATAGCGATTGATAAATCATTGAACTGGTATTAGATTATGCATTGACCAGAAATATTTCCATATTGTCTATTGTTGAAACAAGGGAAGTGAAGACATCGATTTTAATATAATAAAAAGTATCATGCTTGTCAAGATCTGATTGGACAAAGGATTGAAGGTCTTATTGCAGCCTTCGCTATTCCCAATGTTAAATATCTTGACCTATCCAAAGTATTTGGTAGAATATGGTCTTTTTGAATTATATATTTTATTATGCATTGGTCAATGGTGGATTAATGCTAGCATTAGTTTGAATGTCTCCCTTAGCATTTTTTACTGGGTAGAATACATTCTCTACCATATTACTATATCTAATTTTTGCTTTATTGTTGCGTGCTTTGAGAGAACATGCTTGTAACGCTGCATATTTTCTTAAATGCTTGCACAGGCCTATGCCCTTCGACGGTCCTGACAGTCTTAACTGTTTACCTAACAACTTTGGCAGTGTTAAATGATTATTGTACAGATGGGTTGCAATACCGTTTTGTTCATGGTCGACATTGGTGCTCGAGTGTTCGATCCTTGTTCGGTGCTTCGTTCCATGGTTTTGGTTCTTGTTTGATTCAACTTTGCAAAGTTGAGGTCCTAGAATTGCAGTTCGAGCTCTTCGTGGTTGTTCACTGGTTTGTTGTTTTTCAACTTTGCAAGCTGTTGGACCTGTTGCGGTTTGTAGTTTTTGGGGCTGAGCTCTTGTCGTCCTTTGTTGACGGGTAAGTTTCCCTGTTGCTGCTGTTTTTTAATGGTGGCAGTCCCACCATCTTTGTCTGTGCTCTTAGTTTCTGTTCCTGGAAAACATGCGTCTTGCAATGCAGAGGGCTTTACGAAAAGTAGCTGGGAGCCATCAGAAGAGGGAACCATCGGGCGGGGTCTGTACGCAGGGTATGCTTTCATTCTATGGGTGGGAGCACTGCGTCTACCTGTTCTATTTCTGCTGAGTAAATTTATTGTTTTATTTATTTCTTTGTTTTCTTGTCATCTGCTGTGGGGACTAGGGGGGATTGAAGTTGAGAAGAAGAAGGTTCAAAGATACATACAGGAATTGGTGCCCTGCTTTGTTGTTTTTTTCCTTTTTGCTACCTTTTATTTTTTTCTCCTGCTTTTCTCTGTTTTCATAGAAAGTGAAACTATGTGGAAAATAGATTCAAAGTGACAGTTGAAGAGATGAACGAGGTAATAGATGTTGAGTCGTACGAAATAACTGCACAGTCCATTGTACATGACAACATTGACGTGGTTTTGCATAGCAATTTGCTTTTTAGATTGGATGCATTCTCGTATACTGTTGGGGATTGCCTTTTTGATACATTCCAGGTTCTATTGCATTTCCGCTATTCATTGACCGAGCTGCGCAATGGATTGATAGATTATTTCTTGACCCGTTTTAAAAATGGCGATGTCGAGGTTTTGCAGTCCTATGAATACGAACTAGAATTTGATTTTCTTCGGCAGTTGCATGGAATACAAGATGTCACTACGTATTTTTAAAAAATGCGGTTGTTTGCATCTCCAGTTCTGCCTCCGCATGAGAGGAGACTTTGGGGAGATACATTTTGTATACGATGGTTGTCTAACTGACTTAATATATCAGTTGCCATTTGGTCATTGACAAGAAAAACAAGATAACTACTATTCAATAAAACTGCATTTGACAATCCATATTACATCTTGTTCCATGATGCCATTGCCCTCACTAGCTATTATGAACCACTGGTGTACAGAAAAATGCCCATATGCAATATAGAATGTCCTCGTATCTACTTGTCCGTTAATTACAAAGACCTTCAATCGCAATGCAAAGGGATTTTGCATGGCATAGATTGCCATGGTTTACAGCTGGCAACAAACGTTGTGTCTAGCTGTGGAGATAGTCTATTCAATGCAATTTGTTGTTTGGTGCCAACAGAATTCGATGTTCATTCGCTGCGACTTTACACTGTACAGTCCTTTTGCAATGCAATTATAGGCAGCAACCAATAGGCTTTTAGGTGCTTGCATCAACACCTTTGCCCATATCTTGTACAAAATATGTCGACAATTGGAAGTTGGCAGGAATACCTTGTGAACATGGCGCTTCCATATGAAAAAGGGCATATGGAGGGTTGCATATTCTGTTTGCAATGACTGTCTGTCATATTCAGGGTTAATATCTAGGTGTGGTTGCCCTTGGCATATGAAACTGCCCATTCCTGGGTTATTGATTCAAATTGCAATCAAACAATTGACATCCTTTCGTTGAAAACAGATACAACACATATCCATTATGAACCTTTGCTTGCACACATCAAATTTGCATACATGTGGAATGTTTTTTTGTGAAAATGAAAGTCCTCCCACTTGCGATATGGGCAGACAGGGCTTGAACAAAAAAACATGCGTAAAATTCATGACAGTTGTGATGAGGCCATAGACGACTTAGACAAAAAACGTAGAGTAAGTTATCACAATTTGAAATAAATTATTCGTTAAATTCGCCCGACTTCTGATAAGGTCATAGAGACCTTGAACAAAAAATGTAAAGTAGTTTCTTAGAAACTGGGTGAAAGTGAAATTCATCCAAGTTTCCACCAGCTCATCCTGCCCTTGGGCAAGAAACATAGACTAAGTTACCACAACTTGAAAAACGTCATGCGCGAGAGAAAAAAATACATTGCTACACTTCCTTTTAGAGAGAAACTCACATATGACAATGTAAAGAAATTTGTTCGTGTAGAACAAAGCATAAACATGTGCGATTGCATATCCGAGAATGGTGATGCAACTGTACGACTTCGTGATCTACAAGCAACACCATGCAGTAGTAGCAATGAAAACCAGGAAACAATTTCTACGAATACTTCCCTGCGAAAGAAAAATGCAAGACATAACTACATGAAACAAATTAAAGACACTCCTTCCATTGCATGTCCAATTTGTGAACAATTGAATTTTTCAAAAAACAGTAAGTCTTTCACGCCTGATTTGCAAGCAGAGTACCTCCGCTTGACAACCCAGGATAAACCATTTTCCAGTGCGAAAGTTGTCTTTCATGCAAACGATCGCTTGAAAATGGAAAACTGCCACAGTTTGCAACCCCTGACCGAATAAGATGTAATACAACACTAGCAGATGTAAGTGCACTTACGAAACTCGAGGATAGACTTCTGTCTCTGCGAATTGCATTTGCCCAAATTAGACCTTAGGGCTATAAACGACCCCAGATGGGCTTAACAGGATCAATTATTAATGTGCATGTTTAACTAGATGTTGTGCAAAAAACGTTGCCACAATCTATTAACAATACAATTACAATCGTTGTGGCTCTGAAAAGACGCTTGCGATACAAAAATGCCTATCAGACAGTGAAAGTGCGTGTGCATGCTGTTATGAAAGCATTAAAGGAATTATGTTCCAGAGCCCTGTACAATGCAGAGAACATTTGTATAAATGCCAACTGGAACAATGTTCTCGCAGAAGAACATGGCAACTCTGCAGATACTTTTGAAAATCCTAGTGATTTTGATGCAAGTGATGAATCAGACAATGAAACAACTGCTGAAACATTGGTGCATGTATTCACTGATTCATAGTGCATTCGTGACTTGTAAGACAAAATTGTCGAAATTGCACTTGCCAAGGGGCAACGTCCACTTGGAATATTCAAGGACAAATTCGTTGAGGAAATAAACTTTCCAACACTCTTCTATGGAGATCCACATGGCATTGATATTACAGAACGATTTAGTTATCATAAAATAGTTTGATGGGAGCTACTACGTTCAAGCGGTTGCTTCTCCCGTCACATAACAAATTTGTGTTTCAAGACAATGCGCATAATAATTAAGCAAGTTCTGTCTTGCATGTGGGTCCGAATAAGAAAAGGCCAATTACAAGGAAGAAAGTTGTTCGCGAAGGATGTGAAGTACAAAGTTAACCTAGAAAAAATTCTGAAATCTGATATTGAATACATAGATTTCAAAAACATCCGCATCTCTCCTGACTATTTGCAACAAAACAATTTTTTTTTTTTTGCAATGATCCAGCAATTAGGCCCGCCAACATTTTTTGTCACATTTACAAGTGCAGAGCACTGCTGGGATCCATTGGTGGCTGTGGTATCTGAACTGCATAAGAACAAGAAACGTAAAAAAGAAACCGATACATTGGAAAATAACGACATTGACTACTTCATAAGAAAAGACCCGGTGACATGTACTTGCTACTATAGACATAGAATAAATGATTTGAGACAATTGATGGGCCATGATGAAATGTTTTTCGGAAAAATATCGGACTACTTTTTTGTCACTGAATTCCAGAATAGGGGAAATGAACATGACCACGCACTGTTGTGGATAGAGGATGCACCAATGTATGGAGTCGATAACAATTCAGAGATCGAACAATTTGTGGATAAATACATAACATGCAACACAGATCATTTGGATCCAGAACTTGTGAAAGTCTATAGACATTACCATACAAGAAGTTGTAGAAAACGAAAAAACTCACATTGCAGATACAACTTTCGCGTGCCGCCAATGAGAGCTACAAGAATCATAGAGCCAGTTAGTGTAGAGGAAAATGTTGTTGTTGAGAAATCTAAATCCTTGTTCGCATTTCTAGAAGAAGGGAGATTTGACAAAATGATGAGCTTTGATGCCTTCTTGACACAGGTAAATCTTTCAGAAGATGAGTACATCCAAGCCATACAATGTACGCTTAGGAAACCAAGACTTTTCCTTAAACGAAAACTCTCCCATATTTGGAACACCAGTTTCTCCAAGGATATGCCAGTGATGTGGAAAACAAATACAKATGCTCTGTACGYGCTGAATGCATATGTTGCAACATCATATTGTACCTCGTATATGACGAAGATTGACAAATCTATGAAAAGTGCATTCAAAAAAATACGCAAAGAACATGAAAGAAGTCATATTGATGCCATACAAATGATACACACACTTGGAAATACATTGCTTAATCTTCAACAAATGTCTGCTCAACAAGCAGTTCACATTGCACTTTCCTTGCCCCTCACTTGTAGTTCAAGAAAATGTGTCTTCATAAACACATCTCCACTTGAAAAACACACATTTGTCCTTAAACCACTGGTTTTGCTGCAACAAGAGCCGACAATTAAGAGGACGTGGTATGTTGCTCTATTATTGATTATTACATCCAGTGTCCATCTCCTGTTAGGCATATCTGCTTAGCAGAATTCATATCGCATTACAAAAAAAATGGTGCACCCATATCAAAAAGAAAAAAACCCTCTATTGTACGATTTGTCAAATACAACAAACATTGTGACTATGAAAACTATTGTAGAGAAAAATTGTTGTTGTATGTTCTGTTCGATGAAAACGAAAAGACATTAATGCATAACTTCTGTACATGGGAGGCTGCGTATGTTGCGTTTGAGACTATGGTGCACATCAATGAAGCTAGATTTACCTACAATGTTAATCCAACATGGGGTGATTTAGAGGTTGCACTTAATGAACTATAAAACCTTGGTGATCATGATGACACATTCAGAGACCCAAAAACAACCAGAACTGCTTTCGAGTCCTATGACTTACAAGGAGATTTGCCTCGTCCTCCAGCAGCTGGAAGTGAAAAATGTATCAATCTTGGTTTTCAAGTTACAAAACATCACTTCCTAATTGAAAATAATGAATACCACAGAATAAGACGTCTGTTGAATCGTGAACAACAAACAATTGTAAATGATATTGCTCTTAAAAAACGCTTGAACATGAACAATCCTGTGCACGTGTTCCTTACAGGGGGAGCAAGAACAGGCAAGACATTCACAACAAAAGCATTGTTCCAAATGCTTATACGAATCTATGATTCAAACAATTCCTCTGATCCTATGAAACCAAAGGGCCTAATAGTTGCATACACAGGAAAAACTGCATATAATGCTGGTGGAACAACAGTGCACTCTACATTTTTAATGCCTTTTAACAAGTCACAGTTTCTTCCACTTAGCAAGGAAATGTTGGATACATTATCTAAGCTTTATGAGGAACTCCAACTTGTCTTTATAGATGAAACATCTTTGATTGGGAGTCGGTTCTTGTATTCCATTGACAACCGACTAAAAATCATAAAACATGTGCAGACGAAATACTTTGGAAACATTGACATGATATTCTGTGGGGATCTTTACCAGGCACAACCCATCCAAGATTCTTTGATATTTGAACAACCCACGGTCAACATGGAAATAGTCACCCATGACTTCTGGAGAGACAATATTAAATGCTTTGAGTTGCATACTACAATGTGCCAAACATAGGAAATAATCATTGCAATTATGAATAGAATGCGCACCAACAACCAAACACATGATGACTTGACCCATATCAATTTGAGATGCTTATGGCCTGCACCAACAGATCCAACATTCCCTTACCTGTTCTACAGAAATAAGGATGTTGCAAACCATAACAACCACAGGCTCTCCTTAATGCCTGGCGATGATATCATCATCAATTCCATTGACCTGGAAGAACACAACCATGGAAATGTGCCACAGCATGAACATTCAGTCACTTTACCTTTGTAGCTTGTCCTCAAATTAGAAATGTTGGTTGAAATATATCCCTGCAACTATGATTCACATGATGGGTTGGTGAATGGTGCATATGGAATACTGAACGGCTATACCAAGACAGAAAAAGTGGATGTCCTTTGGATTAAGTTCCATGAACCACATATAGGGAAGCGACAAACAAACAAGTTGTCTTATCTATATAATTCAAATACTGGAAGCGATTGGACACCTATTTTGCGAATATCGAAGCCAATATCAACATCAACAAAGACAGGTCAATTGAAGATTCGAAAACAGTTTCCGATTAAACTTGCATGTGCATGTACAGTCCATAGATCACAAGGACTAACATTTGATAAAGTTGTTTTTCAACCTACTGGAATTCAGATACATGGACTTGTCTACACAACACTGTTCCGTGTTAGAAGCATAGAGTCCTTGTATTTACTAAGTCCTCTCACAAAAGATAACTTCAAAGTGAAATAGAAAGTTGATATTGAAATGGAACGACTGAGGACCACCGCAAAATGAAAACTGCAATATAATTACCAATCCATACAAACAAATTCATCTGTATCAATTCTCTCACTTAACACACACAACTTAAATGCACACATGGATGATATACTGAATGACTATGATATAATGCAATCCAATATTCTGTGCTTGCAAGAAACACACATGGCATTATGCATGCAGAACAAACAATTCCCAAATCACAATTGCATATCAAGTTACATTACACATGGGGTCATGATACTGGTGAAAAAACATCTACCAATTTTGGACCATATACATATCGAAGAAAACAATGTTGAGATGATGGTTGCAATTTTTTTTTCTCATGAAACAGAAGTTGCAATACTGAATCTGTAAGCTGCTCCCCATGCAACATTCTCCAACATAGTACATGTTATTTCCAATGCATTGACCCATTTCCATCTGAACGGACCCATTGTACTTGTAGGAGACTTCAATATTGATATGCTACAAAATACTGGCAGAACAAAAGAATTAGAAAACTACATGTGCAAATATAGTCTCCGCTTTCTTATGAACAACACAGTCCATCTGCAAAATGCACTAATTGACCATGTCTGGTCCAATGTGCCCATTCCTCAATACAGTATGTTTGTCTTAGACACATATTGGTCCGATCACGATACAATTGGTATTGCACTTGAATTATGACATATACATCACAGTTATTGCAAACTCATATTTATATGTTTCAAAGCATATTTGTATCTCTGATTTGTACACACATCGCTCTAGACGGTGTTCTACTCGAATTATAAAATTTACATTGTACAGGAAAAAAGAAAAAAAGGTACATCTTCCCAAAAACTATTTCTGACTCTATTCAATGTATTCTATTTTTTTTTTGTATATGTACATAATAGTTTCCTTTTTCTTAACATCTGAACTTATGTTCATATCCGTTTTGCTTTGTACTTTTGTTCATAGAAATAGACAGGAAAAGCAGAGGACGCAAACAACTCCTACCCACACACGTAGACCAAACCATGCAAAGATGCACCCTTTTCCTGCCCGTGTTCCACAGTAAACAATTTTTCGTTTACTTTCTCTGTTTGTCAAACTTTTTTGCAGTTATGTTTTTTTTTGTTTTGCGCGTAGAGGCAACTACCCTGCACATCTTCCATCCAACAAATGCAATGTTGGGCCGGCCACCCCGCAAGTCCACTTGTGAATTTTTATATCGCCCAACCATAACAACTATTCGCAGGACAAGAAACATTAGAGGCATATTGTGCAGCTCGCAAGTGCGCGATCCAAATAATGGCGTCTAAAATCTCAGCCACCCCGCAAGTCTGCCTGTCAAATTGTATATCGCAGAACTGTATGTGCTATTTATAGAACACAGAACAATAGAAGGCTTTTTTTGACCCCTGCCACCCGAGAACCCACAAGTGGAATGCGATATGAGTACATGGTGTATAAAATCTGATGTCGATACTTAATAAAGGTACATATTTAATTTTGTCTCGTTTCTACACACACCAATCTGGTAACCACAGAGTTGATGTTGCACATGAATTATGAAATATGCACTAGGAGTCGGAATGAGCCAAGTCCACGATCCAAATAAGTGGCTAAGTATGGAATAAGGGATCTGTGCATATTTGATATGTATTGCTGGTTTCCGGGATCCCACCAGCCTTGGAGTAGAATGTTGAGCCGGCCAGAACGCAAACCCGCTTGTTAAATTATTGTCATAAGCTATTTGTAAGTAACCTAGCAATAGAGCCCCGTTTTTGACCCCGTCAGCCCGAGAGCCCGCGATCTAGAAACTGTCAATGGTCTATAAAATATAAGCCAACCCGCAAGTCCCCTTGTCTATTTGTATATCACGAAACTGTGTGTGCTATTTGTAGAACACCAAACAATAGAGACATTTTGTTGAGCTCGCCCGTCCGAGAACTCGCCATCCCAAAAGTGGCAAAGTATGGAATGACATCCGTACATTGCTTCATTGAGCAATTCCGACTCATGCAGCCTCAACATTGTAAACTCATCAGTTTCATTATGCACTTTCACACTTGGCCATTCCTTCCTTGCTTGCTCTTCCTCATGCCTGTCACCTTCGCACATCTGCATAATAAGAAATAATGTTTATATATATATATATATATATATATATATATATATATATATGTCTTCTTTCTAAATCTTTAATGCTAATAGGTCATTGTGCAGGCACCGTCCAAGCTATCATTGATGCATGCAAGGCTCGAGAAGTTCTGCCATCAATGCAATTTATGTGAAGGCTTTTCTTATTCCTTCCCAGTCTTAATTTCAAACGCCATGGAATGTCATTCACACGCTGCCACCTTGGTTTGTTCATGAAACCTTCACTCCTTAAATGTTCTTTGCCGTAACTGCCACCTTCGCACTTCAAAGTATGCAATAATTAACCTTTACTTCTAACAGGTCATCATACAACACACATAGATATTGTCATTAATGAGGATATTTTCCATTCGCACACATGGAAACAATGTTTCCGAGGGATTATATTGCCCCCTCCAGTTCTTCATTTCAAGCATCATATGGAGCAAATCAACGTTTCGAAAAAGTACTAGCACCAACTCTACAACAGTTTTGTAGAAATACAGTGAACATCTTCCTCACGACCTTCCTGTGCAGAAGAAGGGAAAAAGAATTGCAGTGGAGGCGGAGCAGCCCAAAACTTACAGTGAAAACATGGATCTTGACGCTGATCTAGAAAGCATATTCTGCAACCTTGATCAGCCTGCAGATGAAATTCAGCCTACCTGCTCAATGGACATGGTTGATACCCTAATTTTTGACGAAGATGAATCCTTCGTATTCCATAATGTTGTTTTTGAATCCGAATCAAAAAAATTAATCATTGAAAATAAAGATGTAAATAATAACCAAAGAATACATCGTTCAGAACTTGACCTTGCCAATATGAAGGCGTCCAAAATCTCTCAACTTCACATGGCAATCAGAGATGTTCTTCATGGTTCCGTTGGACTCATTGAAGCCAAAAATTCCATACTAAAGAACCACATTAAGGAATTAGAGGAAGCTTTGTTTCCAATGCCATTGCTTCACAGTTCTTTGCGAATAGCAATGCCTGCTATTACGTGCACTCCTGCAACAAATCTAAAAGGGTCCTCCAACTTCCTCGTATCCTGTAGAGGATATGTCGAGAAAAATATCAACAAAAGAATGGAACTGATTATGAAAGCCTGGGAAACATCACAAAATATGAATTCCCAGGGGAACAAGGCACATAACTTGCTCCTACTTTTGCAGACGGATTTAAAAAATGAAGAAAGTTTTTATGTGCACACGGTCATTCCTTTTTCCTTTCATGTCAACAACATGGTAGAAACCATAAGAATACAACGTGATCTCCCTTCCAATAAACGACTCACTCAACTAGAAGCATGCTGGAAAGAGAAAGTGGAAAATCTGTATGTCATCGTCCAGTCATGTGAGCAAGCAATATCAAAGAAAGAAACATTATTGACAAAGCTCACCAAAATAGACTTAGCAGGAAACACAAACGGCTTCCAGGACCCCAGCTTAATCCTCAACTCGCTGGCATCAACCAAGCAAGTTTTCAATAAACAAGTTGATAATTTGAAAGCCTTGTCTTTAATTTTTTTTTACAGCATTATTGAATATCATGAACAAGAGGTGCACAACTGGCTAGTCCAGTATTCAGTACAGAATGCAGAGATCGATGAAACTCTGTGCAAACTTTCGATTGATCTAAGCGAATTAAAAAATGAAGTTTTCAACATTAAAATCCGCAATGACATCAACGTCGCTCCTTTGAGAAACTATATTGAAGAGAACTTGAAGTGGGTCATTGCCCAAATCCAACAGGGAAATGCATAGTTCTTTCTTTGTAAATTCAGTTATTCCAACTTCTCTGAGTAGAAATCTATAGCAAAAAAATGATCTTGCCATTTCTACTTTTAAGGTATTACATTCTACCATGTCCAACTCCTTTCCACAGTCCTATTTCTTGTACATATTTCTGTTATGGTTCACGGGAGCCCCAATCCCAGTGTATATGACAAACACATTTACATTTCCATGGATATGTAACAAACTATTAATTTTTTCATATACTCCAAATAAAACTATTCTTTTGTCTGCTTATATATTTATGTGTTCCTAGATTTTTATCTTAAGCCATGTTGAATGTGAAGACATTCTGTTTAATTTATCTCAATTCTCTTTTTGTCCTATGCATCTTTTCTCCGGCCTGATTATTTTCAAAATAAAGTATGAAATAAATCACTAACTCAAATTTGAGATATCATCTTTCATATATATATATATATATATATATATATATATATATATATATATATATATATATATTTCTAGGAATATCTAACAGGTTTCATTATTTTTTATATAAATGTCATGAAATTGTGTTCACTACTTTTTTTGTACTCAAACGTCTAGACAATATGTCATTTGTTGGATCTTTACCACCCGTGCTTCATACTTTTGCTACAAAAGCCCTTAAAATTTAAATAGTTTGCAAATCCGTTTCTCAATTTGTATATCGCCGAACTATGGGTGGTATTTAAAAAATTGCATATTTGGTATGTGTAATTTATGCTCTCCAGGAACCTATAATTTGATACATTTCAATTTCTTGTATCCACTAGCCCCTGTTTTAAAGAAAACTAATTCAGGAATACTATTTATTTGGTCCTTTTGTCCACCACCCTTTGTAACAGACGTTGGCAGCAAGACATGGAACAACATAAGCTCAATTTTCAGGCCCCAACTTGAGAACTCGCGATCCAAAAACTGGACAAGTTTCGATTCAGGGTTCCCTCCATGCTCTAATTCGGGAATGCTAGTTTTTTTCCTGCTTTTATGTGTTTGTAAAATTTCATAGTGAGTATGTACACAGAGTTACGTATTTGCTATGTATGGTTTATGGTCTCCACGAACCTATAATTTCATAAATTTCAGTTTCTTGTGTCGATGAGTGCATGTTTTAAAGAAAACTAATTTGCGAATGCTATCTATTTGGTCCTTTTGTCGACCGCCCTGTATGCCTATGTAAAGAAAACTGATTCGCGAATGCTAAATTTTTTGAACACAAGCCCCTTAAAATTCAAATAGTCTGCAACTCCAATTGTCAATTTGTATATCGCGAAATTGTCAGTGCTATTTGTAGGACACGGACCCGCAATCCAAAAACTGGTCAACTCAAAAACCCGCTCTTTTAAAGAAACTAATTCGAGAACGTTTTTTTTTTCATGCTTATGTTAACCAGCCTATGTAACAGACATCAATACTATGTTTTTTCCCTTTCTTTGTCCACCAACATATGTAAAAAACAAAACTAATTCGGAAATGCTAAACTTGTTTTAATTAATTATAAACGATTTTATTGATATTAAAATAAGTTATTGAGTTTATTATTTCAATTTGCTTATTCGACACGAGCCTCTCCAAATTCAAATACTCTGCAAGTCTGATTGTCAATATGTATATCGTGGAACTCTACCTGCTATTTGTAGCACAAGGAACAACAAAAGCCCTCATTTAAGGTCCGCAGCCCGATAACCTGCCTAATTCCGCAACGCAATTTTTTTCATGCTTATGTTCACCAGCCTATGTAACAGACGTCAGTACTATTTTTTTTTATTTTTTTTGTCCACCAGCATATGTAAAAAGGAAAACTGATTTTGGGAATGTTAAACTTGCTTTATTTAATTATAAATTATTTTTTCGATACAAAAATAAGTTATTCAGTTTATTATTTCAATTTGCTTATTCGACACGAGTGACTTCAACTTCAAGTAATCCGCAAGTCCGACTGTCAATATGTATACTGCGGAACTCTAGGTATTATTTGTAGACCACGGAACAACTGATGCCCAATTTGCAGCGCACTAGTGCGACAACCCGCGATCCATAAATTTCAAATAGTCCGCAAAACAACTTCTCAATTTGTATATCGCGGAACTCTCAATGCTATTTGTACGCAACGGAACAACACAAGCACAATTTTCAGCTCGCAACCCCGACAACCCGGGATGAAGCTTCCATGCATGCTCTATATATCTACTTCATCAAATGACATATTTTATTTTTGTAGGCTACGAAACAACAAAAACTCGATTTTCAGCTCGCCAGCCCGATAACCCGCGATAAAAAAATTCAACTAGTCCGCAAAACTGCTTGTCAATTTGTATATCGCGGAAGTCTAGGTGCTATTTGTAGACCACGGAACAACAGGTCCCAAGCCCGACAACCCGCGATCCAAAAACTAGCTAAGTCAAGAACCTGCTCTTTTAAGAAAACTAATTCGAGAATGCCATTGTTTTCATACTTATGTTCACCACCCTATGTAACAGACGTCAGTACTACTGTTTTTTTTTTTTTTTGTCCACCAGTATATGTAAAAAGGAAAACTTATTCGGGTAACAACAGAAGCCCGATTTTCAGCACGATAGCCCCAGAACCCGTGATCCAAAAATTCAAATAATCCGCAGGACCGCTTGTCAATTTGTATATCACGAAAGTGTGCGTGCTATTTGTAGACCACATAACAACAGAAGCCCAATTTTGAGTCCAACACCTCGACAACCCAAAAACCCATGTCAATTCTGGACCAAACACTTCTCCTAGTTTTTCTTCTCAGAGCTCTGTCTCCTGCCTAACCTTTCTCTGCTTTGCTTTTGTCCTCTCCTGCTCTGTTGCTAGCACATTTTCGCTCTCCCACTGTCCTGAATATGCCCCGGCTACGAGGGAAGTCGAAACGCGAGTCGGCCTGCCAGCCAAATCGGCCCCACCTGGTTATCCGTCCCCCACCTACTCCCTCACTGCTATCCTCCTCCTCTTCAGCCACCTCCTCCTCGTCCCTGCCACAGTCCACTCAAATTCCCGCTTCTCTCTCACCCCTTGCCACGTCCCTTGCCCTGGTGCAGAGCCCGGTGTTCGACCTGCGTCAGAACATGGACGACCTTCGGTTCCGCCTAGAGGCCCTGGACAACAAAGCCTCTCAACTTCTGCAATTTCTCTTCACGTTACAGGATGTTGATCACCTCCCACCAGAGGTAGGCCAAGAAGCAACAACCCAACCATCAACAACCTCCGCACCAGTGTTGGCATTGAAATAGAAGAAAGAGCATGTGCCATCACAAACGGACGACACCATGCAACTGAACCAGACACCAATCGATGAGGAGCCTCCTCCTCCTGGAGAGACGGAATTTTCCACCTTCTGCATGGCCCCGTCGCGGCACTACAATCCATATCGGTGATCTGTCTATTGTTTTCCTTTGTTATTTTGTCATCTGCATGTCGACCTTTCATGCATTTGTCCATGGTTACTGTAGTTATGATGTCTACACTTTCCACAGTTGTAACGACCACCCTTACGGGCCACAATTTTAAACTCTTTTTTGCGTTAATAACAGTCTACATTTCAATTATGAAGCGGTCGGGTGGCTGAGTTGGTTTCCCCTCAGGGAAGCTCAGTTCATACAATGTTATAATATTCTATAAATTACTGTCTCATGTATATGACATAATCGTTAAATGTATATCATAGAACTGTTTGGTGCAAAAAATATATCACCGAACACCCTCGACATCAAAATCTTCATACAATGTTATAATATTCTATAAATTACTCAGTCTCATGTATATTACATAATTGTTCGCTGCAAATTGTATATGACATAACTGTTAAATAAAATGAATCCGCGACTTCGCCTACACGCTACTCCGTAATTGCTGGGTTGCATTGGTTATGTACCAAACATTAATAATTTTTGATAAATTTCAAATAAACTAATTCATGAATACCACGTGTAGTGCAACTTGCTATCCACGCGTTTACTCCGCGTCCAGCCTGGCAGGGACTACGTGCCATGCAACACTTGTTTTACCATTGTGTTTAGTTTCTTTTTACATAAGTTTTTATTATTTAAATAAATTAGATTTAGTAAAATGCAATGTTGATGAGGTCCCTTGTCTTACAAAACAAGGGTTGCATGACAATACGGAGTTAGTTGAGAAATACATGTTGAACAATGAAACTTAATATAACTAAATGCATAAGTAATGAATATTTTTTGTCAAAAGATAATAACTGAGGATTGTTTGTTATTCAAAATGTATAATGAACTATAAGCTGAATGAAACTATAATATTCATAAATATAATAAATATAATATAAATGTAATAATAAATAATATATTAGATAATAAATATAATAATGCATAATAATAAATACATAGTACAACTTTTTATATTTAGATGTGGTGATTGGTGAAATTCATTGATTATGTAATTAATTCTACATATTAAAAGATTTGAAGGGAGCAATAACAGTTCAATTTTATCAACCAATTATAAATGAGAAACACAAATATTTTTATTATATCCAAAAATATATATTTGTTTTCCTATGTTAAACATTACATTGCATACACAAATTTATAAAAAGTTCTAACAAATCACGAGACCATTTCTCAAACACAGTAGCACAGAAAAATTCTGAATTTTTTTTAATCTACGACGACCCTAAAAAACCTATCTCAGTTCAGATCATTGCTTGGCATTTCTGTTTGCTTTCGATCTTCACGTGATCTGTGGCCGCCTGCGCCTTATTTTTCACTTTGATTTGATCCATGCGTCTTTCATGAGAACTATACCCACAACACTTTTTGAGCCTTTCGTTTAGGCGTTGAGCTTATCTCAATTGTAGATTCTTTGTCTTCGCCTACGTGGCTTGCTGGTCCCTTTGCTCGTCTTCGTTTACGTGTTGGAAACCTTTGCGTGTGGAAAAAACCCTGCTTGGTCGGAAAGCCCCTTTCTCTGTACTATGTATCCTATAGTCGAGTTTGAGTTTGAGTTTGATTTGGTCTATTTCCGTATTGATGGGGAAATCAAGAAAAGTGAAGAGTGGAGATCTTGAGATTATGGTGAATGCTATCCAATGGTGAATGCTATCCACCATGTAAAAATTCAATGATTGGAAGGTTGTTGTATGGTCCTAGATCTCGGCGCAATCACTTATAGTTAGGGGCATCTTCATAGCCATACCTATACATGATTCGGGGATGATGAATATTTTTTATTGTCGTTCTGTCACTTCGGACATTAAATTATCATCCCCTCGTAGTTAAAATCCAGATTGAATGCGGAAATTAAATGCACTAGCTACCATCATTACTGCATATTTCAGTTTGTATCTGATGCTCCTTGATATTGAAGCAGATTTTTGAAGAATTCCATTTGGGCGAACTTTGTTGGTGTTGTCTGGAGTTTAGAGCGAGCAACCATCTCTCCCGGGTAAGTCGCTAGTGTTCTCCACACCTGGTTGTAGAGTAGATGCTCTTCCTTTGATATTGAAGAATGCTCGCCATTAGCATAGGATGCTCTTCCAAAATTCATAGATACACTCTTGAGCCCTCCTCATAGATGTTTCCGGTTTTTTTTTGTTAATTTGCGGCTATTTTTTAATTCTAAGCAGCCCATATTTTTAGCGGTGTGGAAACTTGCCCTGCATCCGGTCCACTTAGTACTCGTTTAATAATATATAGCGATAAATAGTAATATATCTATTTTTCGGAAATATATTGCTACAATATTACTTGTATTGTCATAACTTGGATTTATAAAATGTTCCACAAATTTTACTAGGATATATGAAGTGTCTGATGCTACCGAGTAAAAGTATTATGAGATGATTATATTAGTATAATCCTATTTTCACTGGGATATAATAAATCATATTCGTGAATATAAATTTTACATTAAAAAAATTATATTGGAAAGAGTTTGATTTTTTTATAAATCTTGAATTAAAATAAATTATAATGGAAAGAATTTGATTTTTTTTATAAATCTTAAATTAAAATAAATTATCACTGAAAGAATTTGATTTTTTTATAAATCTTTGTTGGCCCTCAACTAAGTTTGGAGAATCTTGGTCGTGTTTGATCATTTTTGGGACTTTGACAGGCTGGTTGAAGACGGAGCGCCCAGGCGAAGCGGAGATCGCGGGATCTCGCTCCCTTTTGCGGGTTTTTTGGGTTTTAGGGTTTATGTAACGAGTATGGGATGTCGACCCATGGGTTTTACCCATGTTTAGGCCCCTTTTGTAATGTATAAATAAGTAGCTAGGTGATGTAAGAAGTAGACCTCGTAGTTACTAGTCATTGATCGACTTAGTGCATGGCTAGTTGGATTTGTGCATGAACGTGTTAAGATTTGCAGAGCTAAGTGCAAGTGTTTTAAGTGCTTTGTGCACAGATTGTGTAGAGGCTCTGTGCTTGGACCTAACTCGAGGAAGGAGGATCTAGCGAGGTGTGCGCAGATCTCCAGTCCTATGTGGAGTTGGCGTTGTGGCTTGGTGCATGTAAAAAGATTGGAAGAGACTAATAAGAAGAGAAGAAGATTGGTGGACGTAGCCCCACACCGGGGTGAACCACGTATATCCTGTGTCAATGTGCTTTGTGCTATGGTGTTCATGTTGTTTATGTACTTAATTGCTCAATCTAGATGTATGATAGATCCAGCGGATGCTTAGTGCTTTATTATGTGAATGAATGTTAGATCTACTTTAATGCTATGTGCTGAATGTTTTGATATGCTTGGATCTTGGTTGTCACTGCGTTGATCTAAAATTAGGGTTTTAACCTGCGATGTGAATCAGAGTTAAGGACTAATGAATGTTAATTGCTAAATGCTCTGTTAAGTATTGAGATCACAATTCCGTGTCCCAGCTAGGTTGCAGACACCTGAGTCCTGCAACCCCCCTGCCTCTACCTCGGGTGAGACTTCATCTGCTTCGCAGGTGTTGCCGAAAGGGCCAGTAGTTAGGGTTTTGTTGGTGCGCTGTTGAAGCGTTGAACCCTGGGTCTGCCCCTGTGCCAACAAATGGTTACAACTTGGCGAACACGAAGCTCATCCCGTCGGTCTTGCCCGACTACATCCCGCCTCTGGTTGGTGCGGTTAGTTGTGACAATGTTCTGAGAGATTTTGAGTACACCCTCATCACTACGTACCTCCCGAAGGGGATACGTGCAATGGGACTACAACTAGGACTGATCCCTGACCTTAAGATCAACGACTTTAACCTGGGAGACATGAAGAATTATGCACTGCTCGCACCACATAAGTACTTGACAAAGACAACAGGGAAGAACCCGAAGATAGTCCCCCAACCATGGACTAAGGAGATCGCGAGGTCCACCATCCTCAACATCATGAAGATACCCCACTTCGGCAAACATCAGGAGGTTAACGCGTGCGTTAAACTCCTCCTGTCGTGTTACCATGGAGGTTATCTATGGTTAGACAGGCGCGTGACTGTGGATCCGACGCTGATCCACATGATCACTGGATTAAGCATGTAGGGACCGAACCCTCATAAATTCTACCCAGGGAAGGTTGTAGATCGCTCCTCGGCGCATCGAATTAAGGACACCTACGACGATGTGGAGAAGGGGAAGCGGGGCTACAAGGTAGCCTCCATCCAAGATGGTGCAGTGCGCCTAGCTTTCTAGTTGATCGCTGGTAAGCTCGTCAGGCAGAACAAACCAATGCAAGTCACGGGGTTCATCGTCGACCTCGTAGGAAAGTGCGTTGAAGGGATGCAGATGAACTGGGCGAGCTACCTTGTCAACCAGTTGGAGCAGGATTGTCGCGAAGCGCAGGACCAGGGCTACGAGTTTCACTTCAGCTAGTTGTTGATTCTGGTTTCCTTCGTCGCTTGGGAGATGCGGGAGGGAGCGACCTTCCTTGAAGTCGAGCCGTCCGAACCACTGGCTGCGAGGTTCACCACCTTGTGGTATTCGAGCGATATGGCGAAGCAGTGGCAGTCGAACATTGTCTTCCACACTTACTACTTACATATCACGCAAGCCATTAAGTCATTCCCCCGAATGACTTCGAATACCTTGCATACTTACATGCCAATAACGAAGTTCTGCGCAGACATACACTTCACTTACATCACTGCGCGTAGAGATGAAAGCAAGGAGGAGCTGCAGTTGTATTACAAATTAACCGATGAAGACATGGAGGAGATAACCAAGGAATGATCGGCTGAATTCCTTGTACCAGTCGAGCAGACAAAGCTCTCCAACCCTGATATCATCGGAAGTCTTATGGTCACCCGAGAAGAATATGATGGACCAAGCAACGCCAAGAAGAAGAAGAGGAAGGAAGAGGTGCAAGAAATAAACAACGCATTGGAGGAAACTGCATTTGATTCACCTGGAGGAGGAAACGACGAAGTAAACTAGGAAGAGGAAGGGGAAGAAAACAAGCAGGAAAAGGGCGAAGCGACACCTCCTAAGGATCCCCATACGGAGGCTGAGACATCAAAGAAAAGAAAGGTTTCTCTGAAGAAACCTTCAACGCGGAAGAAGTCACGAGCCAATAAGCCCCAGTCAGAGACTGTGCTCACAGTGGATGACATTGACCACATCATCGCAGTTGTAACAGACACTTTGGAGGATATTTTGCAATGAAACAAAGCTAAGCAGGAAACGATGTATGACAGGATCAAGGCAGAGCTGAAAGGGGTACAACAAGCCCTCTATTCGAGCCGCGTAGTGTCCACTGCGTCGTCGTCATCAGAAGGTGCAGAATTGGGGGATGAACCCACCCAATTGCGAAGGATAACAGATGCTACAGAGGCTCACCTTCGACGAGTATAAGACGAAAAGAAGCAGGCCACAACGACCTTGAAGCAAGCAAAGGAGGAAACCCTAGAGCAACTATGGGTTGCGCAACAAGAAAAAGATGACCTCCGAGCGAAGTTTGAAGAGGACAGAGAGCAGATCCATAGGGAAAAAGACCAGCTGCTCGTAGAGCAGACTGCGATCAAGGAGGCAGTGGCTAGAGAACTTCGCTCTGTACCAGGCTTGGCTCAAATGGAAGAAGAGACAATTGAGAGCCAAGTGGGGAAGCTCGTTGAAGCCATTCAACAACTTCAAGCAAGAGTAGCAGAACTGGAACTGCAAGCAATGCCGAGTACTCTGCAGGAAGTGCGAGATCAACGGGAAGAAACTTCCAGGAGCGCAGTAGAAAGAATCAGGATGTTAGTCACATAATGAAAGCAACTCAGTAACTGAAGTGCACAGACTTACGAGCGCCTTGCAGAAGACCTAGAGCTGAGGAGACTGGAGGCACAACTCCAGGAGGCGAAGAAACAAGAGTTTACAGTGCAAGCACAGTTGAAGCTGCTTACCGCAGTGGAGAAGATGGAAAGGTCACATAAGCAACACACAGTTTAGTAGCAAGTCACTGCCATCCAGAGTCAAGTTATGGAGGTAACACAACGACTCCAGTCGGTACAGGATGAAGCCTGCATACTTTTTGAAGAGATCGAGGGACAAGGTGCACAACTGGAACAAGTGGTCACCACGGTGGAACACCGCTTGGAAGGGCTTGTCACCGAGAAAATCATTTAGTAGTTCGTCGAACAGGAGGCTCTGGTGAAGCAGCAAGTCGAGGCAGCTCGAGGCCTTCGAAGCAGAGTTACTTAGATCAGAGTGACTCGGGACGAGTCACAGGTGAGTGTTCGAGGCCTGTTGGCCCTCGACTAAGTTTGGAGAACCTTGGTCGTATTTGACCATTTTTGAGACTTCGACAGGCTGGTCGAAGACGGAGCGCCCAGGCGAAGCGGAGATCGCGGGATCTCGCCCCCTTTTGCAGGATTTTTGGGTTTTAGGGTTTATGTAATAGGCATGGGATTTCGGCCCATGGGTCTTACCCATGTTTAGGCCCCTTTTGTAATGTATAAATAAGTAGCTAGGTGATGTAAGAAGTAGACCTAGTAGTTACTAGTCATTGATCAACTTAGTGCATGGCTAGTTGTCTTTGTGCACGAACGTGTTAAGATTTGTAGAGCTAAGTGCAAGTGTTTTAAGTGCTTTGTGCACAGACTGTGTAGAGGCTCTGTGCTTGGACCTAACTTGGGGAAGGAGGATCTGGCGAGGTGCGCACAGATCTCCTGTCCTATCCATAGTTGGCGTTGTGGCTTGGTGCATGTAAGAAGATTGGAAGAGACTAATAAGAAGAGAAGAAGATTGGTGGACGTAGCCCCACACTAGGGTGAACCACATATATCCCGTGTCAATGTGCTTTGTGCTATGATGTTCATGTTGTTTATGTACTTAATTGCTTAATCTAGATGTATGATAGATCCAGCTGATGCTTAGTGCTTTATTATGTGAATGAATGTTAAATCTACTTTAATGCTATGTGCTGGATGATTTGATATGCTTGGATCTTGGTTGCCACTGCGCTGATATGTAATTAGGGTTTTAACTTGCGATGTGAATAGGGGTTAAAGACTAATGAATGTTAATTTCTAAATGCTCTGTTAAGTAGTGAGATCACAGATCCGTGTCCCAGCTAGGTTGCAGACACCTTAGTCCTGCAACCCCCCTGCCTCTACCTCAGGTGAGACTTCATCTGCTTCGCAGGTGTTGCCGAAAGGGTCGGTAGTTAGGGTTTTGTTGGTGCGTTGAACCCTGGGTCTGCCCCTGTGCCAACAATCTTAAATTAAAATAAATTATAACGGAAATAATTTGATTCTTTTTATAAATTTTGAATTAAAATAAATTTATATTGTTTTTTTTTTTTTTTTGTATCTAGGGGAATCGGTAACGATGGCGGTATCTGGCTACTGCGTGACACGGGGTCGAATCCCTGTCAGATGCCTTATAAACCCTAGAGAGAACCACACCGTTCGCAAGCCTGGTGTTCGACAACACAGGTATTCCAACAGAGGACGAACACCTTCAGTAACCACTCACATAACCAGATCAAAGATCAACACACCGATGTTTTCACGTGGTAAAACCCCTACGGGGAAACATCCACGACCCCAACCAATGCGGCCAC
>ML779348.1:222632-296884 GCA_009831015.1 Picea engelmannii
CATAAATGTGCATATAAGGAAGAGCGCATGTACGTAATCCAAATATATGGAAGCGCGCATATACGAAAGCCAAATATATGGAAGTGCATATATATGGAAGCCAAATTCCATAAATGTGCATATAAGGAAGCACGCATACGACAACTAAATTTCGTAAATGCGCATTTACGAAAGCACGCATTTATGGAAACCAACTTCCGTAAATGTGCATATACATAAGTTGGCTTCCATATTTGCACATATATGGAAGTGCGCATATACGAAAGCCAACTTTTATAAATAAGCATATATGAAAACACACGCATATGGAATGAAACTTTCCAAATATGCAAATTCACGGAAGGTTGCTTCCGTAAATGCGCATATACGTAAGTTGGCTTCCGTATATGCGCGTATACAAAAGCGCACATATACGGAAGCCAACTTCTGTAAATAAACATACACGGAAGCACACATATACAGAAGCCAACTTCCCAAATATACACATTTACAGAAGGCTACTTCTGTAAATGGGCACATACGTAAGTTGGTCTCCGTATATGCGCGCTGTACGCAACATGCATATATGGAAACCAACTTACGTATATGCGCATTTACGGAAGTAAGCATATATGAAAGCCAACTTTCCATATATGCACATTTACAAATTTTTTTTTCGTAAATGCGCATATATGTAAGTTGGCTTTCATATATGCGCATATATGGAAGCTCGCATATATGAAAGCCAACTTCCATAAATGTGCATATACGGAAGCACACATATACGGAAGCCACCTTCCCATATATGCACATTTAAGCATTTTCGGAAGGTTGTTTCCATAAATGCACATATATGTAAGTTGGCTTTTGTATGCATATATGGAATCACGCATATACGGAAGCCAAATTCCATAAATGTGCATAAAAGGAAGCACACATACGACAACTAACTTCCGTAAATGCACATTTACGAAAGCACGCATATGACAAATAACTTCCATAAATGCACATTTACGGAAGCACGCATATATGGAAACCAACTTCCATAAATGTGCATATATGTAAGTTGACTTCCATATTTGTGCATATATGGAAGCGCGCATATACGGAAGCCAACTTCTGTAAATAAACATATACGGAAACACGCGTATACGGAAACCAACTTCCCATATATGCACATTTATTGAAGACTGCGTCCGTAAATGTGCTTATACGTAAGTTGGCTTTCGTATATGTGCATATACAGAAGCGCGCATATACAAAAACTAACTTCTATAAACAAGCATATATGGAAACACACATATGGGGAAGCCAACTTCCCAAATATGCACATTTACGAAAGGATGCTTCCGTAAATGCGCATATACGTAAGTTGGCTTCCGTATATGCGCGTTGTGCGCATATACAGAAGCCAACTTACCTATATGCGTATTTATGGAAGCACACGTATACGAAAACCAAATTTCCATATATGCGCATTTACGAAAAGTTGTTTCCGTAAATGTGCATATACGTAAGTTGGTTGCCGTATATGCGCATATATGGAAGCGCACATATACGAAAGCCAACTTCCATAATTGTGCATATATGGAAGCACGCATATACGAAAGCCAATATGCACATTTACGGAAGGTTGCTTCCATAAATGCACATATACGTAAGTTGGATTCTGTATATGTGCGCTTCTGTATATATGTGCTATGCGCATATACAGAAGCCAAGTTACGTATATGCGCATTTACGAAATCACGCATATACGAAGGCTAACTTTCCATATATGCGCATTTAGGAAAAATTGTTTCCGTAAATGTGCCTATACATAAGTTGGCTTCTGTATATGTGCATATACAAGCGCACATATACGAAATCCAACTACGTAAGTGCACATATGGAAAGTTGTTTCCATAAATGTGCATATATGTAAGTTGGCTTCCGTATGCATATATGGAAGCGTGCATATACTGAATCCAAATTCCATAAATGTGCATATACGGAAGCACGCATATGAAAACTAACTTCCATAAATGCTCATTTACGGAAGCACGCATATACAAAAACCAACTTTCGTAAATGCACATATACAGAAGCACACATATGCGGAAGCCAACTTTCGTAAATGTGCATATATGTAAGTTGGCTTTCGTATATACGTGCTTTTGTATATGCGCAGATATTGAAGCCAACTTCCATAAATGCACATTTATGGAAGGTTTCTTCTGTAAATGCGCATATACGTAAGTTGGATTCTGTATATGCGCATATACAGAAGCGCGCATATACGAAAGCCAACTTCTGTAAATAAGCATATACAAAAACCAACTTCCCAAATAAGCACATCTACGAAAGGTTGCTTCTGTAAATGTGCATATACGTAAGTTGGCTTTCATATATGTGTGTTGTGTGCATATACGAAAACCAACTTACGTATATGCGCATTTGCGGAAGCACACATATATGAAATCCAACTTTCCATATATGTGTATTTACGGAAGTTGGATTCTGTATATGTGCATTTACGAAAGTTGGATTTCGTATATGTGCGCTTCTGTATATGCACATATACTGAATCCAACTTCTGTAAATGTGCATTTACAGAAATTGAATTCCGTATATACCATAGTGAATTAGTTAAACTAAAACTTTTATTTTATTTTTTATTTTTTATACTGGCGGAATCAACAACTTGGGTGGTTCTCATACTCGCCTGACATGGGGTGACATGGGGTCGATTTCTGTATGCTACCATTATAACCTCTAGGTGCGTCCACACAACCTGTAAACATAGGACACGGGTAGATCAGAAGAGACCTCATTTACATATTTTCTTCCATTTACACGACACTTGCCAATTGATTTAAACCCCTATGAACTTAATTTTTATTTTATAACCATAATATAACATGTTTTTAATGAAGAAACTTGTCAAAAAAACCATAGCAAAATAATTACTAACCTAAATTCTTTTCCAAATCCTATTCTTCCTACTTTTACCTATCTTTTACCTATAAATTTAGCTTTTGATTATAAATGGAAACATTGGTAACAATTTTTTTTAACTTTAATCATAACAAGGCATAATAATCATACAAATAAAATTGAAATCATTTACAAACATGTGTAATTTTAATTTAAAAAATTTCTTTTAAAGATATGAAAATTTAACATATTATAATAATAAAAACTAAAAAAACACCATCATAATAAAATAAAACTATATACATTTATTTTAATTCAAGGAATCAAATTCTTTAGGATATAATTTATTTTAATTCAAAAATTATAAAAAGATCAAATTCTTTCGGATATGCTTTTTTAATGTAAAATTTATATTCACAAATATGATCTACATCGCAATGAAAATATTATTATACTAATGTAATCATCTCATATTCTCCATATATTCTCGATATGGTATAATCCTTTCATGTTCTCCGCATAATATTTCTACTCAACATCCAAACACTTCGGATTTCCGAGTGAAATTTGTGGAACATTTTATAAATCCAAGTTATGACAGATGTATACAAGTAATATTGTAGCAATATATTTCGGAAAATATATATATTACTATTTATCGCTGTATATTATTAAAAAAACTGAAAGAGAATAGACGAGTACTAGGTGGACCGGATGCAGGGCAAGTGTCCACACCGCTAAAAATATGGGCTGCTTAGAATTAAAAAATCGCTGGAAATTAACAAACAAAGCGGAAAAATCTATGAGGAGGGCTCAAGAGTGTGTATCTATGAATTCTGGAAGAGAATCCTATGATGATGGCGGGCATTCTTCAATGCAAAGGAAGAACATCTACTCTACAACCAGGCGTGGAGAACACTGGCGACTTACCCGAGAGATGACTTCTCTCTAAACTCCAGAGAGAGCCAACGAAGTTCTCCCAAATGAAAATTTTCAGAAATCTGCTTCAATATTGCGGGCACCAGATACAAACTGAAATATGCAGTAAGGCAAGGCTGGTAGGTAGTGCACTTAATTTTAGCATTCAATTTGTATATGGGAAGCCAGCTCAGTGGATTCACATGGATATTAACATTTGCTGGATCTTAACTGGGAGGGGACCACAACTTAATGCTCATGGTGAAGTGACAGAATGACAATCGAAAATATCCATAGCAGTTAGCCATTTACAATCGCCCGAGTCATATATGGGTGATGGCTATAAAGGTGTGCACAGCTCCCACCGAGTTCGCATCGACCAATCTCCCCTGTTCCTCCATAACTCTCCAGTTTGCACAGAATAACAATCCGCCCTAGTTCGCAGAGTATCGATTATGTTGTTTCTATTCCTCAGCTCCCCTAGTTCGCACAGAGTTCGATTAGGTCGTTGCTTCTGTTCATCAACAAGTCCCCCAGTTCGCACAAAGTAACGATCCGCCCTAGTTCGTAGAGTATCCATCAGGATGCTTCTATTGCTCAGCTCCCACAGTTTGCACAGAGTTCAATCGGGCTGCTTTGGCCGGCCCCGTCACCAAACTTGAGTTTGAGGTTCGTCTTCTCAAAAATATCACACAAAAATTTCAATTCAGAGTTATTTAGTGTGCAGAGAAGCCTTCGATGGTGAATATTATGCTATTTTAACAGTGCGATGTGTGTTAATTCCAAGGAATTTAACAGTGTAGTCGATAGACAACAAAAGTGCAAAAATTCTCCCAGAAAAAAATAACACAATATTCTTCGGCGTTTCTATCTTTAAATCCCATAATATATGTGCAATCTAAAAGCATAATGATTCCATAATTTATGCAATGAAACTAGTATTGAAGTCCCGAGAACAGTGGTTTATCCCTGTGCATTAACGCAACAAGGCTACGCCCAGTAGATAGGAAAGATATTAACCATCAAAATTCATAGTTTAAAGGGACAAAATACCCAATGTGCTGGCTGTTAAGATGATGTATTCAGGATCTGTAGGAGCATGTCTTAACACTGTAATGTTTAATTATTTATGTATCCAAATCAATGCATTAAGTATATACCATTAAAAAAAGAGATACTCAACTCTGCAGAGAAACTAGTGCCAAAAAGTATTGAAACAGAGAACAGGTCGAGAAACTAGTGCCAAAAATGCTTGAAACAAAGAACAAATTAGCATGACGTGGGCACAACTAATTGAGTCATTGGGCTGTATTTTCCATAGGTTTTCTTTGAGAGGTATTCAATATGAGAAGTGAGCACACACGTTGCAAAAAAGAATGGGGTAATAAGCCTAAGAACAATTCGCCCCTATGCAGCCCATAAACCCTTGTTACCATGCTGAAATGATACCAGAGATTATTTCATGCATTCAAGCTTGTATTAAACCGAGGATATGAGAGTTTTTATGCCACAAGCTACACTAAACTCATCATAGATGACTTTAACTCTAAAATCATGACCTCAAAACCATGGACGTCTAGATTCAAGTGGTGAAATTTAAGTACTGAGAAAGTAAGTGATTTTGCTTCCTTTAAGCATATAGACCACAAAACCACTGAACACTGGCACCAAACTTTTGGTGAGATGTCCTCAAATGAGAGAAAATATAACACTATACATTTTCCAAGCACGACATTCGAGTAACATACATAAATGATAAGATTCAAATAGATTCAAGGCTACTTCTTAGTGTTAGATCAAGAACGTAAGCTTAGTAGATCAGATCTGACTTCATTGTAACATCCCCTCAAAAGAGATTCACGACCATATCCATTCTAGACTCCACTTACATATACCTCCAAGTTTATCACTTATGCCCTGATCACGCACCCTGATTTCAAGTTTTCTCCAAGAATCCTTTTCCATCACATATTTCACTAAAATTGGTCAAATAAGGTTTAATAATGGTTTTGGAAAAATCCCTAAATCATAGAGGTGTAAAGAGAGAGGATCATTGCAATAAATATGATCATCTAAGTGGTGTCTATATAGCTCTTCCAGGACATATCCACCATTTTCTCATTTATCAATAGTATTTTGAGTTGTATTCTTAGTGTCACTATCATTTTCACTCTCTATATGCATAATGAGAAACCCAACAACCTATATAGCTGAATCAAGCTACACTTTTATGCTCGTCACGACAATATGGAATGGAGTAGACTCTTTTTTGTGACCAATGAAAGATGGTACTATTGGAATCAATATGAGCGGTGTAGGTGCAATCAAAATAATCTCCTACAACCACAACATGTGGAGACTCTGCTTTTCATGTTGCATTGTTGTTTCCACCATGCTCTAGATGTGCTAATATAAAACATCATTAAATTAGAAACTATAGGAAACATGCAATGTGAAAGGAATTAAAAAATGATAACATTAATGATGTGGAATTGTAATATGTTTCTTTTCTTACTTATTTCCTCATCTTTGCAACTAGTGAGATATATTGGGATTTCAAAATATGTCATCAAAATTCATTAAAATGGTTTTGAATTTGAGTTATATCATTTGGTATACAATTCACTTAGGTTTCTTTTCTTTAATTCAAATAAATTTCATAAAGGTAGTGTGAGGGAATATTCAGTCTTTTTTGTGACCAATGAAAGATGGCACTATTGGAATTAATGTGAGCGGTGTAGGTGCAATCAGAATTATCTCCTACTATCACAAGATGTGGAGACTCTTATGCCCATGTAGCATTGTTGTTCCCACCATGCTCTAGATGTGCTAATATAAGACACCATTAAATTACAAACTATAAGAAACATGCAATGTGAAAGAAATTAAAAAAAAAATGATACCAGTAATGATGGAATTGTAATGTGTTTCTTTTCTTGCTTACTTCCTCATCTTTCCAACAAGTGAGATATATGAGGATTTCAAAATATGTCATCAAAATTCATTAAAATGGTTTTGAGATTGAGTTATATCATTTGCTATACAATTCACCCGGGTTTCTTTTCTTTAATTCAAAGAAATTTCATAATGGTAGCCTGAGGGAATATTCATTCTTTTTGTGACCAGTGAAAGATGGCACTATTGGAATTAATGTGAGCACTGTAGGTGCAATCAGAATTATCACCTACTACCACAACATGCAGAGACTCTGCTGCCCATGTAGCATTGTTGTTCCCACAATGCTCATGTAGCATTGTTGTTCCCACAATGCTCTGGATGTGCTAATCTAAGACACCATTAAATTAGAAACTATAGCAAACATGCAATGTGAAAGGAATTAAAAAAAATTGATAACAATAATGATGTGGAATTTCCTCATCTTTGCGACAAGTGAGATATATTGGGATTTCAAAATCTGTCATCAAAATTCATTAAAATGGTTTTGAATTTGAGTTATATCATTTGGTATACAATTCACCTGGGTTTCTTTTCTTTAATTCAAAGAAATTTCATAATGGTAGCGTGAGAGAATATTCATTATTTTTCGTGACCAATGAAAGATGGCACTATTGGAATTAATGTGAGCGGTGTAGGTGCAATCAGAATTATCTCCTACTACCACAACATGTGGAGACTCTTCTGCCCATGTAGCATTGTTGTTCCCACCATGCTCTTGATGTGCTAATATAAGACACCATTAAATTAGAAACTATAGGAAACATGCAATGTGAAAGAAATTTAAAAAAAATGATACCAGTACTGATATGGAATTGTAATGTGTTTCTTTTCTTGCTTACAATGTGAAAGAAATTTAAAAAAAAATGATACCAGTAATGATATGGAATTGTAATGTGTTTCTTTTCTTGCTTACTTCCTCATCTTTGCAACAAGTGAGATATACGGGGATTTCAAAATATGTCATCAAAATTCATTAAAATGGTTTTGAGATTGAGTTATATCATTTGCTATGCAATTTACCCGGGTTTCTTTTCTTTAATTCAAAGAAATTTCATAATGGTAGCGTGAGGGAATATTCATTTTTTTTGTGACCAATGAAAGATGGCACTATTGGAATTAATGTGAGGACTGTAGGTGCAATCGGAATTATCTCTTACTTCCACAACATGCAGAGACTCTGCTGCCCATGTAGCATTGTTGTTCCCACCATGCTCTGGATGTGCTAATCTAAGACACCATTAAATTAGAAACTATAGCAAACATGCAATGTGAAAGGAATTAAAAAAAAATGATAACAGTAATGATGTGGAATTGTAATGTGTTTCTTTTCTTGCTTACTTCCTTATCTTTGCAACAAGTGAGATATATTGGGATTTCAAAATCTGTCATCAAAATTCATTAAAATGGTTTTGAAATTGAGTTATATCATTTGGTATACAATTCACCTGGGTTTCTTTTCTTTAATTCAAAGAAATTTCATAATGGTAGCGTGAGAGAATATTCCTTATTTTTCGTGACCAATGAAATATGGGAACTACTGGAATTAATGTGAGTGATGTAGGTGCAATCAAAATTATCTCCTACTACCAACATGTGAAGACTCTGTTTCCAATGTAGCATTGTTGTTCCCACTGGAATTAATGTGAGTGATGTAGGTGCAATCAAAATTATCTCCTACTACCAACATGTGAAGACTCTGTTTCCAATGTAGCATTGTTGTTCCCACCATGCTCTGGATGTGCTAATCTAAGACACCATTAAATTAGAAACTATAAGAAACATGCAATGTGAAAGGAATTTAAAAAAATGATAATAGTAATGATGTTGAATTGTAATGTGTTTCTTTTCTTGCTTACTTCCTCATCTTTGCAACAAGTGAGATATATTGAAATTTCAAAATTTGTCATCAAAATTCATTCAAATGGTTTTGAATTTGAGTTATATCATTTGGTATACAATTCACCTGAGTTTCTTTTCTTTAATTCAAAGAAATTTCATAATGGTAGCGTCCGGGAATATTCATTATTTCACTAATTCAGTCTTCTTTAAAGAAACATGGAGCATGATGACCCATACGAAGTTGCCAACATTAACAAGAGATATCTCAACACATACACAACACGAGTTTATCAATTTCCTTCCCTTTCTACCATATACCCACCTAATTTCCCTTTAGTGTTCTTTTTCCATAACAACATTGAAAGACATGACATGCAATTCAACTTGTAGTTCCAACTCTTAAACTCAGAAAAATAAGACACACTTATGACAAAGTTAGGGGCGGGTTGGTTCGAGATTTGATTGTGATTGGGAAAAGATTGAAGCTTTTGTGTGATCAAAAACTCGTGAATGTTGTCTTCATATTTTCTTTCCTTTTCATTTAGCTATTGCTCACCAATGTAGAGTTTTCTCATAGGGCCATGAACTGAGAAATTCACAAATCAATGTGTGTTGCTAAGTCCATTGTTTGGAAAAGGGTATGGTTTTATCGTTCCTTTTAAAATTGATATCATTCTATTTAGTCCCGTGTGAGTAATAGTGTGACACGATCATGTTTTAGACCTGAATTGTAGCCTTGTGAATGTTGTCTTCATATTTTCTTTCCCCATATTGTCCAATTAATTATTTTATCCCTCCTTTTGCATGTTAGTTTCTTGTCAAAGATTTATATGTTATTGCATTAAATAGTGATGCAATAAGGTGTTCTAGCAAATGAACCAAACAATGATCAAATATGCTATCATTAGGGAACATCACAAGGAATTATATTTCTGTTATGCACATAAACAATACTAAAATTACACCAGTTCACAATGCCCACATTGATATATCAACAATGTTCTGAGATGAAAGAAATATACCAAGGTTTGAGGTACCTTGACCATGTGTCGGGACATACTGTCATTATTTGAAGGGTTTATAGCTCAAAGGTACAGTGAATGGTGTCCTGAGATATGTTTTTATGCCAGACAAATAGATAATCACTTTATGTGTCCATCACCATTGAGCGATAGGTCTGCAATGAAAAAGAACTCAGACTTGTACTTGCATAGATGATGCCCATAAATGAAGAGAAAAACACCAGAATTTCAATTCACAGTTATTTAGTGTGCATAGAAGCCTTTCAAATTTCCATTTTAGACCTTTTGAAAAGTTAATTTTAGTTTATTTAGGTATCTTTTTTTGTTCGAGTTATACTTAATAAATTTGTAAATGGATTTGGGTTTCGTATTAATCTACATTTTGTTTCTTTTTAATTTTCCATAGTTTCCTTTTGCAAATTATATATGATGAGGGAAGGCATTGGTTATAGAATGACTAGCAAAGCATACCACATGGATATTCTTGGCAGATACCATATGGAGGGGCATTGGACATTGTGCATCATAGTTTCATTTCGTCTGAATCCTGGCCAAGGGACCTTAGCTTATGTTTTGTACGATAAAGTGCAAGACATAATGATAAATAAATGAAGGTCTATACATGGAGAGACCACAAACAACAATGCCTACTATATTGCTTTGATTGAAGGGTTAGAATCAACTATAGAACATGGGGTAGATGACATTGTTGTTTTTATGAATTCACAACTTATTGTTGACCAGATGACAAGGCATTGCCAAGTTACATCTACAAATCTCATACCATTATGTGAAAAGGCCTGGAAACTTTCTCATAAATTATATTCATTTACCATATGCCATGATGAGATTGACGAAGATCATTTGGAGACTAAAAGGATGTGTAAGGATATTTTATTTGGGGTAATGTCATTCCCAATTAGAATTGGTGACCAACATTTACATAGATGCCAAATATTGTCGTGTGGAATTAAATATGGTGGCCATCAACAGTGCATGTGTCGTGCATGCGTATGCTTCATTTTAATCCTATTAATTTTCCTTGTACTAATGCAACATTTTATTTGATTGCGTACATATAACTTGCCACAATGGATATTGTATTCTATTTGAATGTTTATAATGGATATTATATTAAGCCCTTGAGTTTTGTGATGTTGTGAATTTTTTTACTTCTAATGATGGTGTGCTATCAGTTTGAGAGTTTATAAATGGTTTGCACTTACTTCACTCTCCTATAACTTTACATGTAATTTTTACACAATTCAACATTTTTGGTTCCTTTTTGTTTGCAATTGGACCATAACACTGATATAGTCAACACTCCTTTTCAACAAAAAAAAACCATATTCCAATATTACAATTATACCTTGCAAAGAAAGAAGGCAAAATTAAAATAATTGACAAAAATGTGAGAATATAACTCATATCTGAGAGATAGTCTATGTAGGTCTGTATACTCTAGATTTTTTTGGCCTGCATACCCTAGAATGGTTAAGGAACTTTTGGACAAATAAATATGAATTCATTTCCTTGTAGTCGATGCTTTGCTAGATGGGGCACTTATGCCATTTTTATAAAATAAAAATCAAGAATAAGTTGTACATAATATTTTTTGAGAATAATAAAGCATTTCTGAATACACATTTCAGAAAGCATTTTGTGAATACACATTTTAGAAAGCATCATAAAGCATTATGTGAATACACATTTCTGTTGTTGGTGAGGTAATTGCGAGATCCAACCAACCATGTATGCTGCATTTCAGGAATAAATGGTTTCTTCTAATCAGGACATTTCTAGAGGGTTTTCCACTATCCATGTAATGTTGTCCTAATGCTCAATTTTCATAAATTTATATTGTGCCTCTATTTGATGTGTAAAACAGGGTACCCTGCAAATGCCAAACAATAAGCTGAGATCGAAATAGATAGGTTATGCAAGAAAAAATTATCCCCTTGTAGGAACAACCTAATGCCCAAACACCTAAACTAACCGTAGGACTGAAATTTTGTATAAATAAGCCATCATTGGAGCTAGATAAGGTCTTGGTCATAACCATGTTAAACTAGTCAGTACAAAAATTGAGGGTGTTTACTTGCTACCTATGGAATTAAGAACTCAACAAATGTCAAGAACCTATTCAGTCATTGCTCTTAAACAATATATGAGGATGGATGCAAAGATTGGGGACTAAGGGGACAATAGTCTTAAAAAAAAAAAAATTATGGTGGGGACACTAAGGGGCCTACTAACTATTGACAACATTTAGCCAAGTCAATGAGTGGAGTTTCTCTGCCTATTAATAGCACATTTGGAACCTTTTGCCAACAATGAAAGCATGTGACTATTGCTTGACAATATCTTGATGAGATAGTGTGTAGCTGGTCTGTTGTTATATTTTCATTTATTTCAGTGGATTTGCATAACCAGAAACAAATGATTAAAGCATTACATTAACCAAATTTAATTTATTAACATAATGTATTTGTGGCTATAGAATATCAACTTGTAACTTACTTTAGTTGAAATCTAGTTTTGAAGACATAGCTATTATCATATTGATTACAAAGACATTGTAATATGCCTTGGGTGCATGCCATTACTGGAAAAGGCAGTGAGTATGCTCAAATTATACTAGTAAGTTATAGAGACAAAGTGAAATACATGTCATATCTGGTTTGTAGGCAGATGTTTACTCTACGGGATCTCCAAGATGCCAAACATTTCTTGCTAATATTAACACCAAGTCTGATGCAATTGTGAATTTCAATGGGAACTCTTATCATTTGCATATATGGTCTGTCGGCATTCTCCCTGATTGCAAAAATGCGGTGTTCAATACTGCAAAGGCACAATTCAAACTTGACACTATAAATACGACTCATAGTTTTCAGTTTTCGCCAGATGGTAGAAGACACATATAATTGGTATCATGTATTTAGGGGCTCTATTTCAAAACTTTTGAAAGATAAATTGTGAATCCTATTTCATCAGTTATTCGACCAATTAAAGTCTCATGCAAAACATGTACGAGACACATGGATCATATCTGAATGAGAATGTCAGAAGCAGCTAAAAGAAGGAAATGTAGATATAGAGCATAAAAGCTGGAACCTGCTGATGGAGCATCAAGTTAGAAACTTTTATTATTGCTAGGAGAAGAACTGTGCAACTAACAAAGTGGAGATGGATTAGAAAATAACTGTGTAAAATTTAAACCCAAAAATTTTGTAATCGAAGAAGTATATGGAACAGAAGAGAAGGATTGACAGTAAATTAATTTTATAGCAGAAGATATTGATATTGGCTTTTGAGTTTATTGCTTTCTCAGACTATATTGAGCTCCACTTCAACAAGATACAGAACCCTTTGGAGTAGATACATAGAGCTAAAATGTAGGCAGCCACCCCAAAATAGTATGTGTTGGACATTGTGTTGTCAGTGATGTCAAAGGGTGTCATTGATATATAGGCAGGGGGAGACTAACTGTTGTCAATGATAGGGAGAAGAACAGATGGAGGAAGTGTCCATACTGCAAATCAAACCAGACAGAGATAGTTGAGTATGTACCTGTGCGACTCTGCATGAATGAAGGTGAGAAGAACTATGTATGTAAAGAATGCCCTTGTATATTGATGGATCTCTATGTGCGAAGACAACTGCGTGTTGTCGAGTTCCTGTAAGTGTTCTTTGTTCATCCGGATGAAGTGACTCAGCAAGAACAACCCAAGAAATTCCATAACTGCACATGCATGAAGAGAAACGACGAGTGGAAGATGAACGAGAAAACCCAATCAAAACAAAGAAACAAAATCGAGAAAGAGAAGAGTCCTTGTGGCAGAATGATTACAGTCTGTTGAAGCTCGACAACACAAAGGAAGCACAAGAAATGAGCAACAATGAGGTCCTAGATAACCAGACCAAAGTAAATGGAAAAATCGATATATCCCACATTCGTGAGGAATAACAACTTCGAAGGATTTATATTGCGAAATCATTTTATGTAATTTGGAAGTGAATAAAAGACTTATGGAACCATGCACAAGGAGTTGAATTTTGTCAGGTGAACAATGTACCAGGATTAAGTTAAATCCTGACCATTGATCATCAGAGATCAACGAAATTTTGTCAGGAGAACAATGTACCAGGAATAACTTAAATCCTAACCATTGATCATTAGAAATCAATGACTGAGATCAAAATATTGGGAATATTGGGGTCTGATACTTGGTGGGCCAGCTCAACCACAACAATGCCATAATAGCAACAACAACCTCATTAACAATCAAGGAAATTTTGTCAGGAGAACAATGTACCAGGAATAACTTAAATCCTAACCATTGATCATTAGAGAACAACGATTGAGATCAAAATATTGGGGCCCGATACCTGGTGGGCCAGCTTAACCACAACAACGCCACAATAGCAACAACAACCTCATTAACCATCAACGCCACGTGTCCATTCAGATGAGTACTACATCAAAAGGAGTCCAAGTTAGTTCTATAACAAACAACTATGCAGATGTCACGTACAATACCACGTGTCAGGACACACGTTGATGCCATATCATCCAGTACAGAAGAAGATGTCCACATGGCAGCTACCTCATCTGCAATATCAACACAAAGCTATTGAAAAACGACTAAGTATCAAGATGTTGCAGAGATAAGAAGCGCGATGAAGAATCAAGAGTAAGTGAAGAATCAATGCAAACCTGTGGACCCACGGTGAGATCTTGGAAAATCGACTAAGTACCAAGAATCGGTTGAAAAGAGATGAAGAATGAGAGAAGTCCTGTGAACCCGTGGAACTGTGGTAAGATTACAAAAATTGGGTAAGTATGAAAACATAGTGAATAAATGACTAAGTGTAAGAGACCTGCGGTAAATAGTTCAAAAAATAAACTAAGTGTCAAGGATCGGTCAGACGAACGAGGTAATGAATAAGAGAAGAACATAGATACCGTGGACCTGCGGTGAGAATTAAAAAATCGACTAAGTATTAAGAATAGATCGGACGACCCAGAAGAGTCTAGATCGGACGACCAAGGAGATCGCCACCTGTCACATATCGGATGACCCAGAAGATGAGAGATTTGACAAGTCATAATGTCTTGTAGACTCGTGGTAAAACACTTAGAAAAGTTTATAAGTATGGGTGCAAAATGAATGCAGTGGAAAACGAAGGTGCATTCTGGAGGCCGAGAAAGTATGAAAACATATGGCTTAGACCCGCAGGGAAATGGTTGGAAATGCATCTAAGTATAGGTGCAAAGTGAGTGTGGCAGAACACAAAGGTGTAATTTGAAGATTGTGAAAGTTTAAAATGAAGAGGAGATATTCCTTAGACCCGCGGTGAAACCATCAAGATGACAGATCGATGACTGAGGCTGATCAGAGATCTGATCTGACGATAGTTGTGAGATGAAGGCTCGAGTTATGTGAGACTTATATTGACGGTCTAGATCTAACCAAGGGATATAATTCGATGATTGTTGAGAATTGAGATTCATGTTGTGTATTTTGATGGTCGACGAATGAAGGACTGAGATTTAATTGAGAAGAAGATCAGACAATAATTATGCGTTATGGTTGCATGGTGTGTTTTGGTGGTCCTGATATCCTAGGAATGCAGAACATATCAACAATCGAGATTAATCTGAGGTAAGAATGAACGACTTCCATATGTCAAGGAAGTGTTACATGTTGAGATGGGCAGAGATTAAATCAATGGATGTGATTGAATGGAGGTTCAGATCGAACGACGACTATGCAATATGGTCACATGTGGTTCTGATATGCTAGAAGGATATCAACGGTTGAGATCACATCAAGGATAGACTGGACGACTACTGAACGTTGAGGGTGTATTGTGTGTTTTTGGTAACAATGAAATAAATCAACGACTGGGATCGAATCTCAATGTGATCCGACGACTACTGAGCGTTATGGTTCATGCTCTATCCAGAGAAGCAGATAACGTTCGATAAAAGGAAATTGAGGATAAGGTTTGAAGGATATTTTTGCAGAATGATTCAAGGAGATTCAAAGGGATCCATAGCCGAACCCATGGAAATATTCTTTGGATAGATGGACAAATATTTGAGGTTATGATTTGCATAAATAGAGATGCTCGAATCCAGTTTAGAAGTAAGAGTATGAAAGAGAGAAAGTGGAAGTAAGGATTGTTGAAGAGAAGCTCTGAGGCTCGGAGGTCCAAGGATTCCTGCTAGATGAAAGGAAGATAATAAAATCATCCAAGGGCAGCTGGGAGGGCAGCTGGGAGGTGCAAGGACAAAGAAACTTCTGCAGATGGTGAACCGTGACAACAAAAACAAAGCAGTAGATTTGTTCGGATGAAGACTTGAAGGAAATAAATAATCTGGTATTGTTGATAACTGGAGGAGATTGATGTTTCCAGTAAATAATATTATCTGTAGGCAGTGCTGAGTTGGTGCTCAACCAAGGGGATCAATGTCTCTTGCAGGTTAGTGCCTACAAACATTGTTGCTGAGTCAGTACTCTGTTAAGGGGATTGGTGTCTCCTGCAAGTTGGTGCCTACAAATATAATAGTTGTAGGCTGGTTCCTACAAGAAGAACTGAGTTGGTGCTTATTCAAGGGGATTGGTGTCTCCTGTAGGTTGGTGCCTGCAAATATTATTTCTGAGTTGGTTCTAAAGAGAAAAGATCGAGGTCTCTTGTAGGTTGTTTGTTGCAAACATTGTAAAATTAGGTTGGTTCCTACAAGATATTATAAAGAAAAAATTTGTGGTTTTCTCATATTTGGGTTTCCATGTTGAATCTCTGTGTACTATGGATTATATGTTTGTATATACATTTCTCATTAACTTTTTATGACTAGTGAAATAATAAATTGATAAAAGAAGAGTAAAAATAATCCTATACTGATTCTCCCTCCCTTTTAGTATAAATAAGTGTGCCAACAATTGGTATCAGAGAGAGATTCCTTCAAAATTAGTCTAACCACTAGAAGGTGAATCCTCGTAGGGCACATGGATAAGGAATATTTTTCTACAAACAAAGCTCCATTTTTCGATGGATCAAATTATGCATTATGGAACATAAGAATGAAAACCTATCTAATGTATCTTGGATTTGAAGTTTGGAGTGCAATTGAGAATGGGTACATGGCTCCAAAAATCCCACCACCACTTCCAATTTCTATAAGACTCAGTGACAATAAATCTAAAGCCCAAAATGAAATTCTGTGTGGTTTGGAAGAATCAGTGTTTTTCAAAGTCATGCATTGTACCTCGACAAAAGAGATATGGGACAAATTGCAGAAAATTTATGAAGGAGAAGACAAGGTCAAGAAGGCAAAATTAAAAATCTATAGAGGACAATTTGAGACCCTTGAGATGAAAGAAGAAGAGAGTATTGCAAAATAATTTCTTTGAATAGATAAGATTTTCTACACCATTAGAGGATTTGGTGAAGAAGTTAAAGAAACCACTATTGTGCAAAAAACACTTAGATTACTTCCCTCAATATTCAATCCCAAGATATCCACCATTGAGGAAATGAAGGACCTAAACAATTTGACAATGGATGAATTACATGGAATCCTCACTACATACAAAATGAGAACGGAAAAGGATAAGAAAGAAGAACCAACAAGGAAGGAAGAAACTTTCAAATCATAAAAGAAGACAAAGACATAAGAACACAAAACATGTGACAGCTCAGACAACGAATTAGAGGAGGAAGAAGCCAACTTTGTCAGGAAGCTCAAAAGAGGATCGGGAAAATACAAAGGCAAGCTTCCCTTTATATGTTTTAATTGTGGTGAATTAGGACACTTTGATTCTAAATGTCCTTATGCAAAGAATGAAAATAACAATGTGAAAGAAGACTCTAGTTTCAAAAAGTAAAAGAAGGTTAAGACTGAAAATAAGAAAAAGTTCTTCAGACAAAAGAAGAATCTATATACCAATGAAGACATCAACTCTTCAGATGACATTGACAATGATACAAAAGAAATTTTCTTTATGGGTGTAGAAACACAGACATATGTCCTAGAAAATGGAGACACGGATTCAATAGAAGAAGACAATTGTGAAGTTCATGCAGAAGTAAACCTTGAAGCAAAACTCATTAGTGCCTTAGAAGAAACAAACAAAATCAAAGAAAAGAAAGCTGAAAAAGTAATTGTGAAAATATAAAGAGGAGGAATATGATCTTGAATAAATAGAGAAGACAATAATTATCCAAAAGGTTCAAGTAGAAGAGGCAAAGAAAATTGAAGAAGTCGTAAAATCCCAACTAAAAGAAAATGAAGATATCTGCAACACTCTAGAATATGAAATAGTTTATCTACGAAAGGAGTTGGAAAGATCACACACCAACATGAAGTTTGAAAAGGGCTCTACAACATTGAACGAAATCCTAAATCATCAAAGATCACCATTTGATAGGATTGGTCTTGGGTACAATGGAGAGAAGGAGGCTACTAATGAAGAAGCCTCAACAAGAGAAAAAAAGACCAAGAGTTATGCTAATATAATCAAGAATTATATCAAGGGTGAAGACAACATGAAGGAAGATCAATATGTTCCATAGAATAAAAATCTTCCTCACAAGGACATAATCAGGAAGACTCTCCCATCAAGATGGAATCACACAATTAGGTACCAAAACTCTTTCTTTGGTTGTTGTTACTCTTGCAATGGTTTTGGTCATAAAGCAATAGATTGTAGAACACGTGTAAGAGAGGGTTATAAGATGAACAACAATAGAGATACCCGTGGATTCTCAAGGAGAAATTACAACTCATTTTCCCCTTTGAACTGTAACATCATATGTTACAAATGCAATAATTTTGGGCATATAACAAAATTCTGTAGAAGTAATTTTAGAAAAGATCATAAAGTGGAGGTTCCGACAATCATGAAAAGAAATAAAGAACAAAGGGAACAAAATGAAGAAAAATCCATGTTCGTTCAAGCTGCACTTCATGTAAAAAATAATAAGGATAAGTGGATCATTGACAATGGATGCTCTAGCCACATGATAGGAGACGAACAAAGTTTATCACCCTGAAGAAGAATGAAGGCATTGTCACCTTTGGAGACAATGGCATTTCAGATATAGTTGGAAAAGGCATTGTTAGTCTTGACAATGGAATAGATAAGGTTGAAAAGGTCTTGTGCATTGAAAACTTGAAACATAATCTTCTCACTATAAGCTAGATGTGTGATCAAGGACACAATCTTACTTTTAACTCCTGAGAATGTGAGATCAAAAAAACGAATTCAGATAAGTTGGTTGCAAAGAAAATTAGAACTCCAAATAATGTATACGTTCTTGATGAAATCAATGGAGAAAAATGTTTTATGGGGCAGATAGATGAAAGTTGGTTGTGGCATAAACGAATGGGTCATATGAATTTTGACAACTTGGTAAAAATTAGTACCAAACAAGCAGTAAGAGATATGCCAAAAATCACAAAACCCTCAAGCATTGTTTGCAAGTAGTGCCAACATGGAAAACAATTGAGGGTGAGCTTCAAGACAAAGGAATATGGAACATCTAAGCCATTGGAACTTGTGCATACAGATCTCTGTGGACCAACAAGAACACAAATCTTGCAAGGGAAAGCTACTTTATGTTGCTCATTAATGATTATATAATAATGACTTGGGTTTCCTTTCTAAAAAATAAATCAGAGGAATTTGAAAAATTTAAAGCCTTCAAAGCTTTAGTTGAGAATGAGACAGATCTGAAAATCAAATGCTTAAGGTCAGATAATGGAGGTGAATTCACATCCAATGAATTTGAAGAATTTTGTGAAACTCGTGGAATAAAAAGACAATATGCAATTGCAAGAACTCATCAACAAAACATAGTAGTTGAAAGGAAAAACATACATGTACAAGAAATCGCTAGAACAATGCTAAATGAAGCAGGATTATCAGACAATTTTTGGAGAGAAGTAGTTTATATTGTTGTGTACATTCTAAACAGAGGGAAAATCAGAGTCAACAGTGACAAAACACCCTGTGAATTATGGAAAGGTCAACCAACATCCGTTAAACAATTTAGAATATTTGGAAGCAAGTGTTACATCAAACGAGATGATGAAGATCTAACAAAGTTTTATTCAAGAGAAGATGAAGGATTCTTTCTTGGTTATTCCTTAAGAAGAAAAGCTTATATATGTTACAACAAAAGACCACAAAATATTATTGAAAGCATAAATGTCATAATAGATGAAGAAAGACCAGACATGAACCAATTCGAAGAAAAAGAAATAGATCACAACAAACATGAGGAAGAAGAATATGAAGAAGAAAAACAAGAAAATGAAGAAGAAGAAGAAACAAAACATCAAGACACATAAACACCATCAAGGTTTGTGTAGAATAATCATCCAGACAACTTGATTCTTGGTGATAAAAATGTTGGGACTCAGACTAGGAGAAAATTGGCGATTAGTTCTGAACATATGAATATTTCCTTACTATCCAAAATAGAACCTAAAATATTTACAAAAGCTAGTAATGATCAACATTGGGTGAATGTTATGAAAGAAGAATTAAACCAAATTGAGAAAAATCAGACATGGGAACTTGTCCCAAGACCCAAAGATAAAAATGTGATTGGCACTAAGTGGGTGTTCATAAAAAAGTTGAATGGAGATGGAAAAGTAGTAAGAAATAAAGAAATATTGGTTTGTAAAGGGTACACTCAAGTAGAAGGTATTGACTTTGAAGAAACTTTTGCTCATGTTGCAAGACTAGAAGCAATTAGAATGTTTTTGGCATTTGCAAGCTTCAAAATGTTTATGGTGTATCAGATGGATGTCAAGTCAACATTTATGAATGGATATTTAGAGGAAGAAATGTAAATTGAGCAACATGAATGATTCTTACTGTCATAAAATGAAGATTATATTTGCAGATTGAAGAAAACACTTTATAAATTAAAACAAGCTCACATAGCATGGTATTCAAGGCTTGACAAGTACTTGCAACAACAAGGTTTCAAAAGTGGAACTTCAGATAACAATCTTTACATCAAAATAGACAGTGCAAATATGCTAATCATTGTGGTTTATGTGGATGATATCATTTTTAGAAGTAATGCTGATAGAATGAGTCAAAATTTTGCAAATATATGTAAAAATAATGAGTCGTTTTTTCTTTTTCTTTTATGTGCTTTTCCTGTATGCTGACTTGTGCCAATAAGACCTCATATTCCAAGCAAGTATGGAACCAAAACACATTTAGGATGACAATAAATGTACCTTCGTAAGTTTCCCTCTTGCTCTTGCTTTGCCTCTGTCGCTCTTCCCATTGTTTTGTTTGGTACGTGCAGGGACTGTAACTAAGTTCATACCTGTCTCTTGTCTCACAATCTCCCCACCAATATGGAGGTGGAAAGTGGTGAGGACAATTGACAAAGAGTACATTGTAGAGTACAAATAATAGGTTGCAGGGTGTAGGGTACAACGCAAAGAGTTATTCGACTGAATTTTGTTTCCGCATGCGATGATTCGGGCAGCGGATGCTTCTTCCTGGACAACTTCAGAGAAGGGGACCCAACTAGCCATGTACGCAAGCAAAATGAGTCTGCAATCAAGATAAGGGTGGCCTTGTTTATGCCTGTTCTGGAATTTGAATAAGTAGGTCTAAGGACACTTTTACTTGTGTGAAATTATGCATGATTTATTGGATATTTATGTTGTTTTGTGTCTAGGTCCTTGACACATTTTATTTGGTAAACAATACACACATGGTGAAATAAGGCATAAAAAAATTGATCAAAGTGAGACATCAAATCAATTATTCACAAAGCATTATGTAATATCATGTAAAAGGAGATTAAAGTGTTCTTGTTCTATTTCATGGAACATTGAATCATGGAAAAGGAAATAGTCAATTGAATAAGTTTGAGTCATTGAATTATCGGTAGAGTTGCAAAACCCTTTGCGCAAATTGTCATAAAGACTTGCCTGAAATTGAATAAGGAGGTCATTATTTTTTACTATTAGCTACATCAGAGTCTAATCATTGTAAAAATTACACTTTGGGGTGCATGATTAGTAGTACATGACACCCTAAGGGTTGTTTGCCACAAGTTCAAGCGAGTGTGACAAGTGCAAAATAAAGAATGGGTAAAGGAGGAAAGCATTTGCAAAACACTAATCAAGAAATCAAATAATTACAAGACTTGTATGAATTGGATAGTTGGGCTATTTATCTTCACAAGCAAATTGATCTAAATGATAGATTGATTGAAACACTTCAACTAAAATTAATAGAAAAGAAGTAACAAATTGAAAATTTGGTTTATGCAATATGTGCAGGAAATGACCTCACACAAAAAGTTGATGTTACTTGTGATACACATGGCTTGATGGTTGATACACATGCAACAAAAGATATGATTGATGATTCCTTAACTAGTCATGAGATGGAATCCTATTTTAAATTGATTAAGATAAGTCTTGTTGAAGATGAATATAAGAAGAAGCAATGTGTGATACCATAAACGATATCAATGAAAGTGAACTTGAGTTTTCTTTTCAAGTTAGAATAGAAAATATTTGCGAAGTATATCAAAATGATTTTTCCAAGATGATTGTCAGACCTTGAGAAGAAATGCATCTCAACAAGAATCAGCATGGCTTAGGATATGACAAATGTATCAACTTTCCTATTCTAAATTACTCTAAATTGGCTCAGTTTGTGAGTGCAAGATTTCTCGAAGCAAATTTGAATGTTCCATAAGTTAATGAAGAAGTTACGAATGTTGATGACAAAAACATTGAACAAATTATTGATAAATGCTAGCATTGCCATAAAAATGGTGACATGGAGAATTAGTGTTTGATCTCCATTGTTGTCTTCATTGTAGGAAGATAAATAATTATTTAGATAAATGCAAAAAGAGGAAGAAAGCTAAAAATAAAACAACCCATTCTGGTTGGATAACTTCTTAACAATGGAATCAACACGTGAAGAAGTTGCATAATTCTTATTGTCTAGTTCAGATGCAATTAAAGACACATTTGCATGGAGAAATCACAAAAACAAAAGGATTTCAAACAATTATTCCAGATGAAGTTTTTGGATATGATTGGGACCCAATTCTACATGTCTTTTAAATTGAAACATGAGTCAAATAGAAATGTACTCTTGCACTCAAAAGGGGGGAGTACATTGATGAAATCAAAATGGTTAGTGGTCAACCAAAACCACCAAATACATGATATCAAGTGAAATGGTAAGTGGTCAACCAAAAAATCCACCAAATACAATGAACCATTGAAGAACAGAGGAATCCAAAAGCTTAAGCTTGGATCCCTTCAACAATCTTCTCACCTTGCAGTTGACGGGGGGGTATCAATAATGATAGTTAGACTTCAAGTTTCAAAGTCCTACCAATTTAAATTCAATCAGAATTTGAGAATTCTAGCATAAAAATTGGTCTCCTTAACAAGATATCCGCAATTCAATCAACGATTCACGTCAAATAATGTTTTTTGGGAATATCTAGCATGGAATCTAGAATTGTCACATTGTTCTTCAACTACTCATTGGGATATTTTTTGATACCTAATTGTGTTTAAATTCAAAGAGAACTTCAATGATCTTATTTATTCACCAATTAGTAGGGGAATGTTCAAACATGATAGTTATTCACTTCCAAAAATTGTACTCCCTTTCAAAGTTCATTTCAAATGAACCATTCAACATCCATATTGGCGGGTTTTCAAGCATATCTTCATCAAAACTCATTTCAGAAGTTTCAGATTGAAGATTGAAAATGATACCAGTTTACACGCTAGTTCATGTTATCTTATTGGTATAATTATTCAGACTCGTGATTGAGGGGGGCAATGGGGGGGGGGGGATGTTAAACTAGGAGTCCCTAGACAATCTCAAAGTCCGAGATCACCTTCTTATGAGTTGTCATCCTTATCTACTGATGAGGTGTTGTCATTATCCACTGATGAGTTGCGAATGAGATCTATATCTAGAGGTGGCTAGTTACATGTACTATATATTGATATCATGAGATAAATGCATGTGTTGAGAATGAATTAAATCCATTTCTGCCAAGTTTTTGTCTCTTGTCTTGTGTTGTATTTCTTAAAAATACCACCATAAACCTTGATTTCTCTAGTCCTCCATCTTTGTGTTGCATATGGAATTTTAATTTTTCATACAAATTAATGCCACAAGAAGAATTTTCCTAGAATCAAATCTTGATTTATTATTATTATTATTGACTAGGTTTATTTTCCCTCGATGCAACAAATTCACCCTTCTCCATTTTGGGAGCATTCAAAATTAAAGTAGCCAACTTGCAATATTCAAGTGGGAATATTTCGATCGAAAAAATCCAAGTGGGTGGTATCTATTATCTCAAAATTGCATAGGACTTCCACTTGGTCCTAATTGAAAACATAAGCACAAATCTCCCACAAGAGGAAAACATCGCTCAGAAAATTTAACCACTAACGCGGTATTTAACGATACCTTGCTCACCGACAAAAAAAGATCATGCATGTTGACAATCGTAACATTTGAATTAATTAAATATCCAATTTTCTCAAATACTATACACAATGAACATGCTTCCAAAATCTATAATATATATGCATTCCCATGTACATGCTTCCAAAATATATTAAAATGGTATAATGTTTTGTCTAATTGCATATGAAATTAAATCTTTTGCAACATAGAGGTTATGCACTTTTTTTAGAATGATTGTCTAATTGCACATGATTAAATCTTTTATAACATAGAGGTTATATATCTTAGCCTCAATTATGGTAAAAATGCTTACATGTTCTCAAATGATGTAACTACAAAGATACACAAATGCAATGTTGTAACAACAAATTGCCCCACTTGAATATAAAGGTGGGAATAACTATGTTAGTCACCATTACAAATTTTATGTGAAATAAAGATTTCAAGATCTAGCGAGACGCTAAATCGGTTTGGAAGCCTGATAAACCAAGGAAGGGGCTAAATATGGCAGGGATAGGCTAAATCTAGCAGGAGCGCTAAGCTGATGGGGCCCGACGCGTCACAGATCGTGACCTCTCAAGATCGATGGTCGAGGATGATTTCGGGGGAGAAACTGTGCGGAGGTTAATTTTGGAGAGCGGGGCCAAAATTTAAACCATGATTTTCGTTCAGGGTTACGTGTCACCACCAGGTGCATTTCAGGGTGAAAAGCGGGTTGCCCCAAACCACTCTCTCAAGCCCCGGAAATTTGGAAAAGTATAAAAGGGAATTTTGTTATTTATTTTTATTATTTCGAACACTGGACCGTTTGGACCTTTGTGCAACCACCCTCTTTTCAAATGCAGCTCAACAATACACCAAATGCACACCATTTCTGCTCATGTCCAGGTATTTTTCATAACAACCATGGATCCTATCATAACCTCGGTAACAAAACAAGATCCTGTGGCGAATGAAGAAGCCCTAATTGACCGAGATTCAGATATTTTTTATACTGAAATCATTATTTCGCCTATCTCTGTGTCCAGAAGAAACCTATCCGATAAAGTAGGAAAATGTATACCGTTCCTTGAAGCAGTCCAGGCCACCATGGTCCCTTATGTTGTCGAAATTGCTTTATCGTTTCGTGAATTTATAGGTTGGTGTGTCAAACAATATTCACATGAAGAAAGAGTCGTCGTGAATAAACAAGGGCCCGAGGTCATGTGTAGGGTAGAGAGTCTGTCAATTCAAGAGTCCCTTGGCATACCATAGTCATTTTATGCAATTTCTGAACCTTTCAACGAAGATAAGCTAATTAGGGTATACAGAGAATGTCCATCAGAGGTCTGAGATCTGCTTTTAGAGAAAATTGTCAAACCATAACATTTTTCAGAGAGTCTATCTTTGCCAATGAATGAGAATATAATGGTCATTGAAGTCCAATGGGTTTTCTCCCTGTTGAGTCAAGTTTTAGGTCTAGACAATGACAAATATGTAGTCGAAGTCATGCTCGGTTTCCTTTTAAACTTTTTTAAGTCAAAGTCTGGTCCATCAGTCCGTATCAGTTTTGATCAATTCATTGCTGATAATATCCATAAACAGATGGTGAATTTTCTCTCTCTAAGACATTTCAGATACTACACCTATCTGCTGAAAATTTTCCTGGAAACCAATAAGAGAGAATTTCTCGAAGAAACATTTGTATCAACTAAATGTAAAAGGATTACATTGCTTATCTTCATAAACAAAGTCATGTCCATAGTTTACAGTTTGATTTCCATTACCAGCCTACCTAGAGTTTTGGATGACATGAGGAGATATCTACAACCAAATCCAGAGAACAGAGTGGGGGATTGGGTACTATTCATGCACTCAACAATAATTTGGGTTTATGGTTATCATGAATCCCCCTATCTATTGCCTATTTTTCTGACCCCTAGAATATTTGTCCTGGAATTCATCAGGCAAAGAATTATATCTGAGATAGTTCATTTCCTAAAGTTGCACAAAGCCTCCAACCTCAAGTTCCCTTTTATCATTGGCCCTTTCATTGTCAAAGCCAGATTATGTTTATCTCAAATTCAAGCAAAGCTCAAAGAATTTGTTTTTTCACAACTACAAGGAAGAAGGTATGATCCACATCAAATCATATCCAAGAGAAGATTGATGAACAGACAAGCCCCTTATGAGCACAAATAGGTTGAGGATTTTGATAAGCTGGCAAATCTAGAAGTCTGTGTTGATATGGAAGAAATCTTGCAACCAACTCAAACACAACAAGTGGAGGAAACCCTGTAACAAAGTCAAACACAACAAGCTTCTCAGAAACTGATAGTCAAAGTTCCTAAGATGAGTGTTTACAGCAAGATAAGCAGTTTATAGACCATGGGCACCAATGATCAGCAGACTGCTCCTAAGAATATGAAGGTTTCGCAATCTCCACAAATACTGGATTTAGAGGAAGAAGATCCCAGAGAACAAGTAAATTTGGATATGGTGGAAAGTGGTACCAGCACTATAGAGGTTTAAAAAGAAAACAAACTCCAAAGTGAAGGTGGCTCATGAACCTTTAGTAGCAAGAAATACATATTTGATAAAAAAATCTGAGGCATCTTATCAATCTAAAGAAGATTTGGCAAAACAGTATGTTGAGAAGGGAAACATAGCTCTAGGTGAGATGAGGGATTTAGTCCCTGAAGTGGAAAATATTTCTCAGCATAAATCTTCTATGTTCACAGTAAGGGATGTTTAAAAGAGGACTGTTAACATTGCAGTTGCAAATGAAGACAAAGTCTCTGAGATAAAGATAAGGTATGACAACATCAATGCTCCAGACAAGGTCAAATTCCATAAGAATACCAGTGATATGTTGTATTCTGATTACCTGAGTTTAAGCTTGAAGAATTCAAAGCAATCATCTTATGCAATTAAATTGGAAGGGCAGTTGAGGCAAGAAAAAACATCTAGCAGAGCTTGGCAGACTCATGTCAAGAGGTTGGAATCTGAAGGCCCCCAAGGATTGAAATCCTCATTGGATTAAAAAGACAAATTAATCCAAAGCTTGAAGAAGAAATTGAAAATGTTTTCCACAAAGCATCCACAAACAACATAATCGGTTGCTCTAGAACATGAAAATGAAACACTTTGTCAAGAGACATTGGAATACAAGGCTAGAGTGTTGCGGCTAGAGCGAGAAAAGGTGAAATGGTCACAAGAGCATACATAATTGTTAAACAGGGTTGTATTTGTACCTCCTGCTGCAGAAGCTGGGTCAAATACTGAAGGACTTGTCCAGGCTATGTCACAAGTTAGCTTGAAAGAAGGAGAAATCAAAGGGATAAAAGGAAGCATAGAGAAATTGAAGAAGGATATGTAGCAAAAGGATGAAAGAATGGCTCAATTTCAAAAGGAGAATGAAGTCTTGCAGAAAAGGATAGATAAATTGAAGATGAGGTTAAGAGGTAAAGGCCTATTGTAGGGGGGAAAGCATATCATATGGGACTCTATAGTTGTTGAAGCTGCCAATTACAGAGTATATTTGAATTTCATTAATGATAAAGATAGTATAGCCATCACAGCCAGAAGCAGATGCACTGTTGTGAATGAAACTTTGGCAAAGAAACCATCAGAATGGGGCCAAAACGCCATAAATATACTCAACTCCATTCCTACTGCAGAACTTCAAACTATTGGAGTTAAAGACAGAACTACATTGATTATCTAGGCCATGAGGGTTATTGATAAACATAACCTGTTGAAATCAGTCCAAACCAAGGAAACACAGATGGAGCAAAGTGTGCAAGAGTTCAAGGATTTGTTTGAAGAATTGTTTATCAAATGCCTCCCACCATTTTTGGATGGCAAGGGAAAATTGTATGATCGGGAAGAATACAATGCTCGCCTCACTCAGTGCAGAATGGATCACTCCAAGTTCGAAACCCTAGAGGAAAATTTGAAAGGAGCCACATTAGTTGAGCATCTGGTTATAGACTTTGAGTTTTTGAATCAGTTCAAAGCAATCAAACTTGGACTACCAGTCATGTCATATGCTTCCTGCATTGACCTGGAGATCCTTATCAAGGAAATAATAGATTACGATATTCCTTCTAACTTGCAATGGAAGGAGATAGTACGATTGGGTAAGATACAATGCAGTTTTACAGGGTCTAGTAGATCATGTCCAGATGTCACTAAAGATGGCAAATCATGTGAAAGACCAAAGCAGAACAAGTGGCGAACAAAGAAACTGAAACACCAGAAGAGACAAAATCTAGATCATGGAACATTTTCTTGTTAATCATTGTAATCGGTTCCCAAACCGAAACGTCTTATTTTAATATTTGTAAATGGTTTCAAAACCGAAACATTTCATTTTGATCATTGTAATCGGTTTCAAACCGAAGGAGCCCAACTTGTATAAATATTAGGAGTTCCAAATATATTAGTTGTTGGCAGAAGTGCAAGGGCACGATTTTAGCTATTTGGAACTTGAATGTAATTTTATGAAGTTGAATAGAATACACATGCAGAAGTCTTGAAGTTTCCATGAAAAGATTCTAATGGTGGTGATCTGAGTTTTGTCTCCTCTCTTTGTATGTCTTTCTTGTATGCTTAAATTCCATTTTCACTGTCTTCTATTTAAATTGGATAGTTAAAGGCCCATAATTCATCTTGTGATGCTCTTGGCTTAAGCAATTTAAACTGTGTTAAGTTCTTCCTAACTAATGTCAGAATTCATTTATTTAATGCTCTGATACAGTTATATGTTTTTCCCTTCTTCTTACACTCTGCAAATTTACAATTTATAACTCAGATTTATCGCCTCATTTAGCCTTTATCCTTTGGAGAGTTCTACAGACCAGTCAGTGCTTCCATTCGTTTTCAAAAGTTTAACTCCATATCCCTAAGTGTCCCTTCTCTTCCTTGCCAACAAAATTATAAAAACCCTTCAAAACAACAAAGCCAAGCCATTGATTTGTTAAATAAAACTCATTTGTTAAAGACCAAGTGATAGGAGAGAGCCCTCTCTGAGCTGAGCAGGCTAGTACCCAGCTCTAAAGTTGGTTTGTAGGTTACCTATGTCGTTTGTTTTATCAACCGAACAAATTTATAGAGTGCTAACAAACTCTACTTGGGTATCAATGTGGGAATAATGGAGAATGGTGTATCAATTCTCAATACTATCAATGTTTTATTATATATAGGAATTTAAAGAGGAATATAATTAGCATATCTAGTAATTGATTTTAGATTATTTTATGTCTCAATGTTTTGATCCAACCATGTGGATCATATTTAGGAGAATAAATGGTTCATGGTTTCTTATTGATCTCATGAGTTATAACATCCCTAGTTTTAATCTCTATAAATTATAATGTAATCATGCAAATGTGAAGTAGGCTAGTGAGATCTCAGGACACAGAGCTTGCATTGATCAATATGGTCGAGGGTCAAGATATGTAAATTGTATAATGAATTATTAGTAAAAGTAAATTGTTGGCTACAACATGAGAGTGACTGTAACGACAAGATGATATGATTCCACAAGAGAGGGGGCTAAAGTGGGGTCCAAGTGAAAACCTATGGAATTTCCTAAGTTAATGCATTATTACCATCTAAACCTTCTATAACTTATTAGACACTCAATCATTGAATGCATGTAAGAAGTTAGGTGAGGAAGTTACCACACCTAGTTATTGAAAGAATATGCATAGGTACAATCAACCTTGGAAAGAGTGGGAATCAAGCAAGCATGGGAGAAGAAGGAAATCCTAGGATAGAGAGAGAGGACAATTTTCCATGTTGATTTTGGGAAGCAAGAGGGGGTGTTGGGTGCTGGGAAGAGCACCCACCATGTTATCCATGGAAAGACAACTTGTTGGGCTGTGTTTTATGCTCAAAAATAAGGTTGTATGCTTGTAATGAAGGTCGTATGCTTGTAATTGACATTTACTATGGAGGAAATGGCTCAAGACCCTTGAGAAGGTTGTTGTGATCACTCTTGCAGCAAATGAGAGTTCCTGGAGTCCCCAGTTGTATTGGGTTGTTGAAAGTGGAGAGTGGACAAGCCAAGAGGGATAGACTTCCTTTTGTACTCATAGCCTCAACTTAGGGGTGGCTTGTTGTTGAGAGTAAAAGAACACAAGCCTATGGCTGGAAGGAACGTCCTTCATACGCAACCAATTCGTTTAACTATTTAAAAATAATTTTTTTTTTTTTTTATGTTTATTATGTAAGTTTCGTTGTGAAAATTGTAGATTTTAACCTTGTACAATTATTTAGTGCAAACAGATTTTCAATAAAAGAACAGAAAATATACAATGGAAAATACATTGTTGACGGGTCTGAATTCGCCCGACAATGACAAGGGGTTCTCCTCAGTACACAACCCCAAATAGACTATCCACCATTTGAGTTAGGAGAACCATCCAGAATTTGGCTTGGCTGTCATTATTACTATTTTAGGGGGTCTTTGACCAGTTGCGGACCGATTTTCCAATGAGGGTGGATGATGAGTGGATATGCAATGTAAATATGTATATGAAGACAATGTATGCAATGCAAGCTAAGTTAACACTAACTTATTTGAAGATATCCTATCTATGACCATACTAAAGTGACCAGTGAGTTGTAAGTTGAAACCAAATCCTGCACTACTTCTACATAGATAACTAATATAAAAGAGCAAGATTAGAAACAAGTGTATACAAATACATATAACCAGAGCAGTCTAGATTACAATAATGCATACATTAACAACCCACAAATCTCAAGGCATTAATATATTTAAAGAAATACTCTAAACTGAAGAATACCACAGATTGTATGAGAATTAATCTATAACAACATAGCATTCTTACAATCCATAGGAACAATGTTCATCTTCACCAAAAGTAGTTCTCAGCTCAGATATGTTCATACACAAGAATTCCTTCTATAACAATTGGCCCTCAAGGCTTCTCAATATTCATTAACAAAGTATAAGTCTTTGAATAAGTTCTTGAGTCTATACATTGCTTCAAAAGCCAAAACATTCCTTTCTAAATGGGGTTCTATTCTATTTTATACAAATGTTTAGTAACCCCTATGTGACTCTTCATATTCTTCTTCAAGGAGAAGATAGAAAACTGGTTCACCTTCTCGTTCCTAATGACAAGTGTACAAAATGGGACAAAATTGGGATTGGTTAGGAAAAGGATGAAAAACAAAAATAGGTATTTTGTTTTTTTTCTTATGGATTTTTGTTGATGAAGTAGGTTGTCCAAACTTCCAGCTGATTGTATAGTGATTCAATCCTTTTGTACGTCAATTGTTCTAATGTTGCGTTGATCAATGCCATATTGTCCTCGAGAGTGCCCATATCCTTTTCCAGTTTCGTCATGAAAGCTTGTACCATGGTATGAAGATTTACTGGTTGTATCAAGTGTTGATCAATGAGACCTGTGGAGACAAAGGTCGTTGCTTCAACTACTTCCTTCCTGCAATTGGTGCTATCATGTACTGCATTCACCAGTTCTTCTATCACCGGGTTCTTCCAAAGTTCATCTAATCTTGGGAGTCGACCATTCTTGATAAGTTCTTGGGAAACTTTATGGATCCTCGAGCATATTTCCATGGATTTGGTGACTTCTCTGTCAACCTTTTGTCCTATCTGCTGGCGATGATGTAGTGCATACAAGTCTGTCTTTGTTTCCTCTTTTGATGGCTGGTAAATCCCAGGTGGCACATATGGATTCTCTTCTATCCATCTCTCTATGTCTAACACACCTTTGTGAATGGTTTTGTATTGCAACAAATTCGTCTCTAAGTGATTATTTTTCTCAATGACCATTGTAGTCGCATTTTGGGAGAGGTGCATATGGGCATACATGTCAATGAGAGCTCCTTCTAGCTCGTTTATGACCTTTTCGGTGTTGACTTTGAAGCTTTGGAGACTCCTTGATCCAGGTGGATATTGGTGGGCACCCACCTATTCCACTTGGACCCCCACCATTGCTTCTTTCAGTTTTTCAGTTTCTGCACAGTTTACTATTTTTAGCAGTTTTTCGAGTCCTGAACTTTCGGAGCCGTTTTGAGGCCTTAAACGACGTTTTTTTGGGAAAACGAGGAGCAACATGATTTAAATATCAATGTTGTTGACCCAAAATTTGTATTCCTTGAATAGATCTTTCTAACGAGGTATGGAACGCGTCAACCAAAGATCGTATGCCAAAGTTACGTCCCCGGGAAGTTGATGTACAACTTACCCAAACGGGGCCCATAGTCTTGGCATTTCATCTCCTAGGGTTAGGGATTTGGATGTTTAGGGTTTTCTATTGTTTCCCAATAATAATAGGCCTTCGAGCCTCATGGTAACACAATTCAGAGGCCAGTAGCCACACATCTCTTCTCAGAGATAAGCTACCAGTGCCCTAGCTAGTTTATTTCCATTATGTCTGTAAGCATAATTCAGTCATTTGTTATTAACGAAATGAAGTCTTATTTCCGTTGCATATCTGCATTTATGTGTATTTCTATATTTCATTGTGTTCCTACATAAATCCAGATCAGTGGTATCAGAGTGGTCTGTTCGTTCTCGATCCTTCTTTGCATTTCCCCAACGAGGTCGGGGTATAAGGAGTTGGGGCTCGATCTGGTTGAACCTTTGCAAGAACAGCCTCGCAAACCCCGACGATTGCCCATGGGGGAAGAAAAGAAAGATGAGGGAGCAGGAGATCCTAACAAAATGTTTCTCAAGGAGGCCCTCGAGAAACAAAGGAACGCAGTGATGGACAACTTTTCCCAGATTCTTCAACGGATTCCCACTAGCGGCGCATCGACATCCAACAACCACTATGGAAGCGCCACTCCTTTTAAGGTACAAGTAAACTTTGACATTCACATATTTGAAGGCCAAATAGATGCATATGTCATAGATAGATGGTTGAATCTGTTAGAAGGATATTTCTCGGTTCATGACTTTTCCAACCGAGAAAGGATTATTTTCGCACTCCTCAAAGTCGCCCTCCATGTCAAGGACTGGGGGGAAACCTACTCGGAGCAACAGGGCGAGGGGGAACCCTCTCTGTTCTCGATCGCACCCACTTGGAATTATTTCTGAGATGCCATCAAGGAACAATATTATCTCGTGGGAAGCTATGAGGAAAAATACATAAAATGGACTACGCTGCGGCAGCAAAGGGACCAAGATGTGCATGATATGACAAATCTATTTCATACCCTACACACAAAGTTGGGTATCAAAGATTTAGAGAAACATTTGGTGTTAAAGTACTGCAGTTTTCTGCACAGATACATTCAGGAGGAAATGGAGTTCCTCGACATCTCCTCACTTGGTGTGGCATACCGATATGCTGCCAAGATTGAGCAGAAGTTCAAACAGAAGAAGCGAGACTTTGGGTCTGCGAATCAGAAGCAAGGGAAAGGTACCCCTAAACTGCAGAACAAAGGACCAAGCCAAGGTGGGGCGGCCTAGGACAACCCGCCAAAGCCACAAGAAAAGAACAACACCACGAAGCCAAAAAAGGACACGGGGAAGTGGTGTGAGTTCCATAAGAGCTCCACTCACAACACAAGTGAGTGTCGAGCCAAGCAGTCACTAGTAGCTGAGTTGAAGGCTTCTGAATCATATGCATGCTCATACTCTGAATCAGAACCCGACAAGGGTAATGATAGGGGGAAGCATATTATTGATGTGAAGCCCAACACCACTGTTGTCACCACGAAGATCCAGAAGGAGGAACCAAAAGATCCAGAGGAGGCAGAGCGTCTCTTCCATTCCAAGATGTGGGTAAAGGGTTCCCCGTTGCAGTTCATTGTCGACAGTGAGAGCCAGAAGAACCTCATCTCGGTAGAGGTGATGAAGCAGTTGGGCTTTCCAACCACAACACACCCACAACCATACACCATCGAGTGGTTGCACCAAGGACGGGACCTCCACGTCAACCAACAATGTCGCCTTCCCTACAACATCAAGCCCCTCACGAATGAGGTATTATGTGACTTTGCTCCTCTTGATGTTTCTGATGTATTATTAGGCTAACCGTACTTGTGGAAGAGACATGATGTGTATGAGTCCAGGCCTCGTGTTGTTATTATCACTTTGGGCAATACGTTGTACAGGATACCGGAGATAGCACAGCCTACCACCATCTCTTTGGTTACTGCAAAACAATGAAGTAAGCTCATTTCCAAAACCAGGAAATTTGTTTTCCTGGTGATCCGCCCTCAGGGAAAGAGGAAGACTGTGGCCATGACCTCCCGACAAGGCCCCGTTGTACAAAAACAACAGATGGATAAGTTCATGGAGGAGTACGAGGACATCTTCACCTCCCCCGTAGGGGTGCCTCTACACTGCCAGGTCAAGCACCCCATCGATCTGACCCCAGGTGTGTCGCTACCCAATGGACCCATCTATCAGTGCTCTGTTATGGAGAATGACAAAATCAAGAGGCAGATTCAGGAGCTGTTGCAGAAAAGTCACATCCAGCCGAGTTCATCGCCCTGTGGGAGCCCGATCGTGTTGGTGCAGAAGAAGGATGGGACTTGGAGACTCTACATTGACTATCGGGAATTGAACAAGATCATTGTCTGGAATAGGTACTCGATCCCATGGATTGATGACCTTCTAGACCAACTCAAGGGGGAGAAATATTTCAGCAAGATCGACTTGAATTCTGGGTCTCACCAGGTACCAATCGAACCCTCTGATGTGTGGAAGACTGCCTTCAAATCCAAGGAGGGCCTTTTCAAATGGTTGGTCATGCCTTTCGGGTTGACGAATGCCCCTATAACCTTCATGAGGCTAATGGAAGACATCCTGTGGCCATTCAGCAACTCATTTGTAGTGGTGTACTTGGATGACATTATGATCTTCAACCAGACTTGGGGAGAGCACCTCCACCACATCCGACAGGTCCTCCAAACACTGCGGCAACACAAGTTGTGTGCCAATTTGGAGAAATGCACTTTTGGCATGACCCAAGTTCAATATCTGGGATACATTATTGATGAGCAGGGGGTGCATGTGGATCCAGCAAAGATCCAATTCATTCGGGATTGGCCAGCCCCAACCACCCTAACAGAGCTCCGCAACTTTTTAGGTCTTGCCAATTTCTACCACAGGTTTGTGTTGGGATTCTCTCATATCACTTGGCCCTTGAGTCAAGTCACCAAGGGATGAGCTAAAGAAAAATTCTTTTGGTCTGAATCTCAACAGAAGGCGTTCGAGGAGTTGAAGCATCGCCTCTACTCTGCACCAGTGCTCACATTACCAGACTTGCAACAACCATTTGAGATTGAGACAGATGCCTCTGACTATGCTATTGGGGCATTCCTTACTCAACATGGGCATCCAGTGACATATCACAGTGAGACACTTTCTGAAACAGTCCGTAAGTATCCCACTTATGACAAAGAAATGTATTCCATTGTGCAGGCTTGTTGGCAATGGAAGCATTACATTTTGGGAAAGGAAACAGTCATCCACACATACCACTGACCCCTGTAGTTCATACAGACACAAGGGAAGTTGTCGAACGATCGCCATCAGAAGTGGTCCACATACCTGCAATAGTTTCATTTGAACAATAAGTACAAGAAAGGAAGCTCCAATAATGTTGTAGACTACCTCATTCGACCACCCATCGTGGCGCTAACTACTGTGCTCAACTATTGTGGGCACGAGACTTCCGATTGGACGCTTCTCTACACAAGTGATCCAAAATTCGATCACACATACAATACACTCTTAGAGGGCCCAATTTTCACCTCTAGGATTCCCTGTTGTGTCACCTGCGACACCTTTGTGTTCCTTCAAGTGAGCGTGTCAAGATGATTTGGGAGGTGCACTACAATCGGGTCGTTGGGCATTTCAGGGTCGAGAAAACCGTGGCAGTACTGCAAAAGTATTTCTATTGGCCGAACCTTTGACAGGATGTTGGGAAGTACATCAAGTCCTGCACTTCTTGCGTCATTGCCAAACCGACCATCAAGAAGCAAGGCCTCCCTACTCCGCCTCCTACCCCCAGTCGACCTTGGAAATCCATATCTATGGATTACATGTCGGGCCTTCCTTCTACTAAGCATGGAAATGATTGTTTTTTTGTGATCGTCGACCGATTCTCGAAGATGTCCATTATGATGGCATGCAAGAAGAATATCACAACAGAAGCCACTGCTAAACTCTTCTTTGAACGAGTGTGGGTACACTTTGGGATCCCATAGTCTATCATCTCCGATCGGGACAGCAGGTTCCTCAGTACATTTTGGTCATTTGATGCTGGACACCAAGCTCACCAAGTCCATAGATTTCCATCTGCAAACTAATGGCCAGACAGAGGTCGTCAACCGGATGATCGTACACATTCTACACATGTACAATTCAAAGAATCCACGCACATGGGATGAGATCCTCCCCTATGTACAACACAACTACAACCGGGCTCTCCATAGCTCAACCAGCCACAACCCCTTTCAAGTGGGCTTGGGATTCCAACCACTATGTCCCATTGACATAGCCATGCCATTTGTGGCTACTCGGGAAGATTCAGCTCATGTCCAGTCTGAGGCTGACAAGGCAAACAAATTCATTGAGCGCATTAAACACATCCGCCAACAGGTTCATGACATATTGGATAGAGCCAATGCTAAGTACAAGCAGCGACATGATCAACATCGGGTGCCACACAACTTCCAGGTGGGCGACAAAGTGTGGATGCATTTGCAAAAGGAGCGCCTCACTAGACCCCACCGCAAGCTTCGTCCGCTCTGATATGGGCTGTACACCCTCACCAAGGCTATAGGGGACAATTCCTTTGAGCTCAGCATTCCACCATTCCTTGGTCTACACCCAGTGTTCAATGTGGACCACCTTCGGCCCTACTTTAATCCACCTCTACTAGACACATATGACATGGCAGAACAACTCACACCAACAAAGTTAAATCCAGACTGCACGGAACAATCCAGAACTGATCAGATCATGGATACACAGATCAAGAACACCCAACAACAAAGGATACCGCTATATCGAGTTGTCAAAGCAGGCCAACTCCTTCACCAAGGCAAGTGGCTCACCAGGGACCAAGTTCAACAGAAGTTTCCTCATCTCATGGAGGAACTCAACGCAATGGGTACCATTGCTTCCTAAGGGGGGAAGAATGATATAGGTGGATATTAGTGGCCACCCACCTATTCCACTTGGACCCCCACCATTTGTTCTTTCAGTTTTTCAGTTCCTGCACAGTTTACTATTTTTAGCAGTTTTTCGAGTCCTGAACTTCTGGAGCCGTTTTGAGGCCCTAACCGACTTTTTTGGAAAAATGGGGACCAACATGTAATTTAGATCAATGTTTCTCACCCAAAATTTGTATTCCTCGGATAGATCTTTCTAATGAGGTATGAAACGCGTCAAACGAAGATTGTATGCCAAAGTTACGTCCCCGGGAAGTTGATGTACCAACTTACCCAAACGGAGCCCATAGTCTTGGCGTTTCATCCCCTAGGGTTAGGTCTTTGGGTGTTTAGGGTTTTCTATTGTTTCCCAATAATAATAGGCCTTCGAGCCTCATGGTAACACAATTCAGAGGCCAGTAGCCGCACAACTCTTCTCAGAGATAAGCTATCAACGCCCTAGCTAGTTTATTTCCATTCTATCTGTAAGCATAATTCAATCATTTGTTATTAATGAAATGAAGTCTTATTTCCGCTGCATCTCTGCGTTTATGTGTATTTATGTATTTCATTGTGTTCCTACATAAATCCGGATCACTCCTCTCATCAATCTTTACATGCTGAAGTCTTTCCTCCAGTTCTATTATCCTTGACTCATTTTCTTCATTTTGTTGGAATAACCTTTGTATGTTGTCTACGTTGGCGTTCATGAATGCGGATCCAACCTTAGTTGTGGAAACAATGTCTTCTCTAACATCTCATGTGACTGGGACATGGGTAACCATTGATATAGGAGCTACTTCAGATACCGACACCTTCTTTACCCGTTCTTGTACGATCCTATCGGTCTTACTGTCATATGTGAAACTTCTTAGATCCAACACTTTGCTCGGCTGAAATGGCTCCTAGAGCTCAAATCCTAAGTCGCTTCCTATCAAATATGTTTCTTTACCTGCAACAGATGTTCCTCAGATGTCCACTTCCATGGCACATGTGTCGTTCCTTCTATCTTCTGCATTTTTCTTTTGTCTTTATTCTTCAACAACTTTATCTGTTGCTTCTTTTGTTGCTTTCTCTGCTTGATCCGCTGCTACTAGTTCCTTCATTTCTTGTTCTGCTGCAACTTTTTCTTCTGCTTCAACTCTAGATCTAGCTTTGTCAGCCTCAATATTTTGCTTATTCGCATCATTTTTCTTCTTTAATTTTTTTTATTTATCCCTCCTCTTTTTCACAGTTGGTAACTCTTCTTCTCCCTCTGCAGATCTCGAGTGTGATGAGATGGAAATAGGGGAGATATTCCCAGCTTCTTCTTGTTCTGCCTCTTTCATGGTTGCTTCACTTGCCTTTTCCTCATCTGTAATTATTCCTTTCGGTTGGCCACGCCTGTTGAAAATCACTTCATCATATCTTCTTGCTTTGCAGTGTACTTCTTCCTCTTCCCACAGATCTGTAGTATACTCATAAGGCATCCTGATGTTATTGAAATTTTCCTTGACAATACCCTTAAGATCGTGTCTTCTAAATATCTCTTCCCCAAAGTGATAGGAAAGAAGGGTATCTACCTCTGCCTGGGTTTGTTTAATCGTTTCAAAGAAATAATTCCTGACGTACAAAGGAAGTGGGGGCCAAATTGCTTTCTTCAATTTGTACAACATCCCTCCAACTCTGTGTATAATAGTTTGATATGTTACTTCCTAAAGGATGATCTTGTCAAGTACAAATCATGGAGATAGATGTGGTGGCTTCATCACACCATATATTCTTATGTAAGTACCATGCTCCATAAGATACTAATCCATGATCCTTTTTATAACTGTTATGGCTTTGTCGGTCATGCACAGAGGTGTGGTACAAAATATGAATTCATATAACAGAGCAAGGAAGTGTTCACATATCCTTTGGTATTCTACATGGTATTTGTGATCCTAAAGCACTTTACAATATATGTGGATTGCGGGGTTAGTAGGTGTTGAAATATAGTAACTGCAAAGAGTATTCTATTTATTATTGATTTATTATTCATTAGATCAATCCCCTTTTGTGGATTGATCATGTCGGGCATTGTAATTGACCAAATCCCCTTTTGCGGTTTGGTCAAACCCTAATTGTAATATGAAAATTAAGAATTCACCCCCCCATGCAAATTAAAGTGGTTCTAACCACCCAAAAAGACAAGTCGGCCCTGCCAGTGAAGAGACACCTCCTTTTAGCACTTGCCAGTTTGTATAAATAAAGGAAGCCAACCACTCATTTGTTCACTCACTCACCTCACTCATCTAGTGCACAAGTATTGAAGGAAGATGCAGTTACCAGTTGCCGGAAGAAGGAAGAGAGAGAGGCGCATTGCTTGGAAGAGGATTTTCTCTATTGTTTGGTTTATTGACTTGGCATTGGATTGGCTATGGTACTTGGTTATTGAATCTATATTAAATAAGTTTTGTTGGGTTTTCTTCCCCTTGAGGGTTTCCTAGGATAAATGCTTGTGTACTCTTGTGATTGTGTTTCTCCCAGTGATCCTATCTATGCTATGGTTATCTAGTAAATTGAAAAGAAACCTAATAATAGCTTAAACCTTAACATGGTATCAGAGCTAAGCTGAAGAGAGCATTTTTCATGGGAAAAAGAAAAACGTCATTGTTATCGTACAAAAAAATTAGGGCTTTTTATTGAAGAGGAATTTCATCCCAAATATCATCTAGAAAAGTGCACCCTAGCCTAAGGAACTCATTGACACCTTCAACACACCTTTTCAGTGGATAGAACTCCAAGAAAGTGAAACCCTAGTTTTCACCAGTACCAGAAGTACCAGCAAACCAGAAGTACCAAGAAACCAGAAGTACCAGAAAACAAGAAGTACCAATCCAGAATTTCACAGGTCCAGTTTCAAGGGTCAGAAATTGGAATTTTCAGAAACTGACTATACCAACATGCTCGCCTCAGTCGAGTGCATCTTTTGGTGAGTTCAGTTTTCAGATCCAAGAAATTTGATTTTTCTATTATTTCTATAGCCCAAAGGGCTAGGGTTTCTACTGCAAGAAAGAATGGCTACCAGTATGAGGGTAGAAGACAGGCTGGAAGGATCTGGAAACTTCAGATCTTGGAAGCATATCTTGCAGATAATTCTAGACGAGAATGATCTCCTATAACATATTACAATGGGTATACCAGAACCAGAGGAAGAAGAGAAAAAGACCAAGCACAAGAAGAATGAAAAGAAAGAAAAGATAATTGTGTCAGATTCAGTAAAGGATCACTTGATCCCTCATATATATGAACTACAAACAACAAGGCAAATGTATGAAGCACTCAGGAGGTTATATGAAAGAAAAGACATTAGTCGAAATATTTCCTTAAGAAATCAGCTTCGTAATATGAAGATGGAAAACTTAGAATCTGTCTCATCCTATCTTATGTGAGTTTCTCAAATTAGAGATCAGCTTGTAGCTATTGGAGATGTCATTAGTGACAAAGATATTGTAACCACAACCCTACATGGGTTTCCAACATTTTGGATTCCTTTTGTACAAGGAATGTGTGCAAGAAGCAAGTTACCCAAGTTTGATAAGTTATGGGAAGATTGCACACACGAAGAATCTAGACTTGCAGACCAACAAAAGAGATTAATTGTTGACGAAGAGGAATCTCTTACAGTTTAGAAGAACAGAAGAAGTTCCTTAAGGAAGAACAATAAAGAAGCTAACTCAGTAAGAGTTCCAGATAAGAAGAAAGATGTTTCAAAGATCAGATGCTACAACTGTCAAAATTTGGGACACTTTTCCTATGATTGTCCTCAAGGAAAAGGGAAAAGAAAGCATCAAGCACATGTGGCAGAGGAAGAGTAATCTCCTCCCTCAAAGAAAGCTTTAGTAGAAATTGAGAAATATGTACTTTAAGTTGAAGATAGTTGATCTGAAGAAAGATAGAAAATGGTAGAGTCTATGGAGCCTCCCCACACAAAAACAAAACATAAGTATTCATGTTTATTTTTAGTATCTTGTTTACTTTAATACTTTATCATTACAAGTTAGATTTTTGTGAGAATGTTAATTAACCTCGTTTTATTTCAGTGTCTATGCAGATTTATGAAGGAAGTATCAAAGAAGAGGATAAAGAAAGAGATAAAATATTTATTTCAGGTATGATCACTCATGAGAGTGACAAAGGTATGTGTTTAGCTATGATAGTAAGGGAAAATTTGGTAATTTCATAGCTAGAGTGAAAAAGAGTTCAAAAGTCTTATTCGTGATTAGGGTTTTAGATGTGTACATGGTTGAACAAGTTTTGCTTAAGAAAAGATGTGTACTACTATGATATAAATCATGATATAGTTTTATTTGACTACTACTTATTGTTACTGACTGATTGGCTAAGTGACATATCTCGGAAGGCATACTGTAAGTAAGTTTACAGGTCTCGAAAGAAAGAACTTATGCCTTGACTTGTAGAAGTTAGACAGCATGAGAAGGACTTATGATATGGTGACAGTCATTAAAGACTAGACAGTATTCAGTATTTATATAGGAGAAGGAGGCTCCTAAAGATGCAGAACATAAATGTTCAAGATGAAGAGAAAGATGGATACTCATATATAGTTGATGAGATGCATGTAACTACAGGTTGCTCCAGTATCGTTCTTATAGATGCAGAGGGAGCAATTTGATCCAGTATGGAGTCAGAAATAAAGAAATGTTCGAACTCAAGAAGGCACCTAGGATATTAAGGAAGATACCTTCATAGAGAAGGAATGAGCAATCCCACGGGTATACCTTCATAGAGAAGGAAAAGAGAAGAGACCTTTGTAGAGAAGGGGAATGAGAAATTTGCCAAGGTTGGTCCAAGTGTTGAGTTTTGGATACTCTAGGGACATGCTAGAATACCCTCGTAGAGAGGGGTGTGACCACCCTCGTAGAGAGGAGTGTGGATGTTTCTCCAAGGGGCAGCAGGCAGATACTCTCCTCTGGCCAAGGATTGAGTATCCTGGAACACAAACCTTGACCATGTGGAATGGTTGGTTGGCTCTTTAGGTTTGTGTAGTGATCCTGCATGGATCATGGAAAGGGAGTCTAGTCTTTCCCAGGCTAGCATATTAGCTTCTCTAGTTCATTTGGGATGACTAGGAGTGAAGCTATGGTAGTATTCCTCCCCAGTGGATGGGTGAGATATATGACTACAAGAGAAGGGAGAACATAAAAGGAATGGAAAAACTCATAGAATATCTTCTGTGTGAAGATAAGAAAGAGTATCTTCTGCGTGAAGATGAAAGAAAGAAAGAGTATCTTCTGTGCGAAGATAAAGAGAACAAAACTTGTTTATATGGATTCATGGAGAACCAATGAGTTATCGTTATGCTAGATGACCAAGTGGATTATATTGATGCCTCCTGTTATCCAGTTGATGTTGTTACCCATTTGATGATGTTATCCAGTTGATGATGTTTCCCAGTTGGTGATGTTATCCAGTGGATGTTGTTACCCAGTTGATGTTGTTACCCAGTTGATGTTGTTTCCTTCTCTCTCTCTCTTGATGATGTTGTAGAATACCCTTCTTGTTAAGGGGGAGTGTTGAAATATTGTAACTGCAAAGAGTATTCTATTTATTATTGATTTATTATTCATTATATCAATCCCCTTTTGTGGATTGATCATGTCGGGCATTGTAATTGAGCAAATCCCCTTTTGAGGATTGGTTAAGCCGTAATTGTAATATGCAAATTAAGAAGTCGGTCCCCAGGGAAATTAAAGTGGTTCTAACCACCCAGAAAGACAAGTCGGCCCTGCCAATGAAGAGACACCTCCTTTCAGCGCTTGCCAGTTTGTATAAAAAAATAAATCCAACCACTCATTTGTTCACTCACTCATCTCACTCATCTAGTGTGCAAGTATTGAAGGAATTTGCAATTACCAATTGTCGGAAGAAGGAAGAGAGAGAGGCACATTGCTTGGAATAGGATATTCTCTAGTGTTTGGTTTATTGTCTTGGCATTGGATTGGCTGTGGTACTTGGTTATTGAATCTATATTAAAGAATTTTTGTTGGGTTTTCTTCCCCTCGAGGGTTTCCCAGGATAAATGCTTGTGTACTCTTGTGATTGTCTTTCTCTTAGTGATCCTATCTATGCTATGGTTATCTAGTAAATTGAAAAGAAACCTAATAATAGCTTAGAACTTAACAGTAGGAAACCAAATCCATCCCATGTTAGGGTACTTGTGAGCTATACACATTATGTCCAGGAGGTACGAGTACATATGGAAGCCATGGAACATTCCTGGTTGGGCTTGCTTTACTATGGAGATAACAACTGTGAGATTCTTGGACAATATGTCTACCCAATTGAATGAAGTCCCCACATACGCGCATAAATAAATCAAAGGAATTTATGATTAGGAGAATTGGGTTGCATCAGGTTCCCCGTATAACTTGCACATCATGGCTACCAAATATTGGTAAGGTATTCTTAAGTCATTCATGGGGTACCAACTTTGGGGTTTGTATTCAAAATGCTTGTCCTCCTTCTACCATTTGGGTAACAAATATTTCAGTGTATACTCAATGATCCGGATTATTTTTGGCACGAAATGAGAGCAGACATATAATAAAGAAACTGTAATAACCCAAGGTCGAGCCCCTGCTGAATTGTAATGATGTATAATGAAGTTTATAGGCTGGTGAGCCAAGTATTTATAAGTTGGTAGGATTATGTGTTTATTAGACTAGAGAGCCTAGATCCTAATGCCAATGAGCCTATTTTTGTATATGTAATTATGCATATCATTAAAAAAATACATCATTGTGTGTAGACCAACCACGAAGAAAGAGTTATGGGGGACTAAGATCCACTAGGAAGGGAAAGGGAAGGGGGTTGCGAGGCTAGGAAAGAGGGGTTAAGATTGAGGGATTAACCTAAGGGAATATTATAATATATTTCCTAAATTACTAAAGTTTTGGAAATAAACCTTCCTTTGGGGAGAGGAACAAACTCCAAGTGGAAAGGAACAAGCTCCTGGAGAGCCAAGTGTCACCCAGAAAACATGCAGATTTATGTGGGAATTTCCACCATTGGGAGGTTCACTCTCACCATTATGGCTCTCTCACGATTTACCACTTTGACCATTCTCACCATTCTCACTCTCAGCATTCTGACCAGTCTAGCCATCTTTCCTCATGAGTTCACTCATGATTATTTCCATCCCTTGTCTCATTCATGCACGCACTAAATAGGCACGCAACAAGAGCCATTTCTTCCATTGTTGAACCTATGCCATTGTGAACCTCTGTAATTGTTGAGTTGTCCCATGCCTTAACCATTTTTGCATACTGTGGTTTGAAGAGGCAGGTTTTCAGGCCCTTGGTTGAAGAAGCAGGTTGTCAGGACTGTGAGAAACTCTCTCTAGGTGAGAGAGTTTGTTGGGGACATGATTTCTCCTGGAGGGAATCTAGCAGCAGATACAAAGCTCTAAGAATTCTTGATCCGACCTATTGTTGAAGCCCTGGAAGGGAAGTGGAGCAGCTGATGGACTGTGGAACAGTGAAGGTGCATATTCCCAGGGTGGGACAGGCATGTGGGGAATGAGAGCCTGTGAGCAGTGGGCATAATTAGGCTCCTTGGAGGGAATCCTTCATGTTTCATTGTGCAGCTTCCCATAGACTCAACCTAGCCTAGGATTCCTTTACCCTGGTGGAGCTTAGTCCCAGCTCGGGGGTGAACCACTGCTGATAGCTTGGAGAAACGTGGTCTAAGGATGGGAGGTTCATGGAAGGTTTACACGCAGTTGGTGGTCTTCTCATAAAAATATAAGTACCAAATCTATGTTAACTGTACATGCTATGTTTAAATGTTGTGTTTAGGTACATGTCTAAATGTTATCAGAATTGCATGTATATATTGCATGTCTGTGTTTATTGTCGCTTTCACATGAATATGTGTATGAACATAATGTTTATGTTTGTTTAAAAATGCATTATATATATGTGTGTGTGTGTGTGTGTGTGTGTGTGTGTGTGTGTGTGTATGTCTGAGCATGATAGTTTCAAGTAGCATGACTGACTTGGGTGGTTGGGTGTGTTACAACAGGGTTTCAGAACAATTTGGTTTTGAGTTAGTGGTGTGTCCCTGGCAAGGGAGATCATGGGATGTTACAATCTGGTATCAGATCCCATGGTTTCAACATTGAACCTAGATGGGCCACAAATGTGGAATTTGAAGTAAAAATTCCACAGGGATTTGATGTACAGAGTGCCAAGAGGGAACTGAGAGAGCTCTTGGGTGGTATTGGAAAGATCAGGGGGTATAGCGAGTTGATAAACCACAATAGACGTGGTATTGGGCCACAAAGTTAAATTTGGGCCATTGGATCTGTTCGAAAGAAGACATATACCCCACAACCGTCATATCTGGAGAAGGTGCACGAAGATTAAGCAATGTTCGGGGTTCGATAGTTTGGGGGTTGTGGGGTGTTCAACAGCTAAATCTTTCGAAGTCCTGGAGTGATTCTTAGTCATAGATCACTCGGGAGGAGGAGAGCCGTTAAATTTCTCTTGTGTTTCAACGTTCGGGGAAATCCGTTGGAGGTTGCACGACGAAGAAATCGTCGAAGTCCCGAAGCTATTGGAGGCAGTCATCGACGGTCGACAGTTTAGGAGTTTCAACAAAGTATCAATAAGAAGAATCATCAAAGTCATGGTTTGTCAAAGTGATATGTCATGATGACGTCACTTGGGGTGACGTGGAAGCATTCGACAATTCAGTAGTTCGGTAGTTCGACAATTTTGTCAAAGATTAGATGAGATAACAAAATCGCCGAAGTCATGGGTTGTCGAAGTGATGTGACATGATGACGTCACTGGGGGTGACGTGGACCAGTTTGATGATTCAACAATTCGACAACTTGGAGAAAATGTCGAAGGCAGGAAATCCCAGAAGTCTCGAAGCAACAGGTATGACGTGGCAAGATGACGTCACCTAGGGTGACATGGACCTACCTAGGTCTTCTATGTGTCATTTGTTTCTATACTTTTGACAGGCCCTTAAGATTAATCAAAACCTGCCACATGTCACTCGACGGTGGGGCCACGTGTCACCACTTTGATTGGTGACAGTTGTACATCGTGGGCCCCGAAAGATTAAGTAGTTTGGGAGTTCGACGTTCGGGGAAAATTGTTGGAAGAACTTTCAGACCTCCGAAGTCACGAAGTGGCGTGGCGGTGACGTCACCTGGGGGTGATGTGGACACACATGATGCGTGCCACGTGTCTGTTAGGGTCCTAATCCACACATAGGTAGAACAATATATTCGGATGTAATAAAGGTCAATATTAATAAGGCCTTGCAATAAAATAGAATAAGTCGAATGTAAGAAGACCTAATAGAAGCTTTTGCTTCTAGAAGGATCTTCCTTTAGATGCTTCTTTTGATAGACATATTTAGTATAAATAGGAGTCGAGGGTATGAGAACCCTAGCTTGGATATTATTGTAATAGAGCTCTGCTCGACTGGAGGTTTCCCCCCTTGAAGAGGCCCATAAACATTGCTCTTAGAATCAAAGTGTTATTTCTGTTGTTATTCTAATATCATTTCAGTGTTATTGTGGTGATTGTTCTGGTTATATTGTTGTTATTCTGCCATTTCTATCATTTTATTTCTGTTCTGCATACTTTTTATATCTGGTATATTACAAGTGGTATCAGAGCACTTTCCTCAGCAGAAATTGCGGGTAATTTTTTTTTCAGGGTAGAGACGTATTCTGACGTCTTTAAGCCACAAAGATCTGTCGTTACGTGCATAAACCCACGGTTGAGGGATTCATACACGCAGGAAATACAAGTGGTACTTAAGCGCACATCTGTTGGCCACCCTTGTAACCCCTGTTGGTACCCCTTCGAGTGGTAGCGCATCAGACAACACCTGTGTACGGATCAACCTAGATTACTTGAAGCCCTCTTTAGATAAACCGATTAGTTGCCTGACTGATATAGTGCCACCGAGAACAACAATCGAGAAGATACTCTGTAGTACCTGGGTAGTCGTGTAGTATGGCTAAGGGCATGGTCTAGCCTCCTTATTTAGTGCCCTGAGATATTGGGCCGAGTACTACTGTTGGACCCCGCACGTATATTAGAGAGCTATAACACAGGTAAAACCCTTGTCTGTAGAACCCTTAAATACCTAACCCTTCGGGACATAAACATAAACAAATTAAAAAAGACAAGATCTATTGTTCACATTTATTCCTGGTTAAGCATTTGGGCATTTCATCACAACAGTATTCTTCAGACTTGAGTATAAATCTGCAAGTCTAAAAAAAAAAAAAAAAGTTTGGAAATTTTTTCACCATTATTTGAGACCTATTCCATTGGATTCATCTCTTCGCCCTTATCACATTCATACATATCATTTTTCAGCAAAAATTTTTACCCCGCCTGCCCCTTTTCAGTTCCCTCGTCCTCATGGCCCATACCCGTAGCCAAGACTTGGAATCTCGTTTCAATACCTTGAAATCTAGTCTCACCGAGACCCAACAAGAAGTGAAACAACTCAGTGCCAATGTTTCCGCCATCAATACAACCATGCAGTCCTCAATGGAGGAAATCAAACAAGACCTGACCACCCATCTTGAATCTATCTTTTTAGCACTCTGCACCAAGCTGCATATCCCTACAGATAACCCTTCCTCTAACTCACCTCCACATACTGAAGTTGAACATTCCTCTCATTCCCATAACTTTCAGCACCATCACTTTCAACGTGACCTACGCCTTCCACGGGTGGATGTGACCAAATTTGATGGCTCGGACCCCACTGGTTGGGTAACCCAAATGGAACATTATTTCTCTTTATACAACATTACAGATGACTTGGGCAAACTCCGGTATGGTGTTCTCTATCTAGATCAAGAACATTGGCAATGGTGCCAATGGAGAAAAACTTCTCGTCGAGGGTATATTGCTTGGACACACTTTGTGGAAAAGATTTATGAACGCTTTGACACTGACACCAACCATTTGGGTCGTTTGACAAAGTTGAAACAATTAGGAACGGTTGTAGACTTTATAGCTGCCTTTGAGCGCCTGGATTTTCAGACAGAGGGCATGTTTGATGCCTTTTTTCGAGAGTGTTTTATCAGTGGCCTCAAGGATGAGATTTGGGCCCATGTCCTCATGGATCGGCCTTAGAGTTGGGTGGAGGATACTAAAAGAGATAGAGAAGAACAACATGTTGTATCTTCTCAAAACCGAAAACCCTCCTTTATCCCTCGAACTAAACCAGTAAATCCCACTACTCCCTCCGCTCCACTAAAGATCCAAAAATTGAACAGGGTTGAAATGGTTGAACGCCAACTCAAAGGCCTTTGTTATAATTGTGATGACAAATATTTCTTGGGCCACAAGTGTAAGGAACAAAATATTTGTATGTCCATCTACGAGGATATTTCAGAAGAGGATGTTGGAACCCCCCTTGTGTCTAAGTCACCTGAAACCCCTGACATAACCCCTCCCTCAGACCCTCCCGAAGTAGAACCGGTCATTTCCCTCAATGCTCTCACTAGCTTCTCCGATGCCCAAACCCTCAAGCTAATCGGTTACATAAAGCATCAGAAGGTCATCATTCTGGTTAATAGTGGAAGCACCCATAATTTTATTCATCATCGCATTGCCCAAGAAACGCATTGCTACATCCATGCCGTCAATAATTTCCATATCATGATTGCCAATGGTGGCTCTATGAAATGTGGAGGGCATTGTGAAAATGTGTGTCTCCAAATTGGTGACTACCACCTTGTTGCACCTCTTTTGTCACCTAAATGAGCAAAATAATTGTGCTTACAAGCCCAGTTGGGTTAGCTAGGCAAGACAACAGTAAAGAAAAGGGTTATAAAGATAAAGCAATGAATTTAACCAAGAATGATAAAAACAATTAAACTATAGTGCATAAGAACAAGGAACAAACAAGACTCATGCCACCAATGGAAATGATTGTATTAGTGGAAAGAAAACACCAAGAAGGAATAGAGACTTTGTGTCCCCTCTTCCTCCAAGGGAGGGCTCTTGAACCCCCAAATATTGAGCTCTTCTTACAAATGAGAAACTAGGACGAAATGGTGAAGAGAATCCAAAGCACATTCATTCTAGAGGTGATATGAATGGCTAAGTGTAATGGTGCTAGCATACTCTTGACGAGGAAAGAGGATCCTCAAAGAGAATACCAGCAGCATAACAATACAAAAGAATTCCTTGAAAATGTAGTGAACCCATGGCTTCCTTTTATAGCATAACTTTGAGTCATTATTCAACCAGCTTTTAGTGTGAACAAGGGGCTATTTAGGGCACCTTTAGGTCTTTGACCAGCCACCCAGTCGGATTCAACCGAGATTTGGATGTCAAATCGACTTGGAAGCTGAACCAGAAGTGGGTGGGAGGCCGACCAATATCATAAATGCGTCGTTCTGAGTTGTGCATGACTTTTTGCATCCATAGTTAGTGCATCGGGGGCATGTGCGCTTTTCCGGCATTTTCGACTGGCGCACATGCATGCGCTTCCTATATATCCTTAGCGCATACTGATTTTATAACTGTCTGTATAGTTTTGGACCTTTTGGAAATGCATTTTTGGTGATTTTTGGTCCATGGGTGAACTAATAGTTGTTTGAAGATGTTGGATTCCTGTAACCATTTGCGCACAAAATTTTAGTGATAATAGATGCCCCCTGATGGATGAGGTTAGGAGCATATGTATAGCCAAAATTCATCAATGTTTCTTCTACTGAGAGTACTATTGTAAGAAAGAGCAAAAATGAGAGTATCAAGAGTGACCCATTGGAGGGAGAGGGGAACATGTAGTACCCAACCTTTCGCAAGGTGTGAAAAATAAATTATGTACAAACGAGGCAGGCATGCCCCATGCTCATGTCATGTAACTCGAAAATGTGGAATACAATCACTGAAACGGTGTGTTGGTGTAGATCACTGCAACTCCCTCCAGGGCGGTTTGATAATGACAGAGGACAATTATGATGATGAACAAACTCTAAAAAAAAAGGTAAGGACACCTGTGAGAGGTGTCGATGATACGCAGGCATTGATAGCCTATCAAATTTCAGAGGTCTTCGGCATATATGAAAACAACTGCAATAGTCGCGAAGGAAGACCCACTGCAACATGAGAAAGTGTTGAAGTCGAATGTTATGGGGGTCAACGACAACAGAGAGAAATGATGTTCTCCTTGTGCTGTCCGAGACTCCTCATTGTAAAGATAATGAGAGTCAAGATACTGTCACCCTTCTGGAAACTGTGCTGATGTCAACAAAAAGGGAGATGCGACTCCAAGAAGTAAAGGGCTCCGTGAAATCCACTGGATGAGATTAGGAACTGATGAGGTACATGGACAAATTCAAGATGCGGTGAGACTCGAGACTTCCCTTGGTTGGGGATATATGTGAAGAATAAGTGGCAGCAACTGTTCAAGTAAGTCGAGTGTCAGGGGGACAACCAGATGTGGGAAAAGTTGTGCCAAAGGCGGGACAAATTGAACAAACTCATAGAGAAAAGGTAGGGGACCTGTGGGATACTCGTGGTTTATGGGCGATGTCAACAAGAGTAGGTGATAAGGAATGCCCCAACCAAGGGCGACATGGGTTGCGTTTGCCAAAAAGGAAGAAGGTCGCCAAAGGTGACGACAAAAAGCTATGTAAAATGATGGAAACAACAACTTTGTACAATTACCAAATGAATAAAGAATAATTTGGGATGAGTGTTCAGATACAAAAATTGGTGCCCTAGTGCAATATGGCTTGGTCGGTGAGGGCGCAAGTTGCTTGGAGAAAGGGTGGAGGGTGGGGGCCCCATAGGTGGGTTTATGTATAAGGTAAATGAATGGAGGGAAATATACAGATGGGCAAACTGATGGTGGATGAAATGGATGGTTAATGATGTTGCGGGAGTGCAGTAAAAAATAAAACTGTGAGGAAGTACCCTGGGAGTCCATTGGGTAGGCTAGCAAAATGAGGAGAAGGAGTATGTGGCTGATTCGCGACATGATATAAGACTATCGGGACTCCCATCCCTAAATGGGGAGAACAACATGAGTGTCAAAGTGCCCGGGGGGGACGATGAATGGGACAACTCATGTGGGTGAGAGTGCTACCGGGTGATAGTACCAAAATGTGGTGGAGGGGACGGGACTGCAAAGCTGGATATGGGGATCCTAAAGGTAAAAATTGGAGGGTGTGACTGGGAGATGCATCTTGATATTTAGAGGGAATGAATACATGCCAGTGTTGAGGATATACCTGAATGAATACTGCTGAGATATGATGATCAAGTACTTGCACACATGAAAAACAAATACCCGATGTGAACAATATCTGAAGAGAAAGATCATATAGTGGTTATTCAATAATGTAAGCATGCGTACCTAAGCGAAATATGAGAAAAATGGCCCCTGGGGGCTAAGGATGAAAAGTGGTTTGGGGACTGTCATGATGTAGATGACGGGGTGTTGATCCCATGGCTGAAGACGGATCGAAAAATGGATGCCTGGAGCTCCCTGAATTGAGTCTGGAAGTTTGGAAAAATGGACTATATATAGTTGTAGGGCCCACAATGCCACCTTATTTGTGCCTGTTGTGTTATTGAGTGGACGAGCAAGTTTAGAGTATTTTTGGAGATTCTGGGAGATCGAGGCAGCCGATTCAAGACCAGTGAGCTTCAGGTTAGTTGTCATATCATCCTGCATAGAACTAGGGTTTCTATTTTTGGGCAGGGCTTGCACGGGCGATCGTGAAAGTTGCACACACGAGTGCGCACCTGTAATTCGAACATCTGTGCATGGGGGCACCTTAATGGGGAGAACAGGCGCGCATGGCATGCATGCCTGTTCAAGGCACAACATCGCATGCATGCATGTCTGTAATTCTAACAGCTACGCATGTGTGCGTCGTTGTGTAGTGAACATGCATGCTATGAGGCATGCCTGTGTGAACGACAGGGGTGCATGAATGTGCCTCTGTATGGTCAAAAGTTGTGCATGAGTGCGAGACTGAGGGATGAATAGGTGCGCATGTGTGTGCGCCTGTGGGGAAAACAGTCGCGCCTTGGAGGCAAAGCTGAAAGGTGTAAAAATTGAGATTTTTTGGAGATTTTGATGTTTGTATGTTTGAGATGGATGATCAAGTACTATATATGTGGATGCAGTTGATCATTTGGACGATGCCAATTCACTGGAGAGAGAGAGATTGGTCCCAGTTGCAGAAGGTCGTGACTGATGAGTAGCCGGGAGTTCGTGACACTTTGGTAGCGTGTGGGCTGCTGAAGTTCTTTGAGTGCCCCTTGATACGGGCCCAGGAGTTCCTCCTGCAATTCTTGATTCGGATTTGGAGTCTGGATCTGCATTGTTTTATGGTGTGGGGTGAGCAGGTTGCCTTCACTGCAATGGAGGATGTATATTTCTTGACAGGGCTCCCTTTTCCGGGAACTTTCTTACCGGCGGAGCCCGTAGTACTTGGGGATGGGCAGTTGGTTGTCCTAGGTCAGAGGTACAGTACGAGGGAGAAATTTATGTCGGGCTCCATGGTGAGTATTGGGGTGATGGATGCCCTGGTTCATCGTTGTGTGGTAGCGATGGTTGTGAGGGTATATGGGTCCCTCACGACTCAGCGGATCAGTGGTGGTCAGTTGAGGATTATGGAGAGGGCGCTGGCAGGAGAGCATTTTTCCTGGGACTTGATGCTGCATGCCAAGATGGTAGGGCAACTAGATAGGTATCAAGATGCAGACTCAAGGGAGTTTTCCTTTGGGTCGATCTTGGTGGCATGGTTTCTGGAGAGGGTGCCTATGTTGCGCCCGAGAGTGTTATTGGGTGCACCTGGTGTGCGAGAGTCGCGCTTGCGACGATGGTCGACGATTTTGATTCGCCACGGTGGTGGGGAGGGTGGCCACTATTTCACAACCAAGGCAGCACAGGTGTGGCATCAGATGCCACAGATTATACTACGGTACCCATACTTTGGGGTGCACTTCCGGGATGATCTGGAGATAGTGCTACCTCTAGGAGAGGTGTTAGACCACAGGGGTATGGTGTGATATTGTTATTTTGTAGATAGTATAGCATGTATGTTTTTATGTATGGGTGGATGTTGATGCTATAATTTTTTTGTTGTATGTGCATATGTGGGGCCTCGTGGGTGCGAGGTGGAGTTGATTAGAGCATCGGCGCGCCAGGGGCCGGTGAGACCTTCGCGGCGAGAGCTGCGAGAAGGAGAGATACGACGATGGGAGGATGTTGGGGAAAGTCCTGTTGACGATGAGAGAGCAGCTAGGAGATGTTGTTTTGACGACCCCGGTGCAGGGCCATCGCATGCTCCTCTAGCCAAGGCCGAGGGAGAGTTTGAGGATATTCGTCGTCGCTTGGAGGCAATGCTACAAGGAGTGCCCGAGGGCATTTTGTCGTGGATCCAGGACGAGGGAATCCTAGAGAAATGTGTGGGGGTTCCGTTGGTATGGCGGACCATGGTCCGGAGAGTAGCAGTAGAAGGTGATGCCATGACTAGGCGGCTACCTCCAGGTTCGGGGGGACCGATAGTGGGTGGGGCACCACCTCCTGAGGGAGGGCCAGGTGGTGGTGCTCTAGAGGCACTATGAGTGTCTATGTATGTATTTATATGTTTTGTGGTATTTATATAGGCCTGCGAGCCTACTGGGTGTAGTGGCACCAGTTTTGTATCAATAGGGGTGAGGTGGTTCATTGGCCTACAGATGCTTGTATATGTACGATATATATTTTTTTGTAAACATGTGGATAGCACATTTGACCGATATATATATGGATATACATTTTGGGATATTGATGATGTTTACATGTGTTTTGTGTTTTGGTTGATGATGTCTATATGTTGTGACAGATTATTGATGTTTGATATATGCGTACTGGTAACCTGATGTGATAAATGCCAATCTAATACTAGGTTAGCCATGTTATCTGCCATTTGAGTAAATTGTCTTGGAATATGTGTGAATGTAATGGAATCAAAATGTCGAGATAAAAGTCTAACTTGTAGGTATTTGCGGAAGAGGCAAGGATCGCGAACGCGGTACACATTATTGAGCTGGAGGACGACCAGTTGGGAATCAAGTAAAACGCTAAGGTGAAGAACATGGCAATGGTTGGCCTTAGCAAGGAGACCAACGACGGCGGTGTATTCTGCTTGATTGTTGGTGGCTGAGCCTAAACATATGTCGCTAGAGTGGAGAAGTTCATGTGAGGGTGAATAGAGGGCCCAAGCAGCCGAAGCAAGATTCTGTGTCCAACAGCTAGCTCTGTCGGCGTAACCAATGTGGTAGGTCGATGGGGGTGGCATTTATCAATAACACGAGTGATAGATTGGACGTGAGGTATGGATGAAAGAAGATTAAGATCTCTAAAACAAATGTACAAAAAGAAAAATCCTAGTGTAGAATGGCTACGATCAGGCGTAAATTTCTTTAGGTACAACCCGTTGACGGGTTCTTTGAGAGGGTGGCCTTCAAGGGAGGCTAGAACGTACGTGCCTTTAGTAAGGAAATGTTGGATGATATAAGGTCCATGCCATAGTGACTCAAATTTTCCATGGCCGAGGATATCATGAGGGACATCGTAAGCGAGGATGAGGTCACCTTCGTTGAATGAGAAAAGTTTGACATGGAGATCAAAGGTGGCCTTTGATCCTTTTTTGGCTGCTTCATTGTTCTGTAATGAAGATCGACGATCCTCATCCAAGGACTCTAAGCTCAGCATACGCTTCTCCATTGGAGCAGTGTCAGGTAATAGCTCAATAGCGGTGTGTAAGGTGGGAATTTTGCACTCGATGGGAAGAGTGGCTTCCACTCCGTGGACTAGATTAAAAGGTGTGAAACCAGTGGAAGTTTTGACTATCGTGCAATAGGACCATAGCGCGGAGAATAACCTATGATGCCAATTTGTCTTATGTTTGTCAACCGTACACTACAACATGGTTTTGAGGACCTTGTTGACTGCTTCGACCTGGCCATTTGACTGAGGGTAATATGGGGAGGCAAACTCATGGGAGAAGCCTAACTTGGATGAGAGTTCGACGAAAATCTCATTCTTGAAATATTTCTCGTGATTAGAGACTAGTTGTAGTGGTACTCCAAAGCGGGAAATGACGTGGTTAAAGAAAAAACGGGTCACGGTCTCAATGGTATTGTTGAAGGTAGGCATGGCTTCAGCCCACTTGGTGAAGTAATCGACTGCCACGACAATGTATTTGTGTCCATTGATGGATGAAGGGTTGCAAGTCATGAAGTCTATGCCCCATTTACAAAATGGGTCGGCAGTGATGACTGGGTGTAGAAGAGTAGGTGGTGCTCGTGCTTTGTTGGCGTAAAGCTGACATTTGTCACATCGCTTCATAGTGTGAATACAATCATGAAACAAGGTAGGCCAAAAGTAACCGGCGTGAATGATTTTATGGGCGGTGGACATCCTTGAGAGGTGGCCCCCACAAGTGCCATTGTGGAAGTCGTTAAAGATTCGATTGGCCTCGTTGATAGTTACGCATCGACAGAGTGCAGTGTCGACCCCTCGTCGATATAAAACATCCCCAATGAGTAGGTAACGTGGGGCTTGGTGTCAAATCCGTCGACGAACGTCTCTGGAGAGGTGGTTTCCAAATTTTTGTGTTTGGAGGTAGACGAGGAGATCACCGTACCAACGGTCATCCGAGGGGATGTAAAAGAGATGTTCGTCGGGGAAGTTGGTATTGACGAGGGAACTAGTAGTATCTGAGGGAAACGTTGTGATGAGTTCGACGAGGACAAGGGATTTCTTGCTCTTGGGTGTTGAGAATTTGAGGTCGTACTCTTGAAATATGACGATCCATCGAGCAAATTTACCATTAATTTGCTGACGACTGAGCAAGTATTGCATGGGGTTGGAATCTGGTATGAATTTGGTAGTTCAAAGCAGAATGTAATGGCACAGCTTCTGGACTACAAGGACAACAGCAAAGGCTAGCTTATCTTCATGATTGTATTTCAAGGGTGTCCTTGAAAGGATTTTACTAATGTAGTAAATGACATGCTCACGATCGCCATCCCCTATTTGGACGAGAACTCCCGCTACTGAGATAGTTGAGGCCGATATGTAGAGGATATAGTCGCAGTTATAGTCAGGTGGACTAATCAACAGGGCATTGGAGAGAGATGCTTTAAGATCATCAAAATCAGTTTGGGCATGTTCATCCCATTGGAATGGGATGTCGTGACGGAGTAAGCGAAGGAAGCTGTGTGCACGAGTAGCGTAATATGGGACAAAGCACCGTAAAAAGTTAGGTTTTCCTTGTAGGCTCTGTAGTTGGTGTAAATTCCGAGGGGGTGGAATTTTTGTGATGGCTTGGAATTTGAGGGGGTCCATGGTAATGCCACATTATGACATGATGAACCCAAGGAGGCACCCAGCAGTGATGCAGAATATGCATTTGAGGGGATTCAAGCGAATGTTGTACTGACGACACCTTTGGAAGACGATTAGTAAATCATTGAGATGTTGAGTGTGTTTCTTGGATCGAGTTGTGAGGTCATCCAAGTATGTGAGAATGATATGAGCCAGATCATGAAATATGTATTTCATGGCCCGTTGGAAAGTGGTGCCAGTATTCTTGAGGCCAAATGGCATGACACGATACGCAAAGGTGCCCCAAGGGGTAGTGAATGCGGTTTTGTACTAATCGGCTAGGTGAATTTGGATTTGGTTGTAGCCAGAGAAACTATCCATGAAGGACAAAGCTTCATGACCCGTGCAATCATCGATAATTTGGTCGATGAAGGGCGTTGGAAAATTGTCTTTTGGACAAGCGTGATTGAGGTCGCGAAAGTCTGTACAGACACAAATAGTGCCCTATTTTTTGTTGACAGGGACGGGGTTAGAGACCCATGATGTATATGCAATGGGGTAGATGAACCCTGTAGCGCATAATTTTTTAATCTCGGCTTTGATGTCCGCTGCTTTGGATGGATGTAGCGGTCGTTGTTTTTTACGGTCAAGTGTGATATCAGGCCAGGTGTCTATGCGATGTTCGACAATAGAGGAATCAAGGTTGGGCATCTCTGTGTATGACCAGGCAAAAATGTCCCAATATTCCTAGAAGAGGGCTTTGTAGGCGGCGATTTCTTCAAGAGAGCACGCAACGCCAATGGTGATTTCCTCTATAATTTCGGATTTGATGGAAATATCTATTTTGATGGTTGGGGAAATATTGGCCATATTTCCTTCCTCGAAAGTGTCGGGGGCAGGGATAGAGTTATTGAACCAATCTATATGCCCTGATGGGAGAAAATCTTTGGTTTTGACTGCGTATATGGGTTGTTGGTTAGGAGGCGTGAAAGCTTCCTGTGAAAGAAAGAGCGCTTTGTGGTGGAACGCATCCCATGGGCAATCGGGGGTAGTTAACTCCTCGAGGATATCTTCATCGCAGTGAAACTGTCGTGAATATAGGGGATCGAGAGGAGTGACATCAGTGACTGTCACTCTGTTGTTGTCTCCTGCTGATAAAGAAGTAGGGGTATTGATGCAAGGGGATTGCGATGGTTCGCTCGACATAAACCAAATATCAAGATATTGTGGGTTAAAAATGATAGTCGGGCGTAAAATTTCCATAGGAAAATGAACTGGAGAATTGGGGGGATTTGGGGGTAAATTCTCGTATAAATCATCTAAGAACCATGGAGGAGTAGGGAGTGCTCCAGGCTTAGGAGAAGTAATATGAAGAACCTCTGGTGATGGAGTAGGGTTAATCACTGATTCTACAAGGGGGGGGTAGTATTTTGAATCAGGGCCATTTGGCGTTGTCTGTATTCAATGATCATAGGACATTGGTATGTGAAATGATATAATGATTCACAGAGAGAGAAAGGGCACCTCATACGTTCATTGACTGAAGTCATGACATAATGGATGTCTGTGACGTTGGTTGAGGATGATGGAGATGGACTGGGTTCTTGCTGAAAGCTCTGGCGTACTGCCACTAGAATCTATCAGAATTGGGGTAGCGTTGGGAAATGGTGTGTATAATGGCCATATTCTAAACAGATGGCGCATGGGAATTTGGTTCGCAGTCCTTTGCTACTGGTGTTTTCGGAGATAGCGGCAGTATTGGAGGAATCGACGAGTGGTGGAGGTGCTCGAGAGAGTTGAATGAGATTACCTAACTCGGGGAGAGATGGGCACTTGTTGGTGGGGTGTCTGTCTTTCTTGCATAGCGCGCAAGGAGGTTGGACACATGGGGGAATTGGAATAGTAGGCTCCTTCTTTTTTCATCTACCCCCAGTTGTAGCAGGGGTGCTAACGAGTGGGGGTGTGGGTGAGACGGTGGGGGTAAGTGTGGGAATATGCATCAGGATTCCTTCTGTTTGGGGAGGGAGGGATGGTTGAGGGACCATCTCAGGTGGATGGAGATACCATACTGGAATTTCTAACACCATGTTAGGAAGGGTGAGCGTTGCGGCTACCTAGAAATCTTGTACACCTGGTGGGGGGTAAACGAAAGGGATTTGGGTAATGGCTTGGGGGATTGTTTCCCAAACTAGGATATGGACCTAGGGTAGGGGAATATTAGGAATGGGTAGAGATGAACAAGTTCCAAGAGATTCCTAAGGGAGGTATTCTGTGACTAATGGGATGTCAAGGGAAAAAGAGGCCTCGGTGGGAGGGAGAATATCTTCAATTTCGTTGGATGAGACAACACATACTTGATTGGAAGGATGAATGAGCGGTGGTGCGCCATGGTACGTCCCAAGCAAGGATGGGTCTTTGAAAATTCTGGGGGCCATCTCGATGAGTGGGTATGTATCGGGATTAGTGTGGACGAAGGGGAGGATATTATCAATGTTGGCAGAAGGGTTAGGCTCATAATGTGAAACCTGATTGATTATAATGATCTTCCCGTTATGGGGGAACATCAAGGTTCGAAATACAGAAGAAACAATTGCCTTCATAGCATACATGTAGCTACGACCGAACAAGATATTGTAATCGAGTGGGGTATCGATAACCTCAATATCAATGAGAATGGTTTTGCCCCCGAGTTCTACAGGGACATTTTGGAAGAGCCCTTCGGGAGAAGATGGTCGTCCATCATAAGCTCTTAAGGTAATGGCAGATGGTATGCGTTCGGGGGAACCAAGTTTCTACCATACTGATTTGGACATGATACGTGTGGATGCACCTTCATCGATGATGCATCGATGAACGGTAATGTTATGTATTTTCACGTGGATTTGAAAAGCGATAAGAGCGGGGAGGCAAGGTTCTCCGTTGTCGAGATAAAATGTGATGAGTCGGGTATCAACAGGGTCGACTGCCCCCAGGGCGGAAAGTAATGACTTCTGCTGAGTGGGAGAAGTTTGAAGGATTTCTAAGACTGACATGGCAGTCGGAGATTATGCCAATTCATCGACCAAACTGTAATTATGAGCCGCCCTAGCCTGAGGGTTGTGGACATTCCTGTGCAATGGGATGCAAGGAATACAAAGGGGTATTTCAGTATTAGGGAGAGGAATCATTAAGGGCAATCCAGTTGTGACTGGGGTTGCTTCTGAGGTGGTGGGAGAAGACTCAGGGGGTGTGTTATATTGATGACTACGCATTTGCAGAAGGACTTCTTCCTCACTGGTGAGGAGGATAGTGTGATCGGGATAATGTCCCAACTGTGGTGGGGTAGGTTGCATGTCTTGTTGGGTATTTATCACCCCTTGGTGTGGAATGGGGTTTTGTAGCACGGCTGGGGGTGGTTGTTGCACATATTGTTGTGGGGTCTGTGAAGGGGCAGGCGGTGCCGAGGGACATGGTCCATTCACAGAGTCTTTCATCCATTTAAAGTCAGTGATTTGGGGGCAATGGTGACTATAGTGACCAAACTCACTGCAAAGGGCACAAGGGAAGTTTTTCTGAATATTGTTGTTGTTATTTCCTTGGCATTTGTTGTTATTGCCCCCTTGAGGGTTCTGGTTCCCCGGATTCTGGTTGCCCCCAGCCGGTTGGTTTTGTTGGTGATGGTTTCCTCCTTGCCCTGGATTATTGTTGTTCTGGTTTTTTCCTTTCTTTTTGGCATTATTCGACTAATGGGTCGAGTTGGCCGTATTCATTTGTTCAAAATTTTGGTATTGTTGAATGGGAGAGGGTTGAACAAAATTAAACCCAGCGTGTGGGTGTCCTTGTGGTGGAGCCATGGGTTGTGGGGGACTAGGAAATGGAAAGTACAGATTATGTTGTGATGATTCGTAGGGTACATATGAAGGTGTGGTTCTTTCACTAGTGCTTAGGGTATAAGTTGTGGTAGAGGGGGTACCAAAACTTGGTTGGACAGGTGGACGTAAAGTGGGTGTCGGCGGGGGTTCATTTATGGGTGGAGGTAGGGTAACAGGGTATGGTTGTTGATAAGGGGGAGGAGGATAATAAGGTATTCCTCCATATGACGGTGGATACTAAGGGGTTCCATACATTGGTGGTTGTTGGGGATGTGAATTGTGGTGTGTAGTGGTACCAATCAATCCATCCGCTAATTGAGACATCCTAGGTTTGTCCTGGCTGAATGGCACAGGTCTCGGGGCGTCAGGGAGTATTGTATATAAGTATCCTAACTGGGAATAGATGAGTTCGAACTGTCGGGTCTTGCTAATGTCTTCTTCTTCAGACTGGGGGAAGGTGGCGGCCACATTATTGGCAAGGAGGGAAACAAGCGATTTGAGGAACCAATTGAGACATTGTTGTGGAGTAGCTTCATCTTTGCAGAGACTACACCGTCGACGCCATTCGTGAATGTGGTCAGTGATGTGCATGGCGGAGGTTTGTTTAAATTCTAAGAGTAGTTCGAGGCCATTGTCATGACGAATTGGTAGTTGAAAGAAGGTCAAGAATGCTTTGGCCAAGGATTCAAAGGTCACATGGGACCCAGATTTTTCTTCTACATGCCACTTAGCTGATGGGCCAATGAGTGTAAGTTGAAATAACCTCAATCGGACGAAATCGTCCGTGATGTTGTTTGAAGAGCACCATAAGTGAAAGGTCATGATATGGTTGGCGGGATCGTGTCCCAATTTTCCTTCGAACTTGGGGATGTCTGAAGGGATTTTGGTAGGCATTGCAGGCCATGTGGGGTTGTGCAATATAGGATCATTGGTAAGTTTACTTAGATCCGGTATGTTGAGGGAAGCCAAGTAAGGCATCTGAGGTGGTGGTGGAGGATTATCTCCAGTCATAGTATGAGTGATTTGCGTACTTGACCCTTGAGGGGGACTAGGTGGGTTTGTACTTCCCGCTTGAGAAGAAGTTGGTACCCTACTTCCGTGGAAAGGAGAGTGTGGGGATGTTTGACCTTGGGAAGTGGACCCAAGTAAGGTGGAACCAAGCAAAGTTGATCCTAAGACAATGGCACTCACATGGGTGTAAGAAGGTGGATTCGATGAGTTGGCAAGACTAGGAACTCCCCCTAGAATAGGAGGGAGATTTAGCAGGCGTCTGGAATGATGAGGGTTCTGTGGGTCCCCTATGATCTCCGACTAGCTGAGTGGATGTGTGCGAATGGTGGTGAGAGCAATAAATAAACAAGAGCCTTTGCCACAATTTTTGAACCTTCACAATATATTTCACAATTAGATGTAATCAGAATGGAATCATACATAAAGTAATTTGATAAAGAAGCATATATGTGGATAGGTGGATTTTGTCCACATGGGAGAATAAAGAAAACAAATGCTCGTGTCCTAAAAGACATAACATCCTTCCTCTCAAATAGCACTGGACCTTCCAATAGCACTCGACAGTGGGGTATGAAGCCACTGGAAGAGAAACTAGTGAAGGATGAATCAATCAGTTATAATGAGGGGTAGAGGAGGCATATCCCGAAAGAGCTGGCGATATTTCCCAATAGCCGCACAAAATTTGATCAAGGTGCAATTGCAGCGCACAATTGCCACCTGGGTGGATGTCCTAAATTTTGGTCACTAGGTACCTCAGTCAAAGTGTGACATTTAGATTTTCGGCCTAAGAAATGGGTCACGGGTTGGATCTCGTCCAAGAGGTGGGTGCCTCAAGGGGGGATGCACAGAACAACCGGACCTTGGCCTTCAACCCTTCACGGGTATCTCCCTGCCTTATGGTGTAGGAACACTTGACTTGGAAGATTTAAAAGTTCCCTATTTGTCAACTTCTACTATTTTGACGATGTGAGAACGAGATAATGGGGAGTTATTTGGATGCCTATCCCCAAGATCCTACCTAGACTAAAAAAATTCTTTTGGCACCTCCTGTGGAGGAAAACTTAGTGAGTTTTTAGAAAGATTTTAGGTGTGGTTGTTTGAGAGATTGGGGGTGTAAACCAACCTCGTTGAAATTAAGTGGGAGTGGATAGTATCGTCAAGAAAAGGGGTGGGGCGTTTCGGAATCCCAATGGAGGAAACTTACTTCAACCTCCACGATTTCTAGATAAGACTATGTGAGTGATTTGTGAACTTTGTGTGTGAACAAGTGAAAGTGTGCCAATTTTTTAATAATTTAGGTGTCACCTTGCTGCATGTGGACTTCGCTTGGTCCTTACAAGTTTTGATTACCTAAGTTACTATGTGTCATTGGTACAACCTTGCGGAATTTTAAAGTCCCTAGGAAACTAGCATGTGGACATGTGGGTCCTTATTATTCCTTTAACTCCCTATAGTGATTTAATTTAAGAAAGCTTTGAAACTATCCTAGATTGTGGACATGTGGGCATGTATGGGCCCGTTACAAAAAATTTAAACTTCCCTAGTGATTTAATCTAAGAAAGTAAATTTAAACACTATCATATCTTTGTAGCATGTGGGCATGTATGGGCCCTTACAATTTTAAGATGTGTTTGAAAAATAAACTAAGAGGAGTCCTGAGGGGGCTGTTGTTCTCTCCTAAAGATTTTGTCTTTTTAAGGGAGATGAAATTGTCCCTCAACTTCTTTCTAATTCTCAAGATCACTTTGGAGCGCGAGAGAAGAGCATACTCAACGAATGATATCCAATTTCTGGTCCCAATGCAAGTTTTAAATGTGATGTAGAATGATTCCCAGTTAACCTTTAATCAAAGCAATCCATCCATGTGGCAACATGAAAACAAAAAGAGGAAAAAAGTATGATTTTAACCCCCTAAGTGTCTATGTTTTGACTAATCCCTTTATATGGAGAGGGAATGTAAGTGTGGTGCATATTACAATATGCATGGAATCAATTTTAAGAAGGCTATGGGCCCTCCATAGATCACAAAAAGATTACAATGTGTATTTTTTTGCACAGGTGCGCGGGTCTCAGAATAGACAGAGGTGCTTTCAGCACCAATTCACGAGCTAAAAGAGACTTATGGGCGCAAGTGCACGGAAGACGCTGAGTAATACAGTGGTTTTGGCGCATGTGCGCATGATGCACAACTGTGGGCCGATAAACCCGCACACACCTGTCACACGGCCGTGAAGAAAATTCTAGATGGAATTCTCTTAACTCAGCTTTGAATTTGATGTTTTGCAGGTCGGCTTGGGATGGTTATGGTACCTGTAGGTTTAAATAAATAGAAAGAAAAGATAAAATAACCCAAATGGGGTAGGAAATTGATACCTTTCCACAGTGGAGTCGTCAATCTGTTGCACCTCTTTTGTCACCTAAATGAGAAAAATAATGGTGCTTACAAGCCCAATTGGGTTAGCTAGGCAAGACAGCTGTAAAGAAAAGGGTTAGAAAGATAAAGCAAAGAATTAAACTAAGAATGATAAAAACAATTAAACTATAGCGCATAAGAACATAAGAACAAGTAACAAACAAAACGCATGCCACCAATGGAAAGGATTGTATTAGTGGAAAGAAAACACCAAGAAGGAATAGAGACTTTAGGTCCCCTCTTCCTCCAAGGGAGGGCTCTTGAACCCCCAAATATTGAACTCTTCTTACAAATGAGAAACTAGGATGAAATGGTGAAGAGAATCCAAAGCACATTCATTCTAGAGGTGATACGAATGGCTAAGTGTAATGGTGCTAGCATACTCTTGATGAGGAAAGAGGATCCTCCAAGAGAATACCAACAACATAACAATACAAATGAATCCCTTGAAAATGTAGTGCACCCATGGCTTCCTTTTATAGCATAACTTTGAGTCATTATTCAACCAGCTTTTAGTGTGAACAAAGGGCTATTTAGGGTACCTTTAGGTCTTTGACCAGCCACCCAACCGGATTCATCCGAGATTTGGATGTCAAATTGACTTGGAAGTTGAACCAAAAGTGGGTGGGAGGACGACCAATATCATAAATGCGTCGTTCTGAGTTGTGTGCGGCTTTTTGCATCCACAGTCGTGCATCGGGCGCATGTGCACTTTTCAAACATTTTCGATTGGCGCACATGCGCGCGCTTCCTGTATATCCTTAGCGCATGTTGATTTTATAACTGATTGTATAGTTTTGGACCTTTTGGAAATGCATTTTTGGTGATTTTTGGTCCATGGGTGAAATAATAGTTGTTTGAAGATGCTGGATTCCTATAACCATTTGCGGACGAAATTTCAGTGATAACACACCTGAAATCTCATATGTTTTCTATCGACATGGGTGGTTGTGACATTGTGTTGGGTGCAGACTGGATAAGGACTTTGGCTCCCATTCTCATGGATTTTAAGGAACTAACCATACAATTCGACCAGGAGGACCACCAATATAAGTTCCAAGGCATCATCATTGGTTCACCTAAGATCATTAGTTCCCATCACATGGAAAAGCTGATAAAAAAAGGTCATTCTAGTGTTATTTCCCAACTCCATGCCATACAAGCAACAGAGACACCCTCAATGCCCCAAGACCTCCAAACCATCCTTTCTAAACATTAAGTGGTCTTTTCCACTCGTTAGGGACTCCCTCCTTCCCGCGGTGTTCATGATCATTCCATTCCCCTTGTACCCGGAAGCCTTCCTCCCTATATCCATCCGTATCATCACCCCTTTTCCCAAAATAATGAAATTAAGAAAATGGTCCAGGAACTCCTTAATGCAGGCGTTATCCGCCCTAGTACAAGCCCCTACTCTTCTCCTGTGATCATGGTCCTGAAGAAAGAAGGTTCTTGGCGAATGTGTCCCGACTTCTGTGCCCTCAACAAACTTACCATTAAAGACAAATTTCCCATTCCTGTCATTGATGATCTCTTGGATGAATTGAGTGGCGCCCAATTCTTTACTAAACTTGATCTTCGTTCGAGCTACCACCAGATACGTATGAAAGAGGCAGACATTCCCAAAACTGCCTTTAGAACTCATGAGGGCCACTATGAGTTTTTGGTCATGCCCTTTGGCTTGTGTAATGCCCCCTCCACCTTCCAAAGCCTCATGAATCATGTCTTCTGTCCTTTTCTCCGTCATTTTGTCTTAGTTTTCTTTGATGATATCCTCATATATAGCAAAACCTGGACAGGCCATCTTGCTCATGTGGATCGAGTTCTCCATCTACTCTCTCAGCACCAACTTTTCCTGAAACAGTCTAAATGTTCTTTTGGCTCCTCAGAAGTAGAGTACTTGGGTCATCTGGTTGGCAAGGATGACGTCGGGGTGGATCCAAAAAAGACTGAAGCTATGCAAGACTGGCCTCACCCAAAGACTCTCAAAAGCTTGCGTGGATTTATGCGCTTAACAGGTTATTATCGCAAGTTTGTTAAGAATTATGGAAAGATTGCAACACCTCTCACTGCTCTCCTAAAAAAGAACTCTTTCACTTGGACTCCAGTCGTTGCTCAAGATTTTCAAACCTTGAAGATGGCCATGTGCACCGCTCCAGTCCTGGCCCTTCTTGATTTCACAAAGACCTTTGTCTTGGAATGTGATGTTTTAGGGAAAGGAATTGGTGTTGTCCTTATGCAAGAGGGTCTATTGTTGGCCTTTACCAACAAGCAACTATCTGAAAGAAATCTGGGCAAATAATTCTATGAAAAGGAAATGTTGGCTATTCTGCATGTCATTGATCTGTGGCGCCCTTATCCATTGGGGCAACGCTTCCAAATTAAGACAGACCATCAAAGCCTCAAGTATTTTCTGGAACAACGTATTTCCTCCCCGGAGAAACAAAAATGGGTGACTAAGCTCTTTGGATATGATTATGATATCATTTACAAGAAAGGCAAAGACAATGTGGTTGTGTGTGCACTTTCTCAAAAATATGAAGATGAAGGATCCCTTTTTTCTCTTTCCTTCATTGTCCCAGATTGGCTCCAAGCCGTTCGCCAAAAATGGCTACAAGATCCCAAAAGTTCGCATCTGATCCAACAATTGCAGTCCAAAGCTCCAGCTTCCCCAGGGTAATCTTGGCTCCATGATGAGCTTCGATACAAAGGCCATTTGTATTTAAGTAAACAATCAAATCTTAAATCCATGGTACTTTATGAGCTTCATGCCACACCCACAGCGGGGCACTCCGGGTTCACCAAAACCTATGACAGGGTCAAACGTTCTTTTTTTCTGGGATGGTATGAAACAGGACATTCGTAATTTTTTCGTTGAATGTGATGTGTGTCAATGCAACAAGGGAGAAACAGTCAAATCTCCGGGCACACTACAACTGCTTCCAATTCCACCTGTTATTTGGAGGGGTATCTCTATGGATTTTATTACAGGCTTACCCAAATCGGGAAATAAATCAGTCATCATGGTGGTTGTTGATCGCCTTTCCAAGTATTCTCATTTATGTGCTCTTCAACACCCATTTACAGCATCCACGATAGCTCAAATTTTCATGGATCAGGTCTTCAAGCTTCATGGCATGCCGCACTCTATTGTTTCTGATCGCGACCCAACTTTCACAAGCAATTTTGGGCAAGAATTGTTCAAGCTACAAGGCACCCAATTTCACCTCAACACAGCTTATCATCCCCAGACTGGTGGTCAAACGAAAGTTGTCAACAAGTGTTTGGAAACATATTTGAGGTGTTTTGCCTCCGAAAAGAAAAATCAGTGGGCTCAATGGTTACCCCTAGCTAAATGGTGGTACAACACTTCATACCATACATCTACATGCATGACTCCTTTTGAAGTGGTATATGGATAGAAGCCACCTTCAGTTCTCTCATACTTACCTGGTGTTTCGAAGGTATAGGCAGTTGACCAAACACTTCTAGTTCGAGAGGCTATTCTCCGTACCCTCAAAGAGAATTTGGTCATGGAACAGAATCGCATGAAGCAACAAGCAGATCAAGGTCGCTCTGAACGTCAATTTGCAGAAGGGGATCAAGTGTTTCTTTGACTGCAACCTTACAAGAAAAATTCCCTCAAGGCCAAGCATTGTCAGAAGCTAGCGCCCAAATTTTATGGTCCGTATACCATTCTCAAGCATGTGGGACATGTGGCCTATCAGTTAGCTTTGCCCAGTCATTCGAAGCTACATCATGTTTTTCATTTTTCATGCTTAAAGAAGGTGATTGGAACTAAGTGCCAAATTCAAACCAACCTTCTTGAGTTAGCCGAAGAAGGATCCATTTGGCTACAGCCACAAGTAGTTTTGGACCAGCGTGAGTGTCACCTGTGTCAGAGAACCATCAAGGAAGTGTTAGTCTAGTGGAAAGATACAACTCCAGCAGATGCCACTTGGGAACCAGCTACCATTCTGTAGCAATTTCCACATCTCAAGCCTTGAGGACAAGGTTGTTTTTAAGGGGGCAGACATGTTAGGTTCCTAACCTGCACATAGGTAGAACAATATATTCAGATGTAATAAAGGTCAATATTAATAAGGCTTTTCAATAAAATAGAATAAGTCGAATGTAAGAAGACCTAATGGAAGCTTTCACTTCTAGAAGGATCTTCCTCTAGATGCTTCTTTTGATAGACATATTTAGTATAAATAGGATTCAAGGGTATGAGAACCCTAGCTTGGATATTATTGTAATAGAGCTCTGCTCGACTGGAGGTTTCCCCCTCGAAGAGGCCCGTGAACATTGCTCTCACAATCAAATTGTTATTTCTGTTGTTATTCTGATATCATTTCAGTGTTATTGTGGTGATTGTTCTAGTTATATTGTTGTTATTCTGCCATTTCTATCATTTTATTTCTGTTATGCATACTTTTTATATCTGGTATATTACAGTGTCAATGTGATTTCTTCTTTTGAAAGGATGATTTTCCATTTAGAGATTGACACGTGTCACCCCTCGGATTGGGCCAGGTGTTCGCTTCTAGTGTTATGCCACGTGGCGCAAGATCCTTTAGTCTGGAGACTTATCACTTCAAAGGAACTTGATCAAGATTTTTTAAGTATGAAGAGTCACAAATCTCTAAAGAGAGGAGTAAATCCTCATTGTACATCAGGAGGGGACACGCAGAGGTAGATCCCATGGTCCGTGGGAGTGGTACTCTGAGGGATTGTGTTGCAGAATTGTTGCGGTCAAGGAATTCCAGAGGCCCGAAGGCCAGAGTCCATCGTGAGAGTTGATCACATATGACACGTGGAGTCGAGAGAGGGGATGTCCAGTGGGTAGATACTTTGGGAGATTGGTAGTGAAGTGTTTTGGAAACCGCTGAAGCTCGGAGTCCCAGAGCTCCTATCCACTGTTGATCTGAGCAGAGAATGTGGACCGTAGATCCACTATCCTTCGCGGGTTCACCATTTTGGTAGTCCGAGAGATTTGTAATAAGGTACTTTTAAAACCACCGAAGCCTGGAGTCCCAGAGCTCTGATCCACTGTAGATCTAAACAAGGAAGGAGGACCATCGATTTGTACGTCCTTCGAGTATTCAGAGAACCGACATTCGGGGAAAATGTATAGTAATGGAGGCAGATCGTCCGAAGCCCTGAAGTTCCAGAGCCCCGGAGGCTCGAAGCACATGATAAAGGCCTAACGATTAGTGTTTTTTCACAACCCCTGGTCACATTGATTTGGGGGTCGAAGGAAAGGGGTTAGCACCCAAAATGTTGTTTAAGAACAAAAAAGGGAGAGATTATTCAAATAACCATAACTTCCTACTCAAAACTCGGAATTGAGCATGGAAACAACCATTGTAAAGGTCTTGAAAAATAGAATATTATTGTTCACCTAGAAATTGTATCTAAACAATCAATTTCTCAGGAAATCAACATAAAATAAGTCTGATATATATTAATGAATCAGAATGGTTCATATTTTCATGAAATTATTAAGAACAATTAGCCTGACAAAGTTCTGTTGGCTGCACATTCTTGCAGAATTAACCGTTGTCATATTAGAGTCAGCAAAGAGTGCAGAAGTGATGGATGATACTCAGGTAGTCTTCAGTCAAGAAGATGAAAATAGAGGGTTGAATGTCCAGTTGGATAGGGAAGGAACCAACTCCAATGGACATGGAGGAGAAAAGGATGAAGACATAAATCTGGCTGAGACCATCAAGAAATTGCAGACAGATGTCCATGGCCACAAGGCTGATAATGAGAGGCTTATGAAGGCCAAGGAGCAGAAGGAATATTTCAACATGAATTTAATTCAGAGCCTGGAAAGGATTGAAAAGAAGTTGGATAAGGAGAGTGGCTCCAACAAATCAGGAAGCCACAAGACCCCGAAGAATAAAGGAAGATCAAGGAGTGGTAACAAACATCATTATCACTCCCAAAAGCATTCCCATAGGAGATCACACAGTAGCTAAATTCCATCCCCTGTCAGGAAGCATAGGAGGTCCGGGGTGGATGAGTTAAAAGGAGAAATGAATAAGATGAAACCTCCTACTTTTTATGGAGAGCACAAGAAGGATGAGGATGTTGAGACATGGTTGCTAGGCATGAGGAAGTATTTCCAATTGCATAATGACTCTTCTCATGCCGAAAGAAGGATTTCTATCTACTAACTTAAAGGAAAGGAATCCATGTGGTGGGATCAGATGGTGCAAGTGAAACACCTCATAGAGAAAAATGTGACTTAGAAGGAATTCAAGAGACATTTTGAGAAGAAATACCTGACCAAGAGGTATTATGATAAAAAGATGAAAGAGTTATTTGAACTCAAACTGGGCAGCATGACTATTGAGGAATATGAAAGGAGATTTGTAGAGATGTTGAAGTATGTCTCCTTCATCAAGGATGAGACAATGAAGATTCAGAGTTACCTGAGTGGGCTTCCATCTTTCATCAGTGATAAAATCCAATATGATGATCTCAAGACTCTGGAAGAAAATATAAGGAGATAAAAATGATTATATGATCAGCAAAAAGGAAAGCCTTCTTTCCAGAAGGCTTGGGAGGACAAGAAGAAGTTCAATAAGGAACATAGGCAGAAGAGAAATAAGCCTCCCTTTTTTAGAAACAATCCTCAAGGAAAACCATCTTATAAATATCACATAATGGTTGAGGTTGGTAGGAAAAGGCCAAGGTAGGCACCCATTCAATGTCCGGGTTGTAAAGGAGACCACAACTATAGAGATTGTTCTCACAAAAATGGCAAAGTGAGAGTTGTCCACAATGTACAACAAGCAAAAACAGTGGAGGACATGTGCAGAAGTATACCTAGGATATATGCAGCCCTAGACAACAAGCAAGTTGAGTTTCAATCACACATGATTGAAGTTGAAGGTATGATCAATAACCATGCCTTTACTATTTTGATAGATTCAGGAGCTAGTCATAGTTACATAGATCCTAAAGTTGTGGATAGATTGATTTTTCCAAGTAGCAAGCATGATAAATATTAGCTAGTACAGTTGGCAACATGAACCAAGAGAAAAATTGTTGAGTTGGTTAAATCATGTCTAGTGGACATGAATGGGCTAAGTACCATGGCAGATTTGAACATCTTGCCATTGGGTTCATATGTATGTCTAATTGATATGGATTGGTTGGACCAACACCATGTTGTCTTAGATTGTCATAATAAGGCATTTACTTGTCTGGATAAGGAAGGGAACCCAAGAGCAGTCCAAGGAATTCTTAGGGAAGTTAAGGTCCGAGAGATCTCAGCAATGTAGTTGAATAACTGTTACAAGAAGGGTTGCCAAATATTTGCAGCTCATATGGAGGAAGCACCTAAGGATAAGGTGCCAAATTTGGAGGATCACTCATTCTTGAAATATTTTGAGGATGTGTTCAAGGAGATACCAGGACTACCCCCAAAGAGAGATATTGATTTCTCTATAAATTTGATGCCTGGAGCAGCTCCAGTATCAAAGACTCCCTACAGAATGAGTACACCAGAGATGAAGGAGTTGCAAATGTAACTTGAATATTTGTTGAAGAAGGGGTATATATGCCCAAGTGTGTCACCTTGGGGTGCCCTAGTCTTGTTTGTTAAGAAGAAAGATGGGACATTGAGATTGTGCATCGATTTCAGACAATTGAACAAAGTGACTATAAAGAACAAGTATCCTTTACCAAGGATCAATGATCTCTTTGATCAGTTAAAGGATGCAAATATATTCTCAAATATTGATCTCAGGTCAAGATATAATTAAGTAAGGATCAGAGATGAAGACATCAACAAGATCTCCTTCAGGACAAGGTATGGTCATTACAAATTCACAATGGTGCCATTTGGATTATCAAATGCATTGATTGTTTTTATGTGTTTGATGAATGGCGTTTTCAGGGAACACGTAGAGAAGTTTGTCATTGTCTTTTTGGATTACATCCTTGTGTATTCCAAGTCAAAAGAAGAACATGATCATCATTTGAGGATGGTGTTGCAAGTGTTAAGAGAGCGTCAAATGTATGCCAAATTGAGCAAGTGCTCATTTTATCAAAACATAATTCACTATTTGGGGCATATCATATCCAAAGAAGGGATAACAATGGACCCTGAAAAGATTGAGGCCATTAAAGGGTGGAAAATACCCAAGAATGTGACATAAGTCAGATCCTTCATGGGTCTAGTTGGTTACTACACAAGATTCATTGTAGGGTTTTCAAGAATTGCTCACCCAATCACTTCCTTGCAAAGGAAGGGGGTGAAGTTTCAATCGAAAAAAAAGTGTAAAAAGAGCTTCCAGCAATTGAAGTAGTAGTTAACCAGTGCTCCAATTCTGATGATTGTTGATCCAAATGAAGATTTCGTGGTTTGCAAGGAAGGACTTGGTGGAGTCTTTAGTCAGAATGGGTTTGTGATATGTTTCGAGTCCAGGAAACTAAATGAGCATGAAAGGCTCTCTGCCACTCATGATTTGGAGTTGGCAGCCATAGTGCATGCTTTGAATAAGTGGAGGCACTACCTCATGGGAAAGAGGTTTGAACTGAGGACAAACCATAATGGTCTGAAATACTTGTTTGATCACCCAACTTTGAATGCTAGGTAGAGAAGATGGTTGGAATTTTTCTGTGATTCTGACTTTGATATTAAGCACATAAAAGGAAAGGAGAACAAAGTGGTGGATGCACTCAACAAGAGAGTGCATGAACTGCATGCTACAACCATTAGCATGTATCAGATTGACCTTAAAGGAAGAATTTTTTAGGCTGCAAAAGTTGATTTGTAGTACATGGAGTTGGTAATGAAATTGCAGCAAGGTAAAATGCAACAAAAAGATGAATATTACGAAGTGAGAATTGATGGAATTATGTTGTACAGGAACAAAATGTATGTACCCAATTCTCATGAATTGAGGAGTACAATTTTAAAAGAGATGCACAATGTACCTTATGTTGGACACCCAGGATATTAGAAAATAGTTTCAGCAGTCAAGAGCCAATATTATTAACCAGGCATGAAGAGGGATATTGTTGAATACATTGCTAAATGCTTGGAGTGTCAAAGGGTCAAGGCTGAGTATAGACACCCAGCTGGGTTGCTACAACCATTACCCATTTATGAGTGGAAGTGGGAAGTGGTGACAATGGATTTCATCACCAAATTTCCCAGAACAATCAAGCAACATGATGTTATCATGGTGGTGGTGGACAAGCTTACTAAATCTGCCCATTTCATTCCTATGAAGGTTACTCACAAGGCAACCAATGTTGTTGATATTTATATGAGAGAAGTAGCATGCTTGCATGGCATACCCAAGACAATTGTGTCTGACAGAGACCCAAAGTTTACCTCAAAGTTCTGGAAGGGGTTATTCAAAGGGTTCAGAACAAATCTGAACTTCAACACAACATATCATCCCAAGTCTGATGGGAAAATAGAGAGAGTGAACCAAGTGATAGAGGATATGCTAAGGATGTATGTGATGGACTAACCATCTAAATGGGTAGATTATCTACACTTGGTGGAATTTGCCTACAACAATGGGTACCAAGCATCACTGAAGATGAGCTCATTTGAGGCACTTTATGGCAGAAAGTGCAACACACCAATAAGTTGGGATAACCCAACTGACAAAGCAGTGGTTGGGCCAAAGTTGGTCAGAGAAATGGAAGAACAAATGCTAAAGATTAAATAGAATTTAAAGGCTACCCAAGATAGGCAGAAAAGCTATGCTGACAAGAACAAAACTCATAGGGAATTTAAAGTGGGTGATCATGTTTTCTTGAAAGTGAAGGCCAACAAAAGTTCCCTGAAGTTGGGAAACTATTCCAAGTTGGCAGCCAGATATTGTGGGTCGTTTGAAATCCTAGAGAGGATTGGACCAGTAGATTGCATGCTTGCATTACCTACATCTATGTCTATACATAATGTATTCCATGTATCATTACTTAGGAAATATATACCTGATGCTAATCATGTTATTGATTGGAATGTGATTTAGGTGGAGTGAGAAAGCGCTTTTCAAGTGCATCCAGTACACATTCTGGACCGAAAAATCAAATAGCTTTAGAATCGAGCCATAGGGATTGTAAAGGTCCAATGACCTGGTACGGTCATGAGGACGTTGTTAGCACATATATTTGTAAGGGGGTGTTTCCCTAAGGAGCTGAGCCTTGAGTGAAAAAATGCGAGAAAGGGGCTTAAAAACCCACCAAATACATTTTAACCTAAGTCTATGGGTGGCTCGATGGTTTGGGGGCATCGTGCTAAGGGGCACGAAGATCTGGG
>ML779348.1:325159-354956 GCA_009831015.1 Picea engelmannii
TTGCCTCTGAAAAACAACACCAGTGGGCTCAATGGTTACCCCTCGTCGAATGGTGGTACAACACTACATACCATACAACCACTTGCATGACTCCTTTTGAAGCAGTGTATGGACAGAAGCCACCATCAGTTCTCTCATACTTATCGGGTACCTCGAAGGTCCAGGTGGTTGACCAAACACTTACAGTCCGAGAGGATATCCTTCATACCCTTAAAGAGAACTTGGTCATGGCCCAGAATAGAATGAAGCAACAAGCAGATCAAGGTTGCTCGGAATGTCAATTTGCCGAAGGGGATCAGGTGTTTCTGAGACTGCAACCATATAAGCAAACTTCCCTCAAGGCCGAGCAGTGTCAGAAGCTAGCACCCAAATTTTATGGCCCTTACATAGTTCTCAAGCGGGTGGGACAAGTCGCATATCAGTTAGCTCTGCCCAGTCAGTCAAAGCTACATCCTGTTTTTCATGTTTCATGCTTGAAGAAGGTGATTGGAACCAGGTGCCAAATTCAAACCAACCTTCCAGAATTAGCTGAAGAAGGATCCATTTGGCTACAACCAGAAGCAGTTTTGGACCAGCGGGAGCGTCGCCTGCGTCATAGAACCATCAAGGAAGTGCTAGTACAATGGAAAGATATGACTCCAGCAGATGCCACTTGGGAACCAACTACCATTCTGCATCAGTTTCCACATCTCAAGCCTTGAGGAAAAAGATGTTTTTAAGGGGGCAGACATGTTAAGGTCCTAACCCGCACATAGGTAGATCAATGTATTCGGATGTAATAAAGTTCAATATTACTAAGACATTTCAATAAAATAGAATAAAGCAGATGTAAGAAGACTTAATAGAAGCTTCTGCTTCTAGAAGGATCTTCCTCTAGATGCTTCTCTTAGTAGACACATTTAGTATAAATAAGGGTCGAGGGTATGAAAACCCTAGCTTGGAGATTATTGTAACAGAGCGATGCTCGATTGGAGGTTGCCCCCTTGAAGAGGCATGTGAACATTTCTTTCTGAATCGAAGTGCTTTTCTATTGCTATTCATATATCATTTCTGTGTATTGTGAAGATTATGCTGGATATTTTACTGTTATTTTGCCATTTCTAGCATTTTATTTTTGTTCTGCATATTTTATATATTTGGTATCTTGCATCGATAATCTTTGTAATAATCTTGTAGCAGAGATTGCAAAGGGAAATCGCTCGATAGTCTCCAAAGGTTGTTGGATGATTTACTTTTGGAATAAGGGTAAAAAAAGTTGAATTTATTGCACCAGTGACCTTACCGTGAATTCTGGAGTCTTCAACAAGTTCTAGGAGATCTTTCTCCACCAGATCGAAAAAGTGCAAGCAAAATTCCACGGTCTAGCCATCGGGGCCTGGACTTTTTTCCAGGGCAAAAGATTTTAATGCATTCTGAATTTCTTGAAGAGTGCAAGGTCTGTCTAGTAGAGTAGAGTCCTCATGGGTGATCGAGCGAGGGAATAATTGTGCCACATCAACCTGTTCCTACAAATTTGAAGGTGGGATTGCCTCATAGGTTGTTTTGAAGAAGCGAGTGGTTGCATCTTTAATATCTTGCTGTCCACTGAATGAATTTCCAGAGTCGTCTAATATTTCCCAAATGTGCTTATTGTTCCTGGAGTTACTGGAAAATCTGTGGAAGTATTTGTTATTTAAATCACCACATTTAATCCACTTTACTCTACATCTTTGCCTCCAAAGGGCTTCATCAACAAGTAAAAGCTTATTTCTCTCAAATTCATAACCCTGTAGTTGTTGTTGTCTGCTCCCCAATGGCACATCCGAGAGTTCAATGTGATGTAGTTTGTTTATACTATTCTCTAGCTCCTATAAACGGTGGGCAACGGATCGCCTATGCTGAGTGGTCCAATGTTTAATTTGTGATTTTAACATTTTTAATTTCCAGGAGAAACGTTTTAGGATACCTGATTCACTCTGGAATTTGGGGTCGTTCCAAACTACAAAACCAATGGCAGTAAAGCCATCCTTAGCTAGCCAACACAAATTTAGTTTAAAGGGGATGGAGAGACGAGCAACATATGTGCCAGATTGAAGGAGAGTCAGAGTGTGGTCAGAAAGAAATGGAGGGTCTACCCAAGTCCTGATCATGTCATCCATTGTGAGGATGCTTTCTGATAGATAAAAGCGGTCTAGGCATTTTGAGATGGACACCGAGCCCAATCGACCATTTCGCCAGGTTGGAGCCATGAAATTCGGCTAGATGTCTATCAAGTCATGTGCAATGAAAAGGGTGTTGAAATAATCGGCCAAAGGGTCCTTGGCGGCTGAGTGGCCCCAAATTTCACCCGAGCTGGTTGTGAAATTTAAATCGTCGGCGATAATCAAATTTTGGAGGTCAAGGAGGCCACTTGACTCCACAGTGTCCCAAAATAATTTCCCATGGAGGTAGGGGCCATAGGTATTGAGGAAGTTCATCTGAAGGTTGTTCCAGCGACAAAAACCAATGAGAAGAATGCCTTCGCGGCTCAAAAATGGGACTAAGTCGAATTTGTTGGAGTCCCACATCGCATCAAGGCTGCTAGAGGTACCCAAAGAGCTTACTGAGCAAGTAATCCAGTCAGGACGAAACTTGTTAAGCAAGAACCTGGCTTTCTGCCCATCTATCGAGGTTTCTTGAAGGAAGATGATGTCGGGGGAAATGCGAGAAATAAGTCTTCTAAAAGCATAGGCTTTTAGGGGCCCTCCAAGCCCTCTGATATTGAGGGAGAGTAATAACATTATTTGGCACACGCTAGGGATTTGATGCCTCTAAGTGCCCCATTGTCATAATGTAGTGAAGGAGAATCAATGGTGGGAGGAAGGATATGCCCCTCTTTGCGTCGAGCACTTCTAGTTTTGATAGGAAAGTGAACAAAACCCAATCCTCTGGTCCAGATGTATTCTTGTTCCTGAGTCAGTTCTAAGTTTGTAGTGGGATTTGAGGTCCCCTCCTCTGAAAGTATCCTATGTAGCGACTTCCCCTTGTAAGCAGGCAAGGGGACAGGAGAGTGAACTTCTTTGTGTGAGGGGATGAGTGTATCCAACATGTTGTTGAAAGAGTTTTCCTCTTGATGGGCTTCACTGGAGCCTTGCAGGTATTAGAGGGACTCTAGAAAAGAAGGATCAGAATCAATACGCTCAGTCTCAGGTGCGGTAAGGGAAGTCAAAGTTGTGGGAGTAACTCTTGAGGAGGCCCAAGAAGTCACAAAAGTTAGTGGGACAGAGGATTGGGGGGGAGTGCTAAGAGAAGTTGGTGTAATGACTGTGGCTAAATTGTGAGTCAGAAAGGAAAGCCCAGGCATAAAATGTGCAGTTAGGGGAGAGGTCGTAAGGAGGAGAGCTAGTGTGACAAGAGTAGTTTGTGGTGTTAGAGACTATGTAAGGTATGTGGTGAGAGCAACTTGGGGAGGAGTCCTAGTGGGGGGAAGGTGATGTTCAAAATTGATGGAAGGTAGTGGAGGGTTAACTAGGGGTGTCTGAGGCTGAGAGCAGTCAGGCCTGGAGGAGGGGTCCTCGGGGAACCAAGGAGTGGCTGAGTCCAGAAGAATTTTTTCCCAGGAGGTAAGAGAGTTGTAAAAGGAAGGACAAATAGATTTAAGATTACCTGAGATAGTGGCAGTATCAATTGTGTCTCCAGAGTCCAAAAGATTCAGATAGAAAGGTTGTGAGTTTATATCCAGAGAGTTAACCTTGTTTTCCAAGTCGATAATGGATTCTTTTGAAAGTTCCTCATCAAGGTGACCTGTGCAGACATTTATGAGGTGACCAGTTCTCCTGCAGAGAGTGCATCTGAAGGGGGTGCCCAAATAGTCCAGATTTTGTCTGATGGTATGATCTCTCCATTTGATGTCGATAGTATCTAAGAGTCCATCATGTATGTCGATTTCGACCATAACTTTTTCCATCTTCCTATTTGATCTTTTGAGTGAAAGTGGCTCCACACCGATGTATCGACCCAAAGAATTTCCAATGGACTCAAGAGCTTGTTGCTTCCAGAAATGTAGAGGTAAGCCAGGACGAAGGACCTAAAAGTGTTTAAGACAAAAGTAGTCCTAAGTTGGATTGAAGCTGGTCTGCCAATGTTTGAGCATAAGGTTGCCTCCATACAGAGTCCAAAGGCGCTTGAGAATGGTAGTGGAGTCCTCCGGAGTTTTGAATCTGAAACAGAGCTAACCACACGTCAAATGGGTGATCTCTGGTTCATATCCCAGCAATGGTCTCCAGGTAGTATGCACCCAAGGAATGAGATTAGAGCGACATAGATGTTTGTAAGAGAGCCGACCAACTAAAGCACAAAGACTGAGGGAAACACAATCCTCAAGGCCAATATCATCTCCTAGCACCATTTTCCTTTTGTTGTTTTTTTATTTACAGGGTCTGGTCTGTATGTTTTTTGCACTGAGGTGGCTGGCACCAGTTGAACGAGAATGTGTAGTCGGTCGGGTAGTTCTCCTTATTGCAGCTGGAGTAATAGTCCTTTGAAGATTTGGACGCGAATGTATAGTTGATAAAGAGTGATGGGTATATGGAAGGGTCTGCACTAAGATCAGGGGATAAGTTGGGTGGGTTGAGGTAGTCAATGATGGAGGAAAAGTGTGGGTAACCGAATGAGTGGTGAATAGTGAGGGAAGTTGGTTGGAAGATGGAGGAAGTGTGGGATTCGAGGGGTTCATGGAAGAAGGACAAAAAAGAGAGCGCCCAGTCTGGAGAGACGTAGAATGAGAAAGAAGAGCTAGCTCGTATGTCATGGAGAAGAGGCCCTCACTATTCCAGAGGGCCTTGTCAGCAAGGCCCATTAGCTCACTGACATCATTCTCCATCATTGTGAGCTTCGAGGAAAAGTATAAAACTCTGAGAAGTGGCAAAAAGAGGCAGAGTGGGAGCGAGTAAAACAGTGAATAACCGAAGGGGTGCTGAGAAAAAAGGTGTAAAAGTCCAGCTAGGAAGAAGAGATTCTAGCCTAGCGGTGAGGAGGGTGGGTCAAGGTAGTGAGTAGCAGGAAAGACCTGCTATCTGGTTCATCCATGGCAGCTCTATGGTTCCTTCGATGGTCAAAAACTATTGTCCAAAGAACCAATCATTTTTAATAATAAAAATATTGGGCCTTTTAGGCCCAATCTCCAGGTCGAAGTCATTCATATATGATATCGACCAAGTCCACCAAGTAACCAAACATATTGAGAAACATCACAAGTCACATGACAAGCCCAACGCCAAGTCCCAAGGAGAGGAGCCCACAAGGGACATAGATTTCTCAACGCATCACTTAAAACACCTTTTTCTCCCTTTTCTCATCTAATTCAACATTCACTTTAATTAATTTAGTGACTTTTCCTAAGTTTTATCTTTAATTATTATTTTAAGTCACTTAATCACCTTTTTCCACTTTATTACTTAATGTCACTTTCAACTTAGACTTTTCTGGTAATTGTCACTAAATAATTATTTTATTCCCTTTTTCTCCCGACTATAGCCTACGAGAATCAGTATAGGCTACTGAGTCGCTCCTCCTGGAGTCATCACTGGGAAAGGGACATTACACATTAACCATCAGAACTTGATGTTCCAACAAAGACAAATATGTACCAATGAATCCCTCTCACATACCTCCGAAGACAAAAATCAAATAATTCATCCATAGTATCTGTGTTTGGTTCAAATAAAACTTGATTGAAAATATATATATATATCTAAAATCAAAGTATTTATAAAATAACAATGATATGATTCATTATATATGTAATTCAAAATTGATGCTTTACATAGTATAAATCATTACAAATGTCGACAGAAAGCACTACCATCCCTTGGCATTATTATCCCAAATTACAATAAAGCAACACTAATAGTGTTATAAATAATTAGTTCATACACCACGAGTCTTTGGCATTGTTCACATGCATACATTAATTAGTGAAATGGAGAGTGTGGGAAACATGGTATCAAAAAACATTTAACATATTGTTGCACTACTAATTAACAAGCATCGTTGCGTTGATTACCGATTTGAGGCCAGGAGGGGAAATGAGGGATCGGAATAGGGCTTCCCCAGTTAGGGATCACTGTCACCGGGTGTCAGTGACCCACCTTCCCTGAACTGGCTGAACACTGGTGAATGCCCATCTCACCTCCCGAGCTCCCTGACTGCTCTGTGATGCCACGCAGTGCCTCCCACAGTACGTAGCTTGCTGGGACTTCACCTCCCCTACCCGTTAACTTGTCCACGAGGTCCCCTTCAGTGGCCCCCTCAGTCGTCTACCCTTCCCATGGCCGATAAATTAGACCTTACATGGGCTGATGAGGATAATATCTAGGCAAATGACTTTCTATTTCAAAGCGATGAAACTTACAAACTCCTCTTTGAATGCCTCCACCCCCACTCCGGTCGATCTCCCTCTGTCTACTAACCCCTTACAGTATCTCCCCCAACGTTCCTTCTTGTCTTCCCTGGCACCACTCTCCTGTTGCACTGAGACCCTTGAAGCATCAGGTTGTCCTCCCCCCACGCCGCCTCCCTTTTCCCCACTCTACAGAACTCCCCCCTCCTAGCCTTCCTCCCCGACCATCCCCTCCCGATCTAGGCCACTTTACCAGCCCTCCCTCCCCTTTCCCTACTCGCTCCCCCCTGCCTAGCAATAGAGCTGGGCATAATAAGCTCTCAGGAGCCAGAGGTCGTTCAAACCACTCACAGAAAACCTAGAAGGGGTGAGGCAACCCCTTCCGGTCTGCACTCTAGGGCAGGATGTTTCCAGGGATAGAATCTCAAGCCTTGCCAAGCATGCTCTTGTCAAAAATTTCTTCTACATTAAGATACACAACACACGCCTCTCCCAGTGGGTACGAGAATTCTAGAAACCACTCCTTGGTTACAGCTCGAGGGTCAACCACCTATCCAACCATTGGATCATCTTCCATTTTCTCTCTAAAGAGGATCTTTAGGTAATCTTAGCTTCACCTTGGATTTTAGACAAAGGTGTTCTCATGCTAAAACGATGGACTCCGGGCTTCCACCCCTACACCATTACCTTCCCCAAAAGGAACTTATGGATGATTATGCTTGACCTCCTGGTAGAAATTTGGTCCCTTCCAGTCTTGAAAGCTATTGCTAACACAGCAGGAAAGTTTATTTTCTTCGATCCCCGCTCTCTTAGCTGGACAAACAAAAGAGCAGCTTGGGTCTTAGCGGAATTCGACCTAGAACTTGGCATACCAGACTCTATTGAAATCATCCTTGGTGATCACACCTTCAGACAACCCATTGACTACTGGAGGGAACCCTTCTGCTGCCATTTCTGCAGGCAAACTGGGCACTTAAGAAACAATTGTCGTTCTACCAAGGCTTCACACCCTTGCCCCTCTATGCTCCACACTGGCTCTGCTCCACTTCAGTCTTTGGCAACCGATTCTTTCCTTGGTAAGATGAAGGCTTTCTTCCCGTCCTTCTTTGTTAATCTCACTGAAGTTGAGCTACAATACTTAAAATAAAATGAATCTTGGGTCCTTGATATATTTGAAGATTTTTGGAAACTTCTCATGGACAAGATGGATTCCTTCATTCCTGGTTCCAATAAAGAAGTCCCTCCCCCTACAAACCCCTCACTCCCCTCTAGAGCCCCTCCCAAATCCTCTCCCCTTTCTCCTCCCTGTCCTGATCCCTACCCCTCTAAGGAATTTGTCCCCCCCTCTCTCCCTCCCTCCCGCACCCGTCCCGACTGTTCTCCCCTCACTGGCCCCCCCTTTGACTTCCTCACACCCTTACCCTATCGACCCCTCCCATGATCAAAGCACCTACCCCACCCTCTCACTCACTACACTCTCCCCTATTCCACTTATTGTCACACACTCTTTCCCCTCCCCTCCCCCTGATCGTTCCAATGTCACAATAAGAAAAGGGCGCTCCAGACCTCCCAAAAAAACCCCAGGTTCAGTGGAGGGTGGGCTTGCTGGTTTCAACTTAACTGAGCCATCCCACCATCTTACCTCTTCCACTGCACCTGACCCCATTGATCTTTCACTTGCGGCACTTAGAGCACCACAACCGCCCACCTCTGTTACCTAATGCTCCTCCTTTCACTCAATATCCGTGGGTTTGGAAGCCCCTTAAAGCTAGCTTCCTTCAAAAGGTTACTATCTAAGATTAAGCCCGATGTAGTCTTTCTACAAGAAACCATGATACTGGGCGAGAAAGCAAAAGAACTTTTCCTGCAATGCCTTCCCCAATGGTCCACTGTTGCAGTTGATTCACTTGGTTACTATGGTGGCCTTCTCACAGGCTGGAACCCCGACGTGGCAGACTTACAAGCTGTTGGCACTACTGCAGGGATCCTCTCTTATGGCAGGGTTAAACCATCAAATTCTTTCTTAAATCTTCTCAACTGCTACGCTCCCTACAAAGATCGAGAGCCCTTATGGCAATCAATTTTCTATTCGGGTCTCCTCCATGCAGAAAACCTGATTTTACGGGGCGATCTCAACTTCACCCTCTCGACAAACAAAGCGTGGGGCACGTCTGCTAGAACAGATCTGCTGACGGATTTTTTTGACTCCCTCCTCTTCAGATCTGGTCTCATCGATCTCCAACCCTCTGTCATCACTCCCACCTGGAGGAATGGAAGATCCGGGATCAATGGTATTTCAAAACGCCTTGACTGCTTCTTCTTAGCCTCAAGCTGGTTGAAGGCCACCTTCATATCAGAACATGGATAGAGTTCTCACAGATTTCAGACCATCATCCGATTTGCTTGCAAATCGATGGCCACCCCCAACCTTCAACGACTCCTTTCAAGTTTAACAATACATGGATTAATGATCCCGATTTCATTTCGCTTATTCATAAAACTTGGGCGGAATTACAGGAGTGGACTGAGTCGTCCGCCTTCCTCCTACTCTGTGGAAAGCTTAAATATCTGAAGCAAAAAGTCATCAACTGGCAACTCATGAAGAAACAGAATTTATCCGCAGATCTGGCACACATTGAAAAGCAAATTTCAACTTTGTTTGCCTGCAGTCCGTCACATTTATTTGATGCAGAGGAACTTAATTTGCTACAGGAACTAACTCAAAAGAAGAACAAGATCTTATCACTGGAAGAAGCTTCTTGGCGACTCCGAAGCCGGGCGATCTGGATTGAAAAAGGTGACAAGAACACTAGTTTTTTCCACAAATATGTTGTTAAAATCCATGAGAGCAGAGGCACACAGTATTCACACACAATTACATTATCATATTGCACACATACATACGTACATATATAGTTGAACTCAGATTCAACTTACCCCAACCATAGCTATGGAGGTTGAGAGAATATCTCAACAACTCCTACAAATCTTCAACCAACCCAATCTAGTCTTCTAAACTAAGCATTATTCCAACACCCTCCCTTAATGCTTACTTTACAAATTACAATACTTAATCACAATTACAAAAAATTACAACACTTTAACTTTCGTCTGTCTGGCCTTCATCAACTCCTACACCCACTCTGATGCCTCCGGACTGCGCTCTTTCTCTGCCTCTTCTTCGAGCTTACCATTCAACTCATTTAAAGCATAAACACTTCAGACCATCATTGTAGCACTTGTATACTAGACAATTTGACAACTCCGCTCATCGGGGCTTCCGTGATAAAAGGTGCCAATTATTGATGCATTCTATTAACTTGCCTTCATCTGTCGGATTTTTGCTTTCGGCTATCCTTCAGTATATAGAAGAACAGTTTGGATACTGAATGTCTTCAACATTCCTTTACACAAGGTGACTTCCAATAAAAACATTATACTTGAAACTGGGGCTACCAGATTGCATCAAGATACAAGTTTTTATTTTTTACATAAACACTTATATAAAAACTTTAAACTCACCACACACCACACATACAAACACTAGTAATTACTCTGTTGCCATTACAACACATACTTTCACAACACGCATAATTAAACATATATATCAGTATAGACAACAAACGAGTATGACAACTACTTTCTTGCACATCGGATTTGGCCACGCACTGATCTGGCAATGGTGACCTTTTTAAATTTATGACTGTTGCTGCAACACGACCTGTTATACTCGGCTCCGGCAACAATTCTTTGGTTTCATTCGGCAAATGAGAGCTGGCAGGGCGGTGCGCTGGAGATTTCAAACTAAATGCAACTCTGGGTTGAATGGGAGATTCTGTCCACATCGCATAATTCATCGGCTCTCTCTATAGATCCAAAAGGGTGCCGACATGGAATGGCGGCTCCCTTGGCGAACAACACATACACAACACGATCACAAGTTGACAGGGAAAACTACAGGCAACGATTCTTTCTTAATTTGACTCACTTCCAATTTCAAGTGCCCAATGAGCAAGCAGAATGGCAGCATAGTTCCTTCAACCCGGTCAGATGCCTTCAAGCTTGCAGGATCGCTTCTTCAGATGACTTCTTCGTGAAACACGCGCCCCCCTTCTTCACAAGTTGGCAGATCTGCAAACAACAGTTTCTACAAGTCGATTTGGTTGGACTCCTCCTCCTCTCGTACAACAGCAGCACACTCTACTCTACTTTCCTACACTATCCTATCCTCTACTCCAATGGCTATCACATCTTCCTGGGCACTCTCGTGAGGGATTAAGCCCAGCCAGGCTTTGATACCATGTTAAAATCCATGAGAGCAGAGGCACACAGTATTCACACACAATTACATTATCATATTGCACACATACATACGTACATATATAGTTGAACTCAGATTCAACTTACCCCAAACATAGCTATGGAGGTTGAGAGAATATCTCAACAACTCCTACAAATCTTCAACCAACCCAATCTAGTCTTCTAAACTAAGCATTATTCCAACATATGCATCCCAGAGGCATAGTCATAACAGTATCTGGGATCTACATGATGTAGTATCTGGGATCTACATGATGCAGAAGAGAACATTTATTCCTCTGACTTTGAGTTACATAAGCTAGCCTACAGACATTTTAGAACTCAGTATAAATCCTTTGAGAATGAAAATATTGATTTGCAGCTTGAAGCACTGAAGACCGTTCCAAGGTTCTTCAAGGATTCCGACAATGTGACACTAGGGAAACCTGTCACACTCGTCGAGCTAAAAGATACTATTGATCAAATGCCCAAAGATAAAAGTCCTGGCCCAGATGGGTGGACTCGGGAACTTTTTCAAAACTTCTTTGAGATTATGGGCTTGGACTTGCTTAGAGCCGTTGAAGAGTCACGCCTCACCGGAATTATCCTGGGAACTCTAAACTCAACGTTCTTCACTCTTATCCCCAAAGTAAGTAAGCCTGACACAATTAATGACTTCAGGCCCATAGCCTTGTGCAACTTCGCCTACAAAGTCATTTCCAAGGTTATTGCTTCCCGACTCAAAGACACACTAGCCAAATGTATCTCCACTGAACAATTTGGCTTCCTGAAGGATAGGCTGATCTTTGACGCAGTGGGCATCACCCAAGAATGCCTCCACTCTGCAAAGTTGAGAAAGCTGGATTTAGTCATCTTAAAACTTGATTTAAAAAGAGCTTATGATAGTGTCAGCTGGAAATTCCTCCATTTATTATTTGACCAGATTGGACTTGATTGGAATGTCACCAAATGGATCATGGGCTGCATTACCTCGGTCAACATGGCAGTTATTGTGAATGGTACCCCCACAGATTTCTTCAAATGACATAGGGGTCTTCGTCAAAGATGCCCACTGTCTCCCTTGATTTTCCTACTGGTTATAGAAGCACTCAATAGAATGACGATTCAAGCAGTAGAAGCAAGAACTTTTCAGGGTCTCAAAGTTGTTGTAAGCACCTATATCTCACACCTGTTGTTCGTTGATGATGTCCTCATCATGGGCTCCGGGAAACTAGAACACTGACAAACTTTTAGATCTATCATTTCCATGTTTTGTGATGCAACAAGGCTATCAATAAACTGCCAAAAGTCTGTCTTTATCACTCAAAATATTGACCCAGCTCGAAGGCGTTTCCTCCTTTCAGATTTAAACATAAAAATTGAATCCCTTGACTATGGATTGAAGTACCTCGGCTTTGCTCTAAAACCAAACAATTACAAAGTCAACGACTGGATGTGGCTTATCAAGAAAATTGACAAAAGGATAGGGAATTGGACCTTTCGCTGGCTCTCCTTGGGAGGAAGACTTACCCTGGAATCCTCAGTTTTACAAAGCATCCATGTCTATTGGCTCAATCTAGCGAAAGCTCCAACCTCTGTGCTCCTCCGCATTCAACTCTTGATTAACAGATTCATTTGGAGAGGAGGTAAGAAAGGAACTGGTTTCCACCTTACCAAATGGCAAAATCTAGCGAAGCCTAAACATTTAGGAGGCTGGGGCATCAAACATATCCCTTGGTTTGCTCAATCGTTGGCCGCTAAATCATGTTGGAGAGGTCTCTTTGAATCAAACCTGTGGATCACTATTCTTAAAAGAAGTATTTAAAAGGCATTGACATTACCTCTTCTGCGTAAGGTTGTTCACTCCACCAAGAACTCCTCCATTATCTGGCAAAACTTGATGCTTTCTCTTCCTTTAATCAAACGGTGGTTGGCATGGGAGGTCGGGACAGGACAACCTATAATCCTTGGACGCGACCCCTTCATAGGATGCAACGACTCCTTCCAGCTCACACTTCCATTACTACATGCTTTATATAGTCAAAACGTCTTCACTTTAGCTCAAGCAACAATGATCGATTCAGCAGGAACGTGCCACCAGTGGCTGGAATTCGAACAACTGGGATTAAATAGAACACTTGGCGCTGAGTGGGAAAGATACGTCCAAAATCTGAGAAGCAGCAGCGTCCATTTTAACTCAGAAAAAGACAAGCTAGCTTGGTCGTGGAACCGTTCGACAGGTAAGGTAACTGATAGGTATGCTTATCAGTCCATTCTCTATTCAGAAAATTTGACGGAAGGGAAATGGTGGCACAAAGCAATATGGACGGTTAAGCTCCCAGTCAAATTGATTTGCTTAGAGGATTGCATCCTAACAGGCCAAAGCACACAACTTATTTGGAACAATGCCCTCTAAGCTCTAAGAATTGACAACGATTGGAAAAGTGCCTTCATTGAAGAAAATTGACAACGATTGGAAAAGTGCCTTCATTGAAGAAAACTTAAAATGTTGGTTTTTCAAATATCCAAATTCTAGACACATTCCATTTCTGATTATGTGGGACATTTGGAAATAAGAAACAAAATATTGTTTGAGAACTGGAACATAAGTGATCCTTAGATACACAAAAAAACTCTTCAATCCATCAAAGAACATCCATACCAAGAGGAAGAAGACAAATTAGAGGTCTTATTGAACCCTACCTACTTCAGCAACAATCCTATAGGCTTCTTTGACGGTGCTTCAACAGATAATAATTGTGGCATGGGACTTTTTTTAAAACTATCTTCCAGCCATTCTATCAAAGCACTTTTTGCTGGAGGTACAAGGAACAACATGAAAGTTGAGATGATGGGACTGTGGGGAATCCTTTTAATCACCACACATAGGTCAATTAAAAAACTAATGGTAGCAGGCAACTCAAAGGTCACCATTGACTGGATAAATGACAAATCTAATCTGGATCATTATCTCAGTCATTGGAAGGAAAAGATCAGAGCATTCAAGAAAGGCTATGAAACGATAAATTTCATGCACATCCATAGACAGTTCAATAAACAATCGGACAGATTGTCCAAAAAGGCCCTCAAGGAACCCTTTGGATGGTTATTTTATGAAGAAACTCATAAAGGATCTATTGTTAGATCCGGGAAAATGCAAATCCTATAAAAAGGTTCTATATAGAAACGACAAGTAGGTTACAAGATGTTTAAGACATACAAAGTAATCAAAGAACAACACAGATAAAATCTGTCATAGATGAAAGAGCATTCCTATTCATGGAAGACACTTTTTATGTAAACCGAAAGTTTCATTTGATTCTAATAAGAATAACAGTGAAACTGTTTTTTTCGCGTGAAAAAAAACAAAACAAGCATCGTTGACAATGCATACAACTTAAGTCAAGCATTGCTAACGATCCACTAACACATTCATTAATGCACTAGATTGCACAATGATATGTAAATATATCTTATAACTTCACGACGCACTTAAAAGCTAACAATGCATCGCTAAACTATGCATCATTAATAGGCATTGAAAATTTGTGCATGCAATAGCTATGCTTTATATTTTTATGTGCACGCTACCACCTTTGAAAATTGTTTCGAACAATGATTGGTGCACCTAAATAACCTAGAGCACTACAAACGAGGTGTTTGTACATCAATTAATGCATCAAATAACTTAGTAAACATTTAAGTAATAAATATAAAACTAGCCAATGCACTTATGATGTACAAGAGCACCACTATATGGTCCACCTTGTAAAAGCATTGATAGATGGTGTGAGTTGAATGTTGTAAATGCACCAGTATAATTTTTTCCAAAAAAAAATCGAAAATAAGGAAACTAAAGCCTTATTCTAGTTTTCAATCCGCTAAAAATGTAAATTGAAGGACAACAATTAATTTACCTAGCATCTTCTCCATCGAGAAGGCATGGTCGCTACATAGAGAAAACATGAAAAAAATTGTATAATTTGGGAATTTCCAAAATGAACACAAGTCCAATGTGGAAGTAAAGGAATTGAGAAATTGAGTAAATTGGTGACACCTGTCAATGGGTAGTTATAGAGGAAAAGTGAACATTGGTGCTTGCATGGGTGTGAAGCACTGAGTGAATGGTAGAAATGAATTTTCGGTTTGGTATTTAATTTATTTATTTTTACTCTACCTTGGTGTGCTTGATATCAATATGCATTGATGCTTTTAGAGGTATGTGGCACACCAATACTCTTGTCTAGATATATGAAACACACTAACATGCATTCTTTTGAAAAAAATGATCAATATTTTTTATAAAATATTTTGGCTTATATCAATGCTTGTGGATAGTTGCACACCAGTGCACTTATAATGGAAGCACACCTATGCGGTTTTACGATAGAAGCGCACTAATGAAAAAACATTGGCTAAAACCTTCGACCACTCACTTCTGCTAGAAACGTAGAAGGATGAAGTGGTTCTACAAAAACCTCTACCAATTGGTGTTTTCCTTGTAGTGGGATGTCCATGTTGAGTGAGGATTGCACTAATGTCTATCTCAATTTCAAGCTATTGTTGTGTATCAAGTAGAATGAGCAATAACATTGAGTAGAGGTGATGCTTCAACTTTTTTAATGTTTTTTCTTCTGCCTTGACCCAAACAAACTTGACCATGGGTCCACCCTTGGTCACCTAGCTCAAGGGACAAGTAATATGAGAGAACCCCAATGTGAACTTGCACTAAGATTTGGCAAGTCCCAAGAATCTATGGAGATCCATCAGTTTCTTTGGGGCTAGCTAATCATGGATCAATTGCATCTTGACTGGATCCACATGCACATGACATTCATCCACATTGTACCCTATATTGAATTATCTCCATGCCAAGTTAACACTTCTCCAAGTTGGCTTATAACCAATGTTGCCAAAGGGTGCTGAACACTTGTTGAATGTGCTTTAGATGCTCTTCATAGGCCTCATTGAAGTTGAGGATAGCATCCATGTTGGTTGTCACTTGTCTAATCTAGGAGAACATCCATTTTGGTTATCACTTGTCTAATCTAGGAGATTTTGTTACATAGGAACTAATCACTTTCATTAGCTTTACTTGTTAAACTAATGTAAATCCATCTTAACCCCAAATGTATCAAGTGCTACAAGGGATTCCATTGATGTACAAACCTTCAAGAAATTTCATGTTTGTTGTTGCATGGAGAAATCATGGGATTGGAGAAGGTGTTTTCCGTTTGAAGCACCCTTGTTGCTCGAAAACACTGACAATATTTGTTGTTTCTTCCTTGATTTGAATGGAGTTTTTTTAATAGGGATCATTGCATTTTTTTATGTGTCATCCAAATTAAAAGAAATTATGCTATATTATCTCATGTGAACTATTTGCCTTGAATTATTTTGAGATACACAAAAGCTCACTAAGACACCATCAAAGGTAAGTGGATTGATCATTGCATGGGAGGTTATTTTAATTAATGGCTGTCAAAAGTGCATTCTGCGGCTATTCCTCAAAACCCAATCTTCTAAAAAGAAGAGTCAACAACTTGGTTGATATTACATGGGTGATATATTCTGGTCAGTTATATTAGACACAATTTGTATAAAAAATGGAGATTTAGTAGTGATATAACACACAACATTGAGAGCCATGTTTCTTTTAATGCATAAAATAAGTGTGATAATGATGTTGCAACTCGAATGATATTGGATGCTTGATAATGACATTGTTTACAGTTACCAAACAACTCCCAATGCCCACAATGTTATTTATATTCTCACATTTAAAATGACATGATCACAAAAGAAACAAAAACCTTATACTAACTTATGTGATCATGCTAAGAAATACTATACTTCATAAAATGCCTTTGCTAAAAATGTTTTTCGATAATCCATCTTTGCTAATATATGATTTGAAACCACTTAACATCTTTTATCAACTCAAGGGTGGTAAGCGTGGGGGATTATTCACGATCCCATAGGAAATCCAGTGGCCTTCTATGCTTGGGGCCTAGGTAGCATCTCAAATAACATTGCCGAAGCATATGCTCTTTGGGTGGGTCTCGGGCCAACAAAAGATTTGGGAATCCTCAAGCTTTCCATCGTGGGTGATTCAATGTTGGTAATAAGATCATTGATCAAGAATGATCTAATCATGATGCAATGAGTGCCAAGTGGATTATTCTAATCATGAGAATTATTGGTCAGTTGCGACTAATACTCATGGATATGGGTCATAGATTAATGACTTACACTACGCAGTTAATCCCGAAAATAATATCTAAGAAGCATATTGTTGGGAATGATATCTTTATCGATATCATGCCTCATTCACTTTTCCTTCTAGTTGAATTTGAAGAATATTCCTTGTATCATGTTAAACACAAACACAATTCATGTGTTGATCGATGGGATAAAGAAGGGAAATGTTTAGAAGAAGGTATAATCAAAATCAATGGGTCAAGAAGGAATCTCCCTCTCCCTTAATTCATATAAGCAACATTTTAATAGGAATGGACAATTGGCAAGGAATGGGAACTATTATCTGTGTGTTCACATAGCCTACACGACGACTTGACAACAAAGCAGTTAGGAGCATTTATATGAACTTGTGTGAGGATAAGCATACACACTCAGGTATGTGCAAAACATAATTTCACGGTGTTATGGCTCCGATCTTGAAGTTCCCCCCTTGTGGCTTTGGGGTACGATGTTTTTGTCTATGGTTCCACTATGGAGTAATTGTGGTATCTTGTTGTTGGAGTTTGGATATTTTTGGTGGTTTATGTTCACTGTTGGTATCAAATTGGCATTTGTCCAAACTCCTTCTAGACCCCATGTTCCTTACTCTCTCATTTGGTCGCCCCAGGTTCCTTACTCTCTCATTTGGAGTTTTTGTGGTATCCTGTTGTTGGAGCTTGGATAATTCTGGTGGATTTCATTCACTACTAGTTTCAATTTGGCACCGATCCATACTTCTTCAGGACAACAGGTTTCCCATCCTATCATTCGATCTCACTAGGTGTTATATCTCTATCAATTTGAATTACACTCTTGCAGTTGCACTCACTCCTTCACATTTCGCTCTTTTCGAAAGAGGGTTTTTAAGGTTTTTTGGCATGGTTGGTTTGGGTCTTTTCCTCTTATCTCTGTTGGTAAATTTGGAAGTGGTCTTGTTGGTTGGTCAAGCCCTATCTCTTTTGGTTTTTTTTCTAGTTCCTCTCCATGTTATCTCTGGAAGTGATAAAATTGGTGGGTGGTGGTTTATTTGTCCTACTGGTTGGGCAAGCATGGACCCCTTGTGGAATGATGTTAAACACATTCTCAGATGACATGAGGAAATGGCCGAAGCCAATAGTTCAGGTCTTCAACAAGTTTTGGATAAAGTAGGGGATTTGGATAAGACAGTAGCCATTCTTGTTCAATGGATAAACAACTTGGAGATGGAATGTTAGCAATTAAGATCTTTGGTTTTTCCTCATTATTCCCAGCTGGCCTCAATTAACCAAGCATATGTAGTTTCACACCTTGGAATATCAAATAATGAGAAGAGGGGTTAGGATGTAGTTCTGGTGGACGTCGAAGAAAACACCCCTTCTCATGGGGGAGCACAAGAAATTCCAAACAATGAGTTTGCTCACCGTTAATGTTTTACGAAGTTGTATTTTTGTTGGGATAGTATGTAAAAGAAATTTGCAACTAGATTGCATGGACATATCATAGGAAGGTTTATGTACTAATTGTCAGTATGATCGGTGTAGAAGAATGTATAGGCGGTGAGCCAAATTTTGTAAATCTTTTTGAACTTGGTGATTCGCTTCAACACAACCCTTATATAATTTAAAGTTTCAGTTCCAATTAAAAAAAAAAACTTGCACCAACTTTCCTTTTCACTAAATTGTAAATGACAAACTATTAAATATTTTAATCATTAATAAAATTTATTTACTTTAAATATATATATTTTTACTCAAAATCAATATTAACATATTTTATTATTCATATAACATATATTTTAAAAACCCGACGTAAAAGATCCATATGATGACGACGACGACGACGATGATGATTAACGTTCACTGAGATCAAAATTGATATATCGGACCTTAAGAAAAGCAAGAGATTACTTGGATTCTTTAAAATGTTATTTCTATGCTTGAAAAGCATTAAGAGAAGCGTTCCAAGATCACTAAAGTTTTGATGAATTAGATGGTTAGGAAGGTCGATATTGTGACAAATATTTGGAAATTGGGATCTAATTTGTGTATACGTAGGGGATTCTAGGAGAACATGCTTTTCATCTTCAACCCTCTTGGTGTCACAAATGTCACAAATTCTTTCTTGCCACAGTGTTTTGGGGATTGTTCAATGCCTAGTTTCACTACGCAACTCATAAAAATTAGTTCTTATTTTAGGAATGTTGATTCTATTGTTTAAGCTAGTCAAAACAGAGAGATACTAATAGACAATGCCGATAAATATTGTTGGTTATTGAATGTGTGTTGACTCATTATTATTATTTAAGAAAATTTATACCACTTAAAATAATCTGTTAGTAATTTATTGTAGCTCGAGTATGCATAATGGTTAAGAACATGTGTTTCCTCACAAGAGGTCACAAGTTCAAATCCAGAGGGGAGTAGGGTATGTATACTTATGTAGACTTTAACAATCAAATCCCTGCACGTAAGGGGTCCCTCGTATAAAATGTTAAATACAAAATTATACATCTCATTCATACACAAATTAAAATACCTCTTTCAACGCAAAAATTGATAGCCTTCAACCTTTACCTCGACCTTTTGTTGTGTTCATAATTGAAACATAGCTCGACACACTCTCCGAGTGCCTCAATCTAGACTTGATTGTTGGTCCCTCCACCAATGCAATTTTTAGATTCCACCATCTTTGTGAGTACACTTATACATCTGAGCAATGATCAAATTTGAAGGGTTACTCTTAATTTCAAGTTGAAGGGTATAAATTCATTCAACCCTTCCATGATGAAAAGTTGAAAAAGTAGTTGTACTTCAGTTGACAAGAGTAAACTAGGTACACACTTCAAAAAATATATTCTAAATAAAATATTGTCCTTCCAATATAAGAGAAGATGTAATATATGTATCCATATGATGCATGAGCATTGCATCTTATATTCATATTTTGAGCATATCCAAATCCTGCTTAACCATGGGAGTCATGTTCATTTTATATCTCATTAGAAAAGAAGAAATTGTAATGGGTCTTGAGGCCTTTGTTGAAAGGTGATAATTCTATCCAAATACTATAAAAGCAATGAAGAGATCCTACTTGCTTTATAAGCCTCCAGGGATAGGAAAATCTAACATCATTGCATCCATTGCTTATTATTTAGGTTAAGATGTTTATGATTTGGAGCTTCCCAACATCCATAGAAACACAGAACTAAAGGTAATTACTCATAAAGACCACAAAATATGCTATTTTTATTGAGGATATTGATTGTTCACTTGATATCTCAAACCGTGTGAAAATTCATGAAAGAGTGGGATGTTAGAACATAATCCCTAATGCATAAGTTTGATGAGAATACAAATTATGTTACCATCTCCTAGATTTCATAGGAATCCCACCCAACTAACATAATCATTTTGGAGAACCGAGTGAGGATTTGATGATGGTATAAATTGAATGAACAAAACCACAATTCTCATCATTGTAATCCTAATTTTAAGTTTTGTGATGTTGACAAGGTTCATTTTGTGCAAGTTGCTATCTAAACTTAATCAAGAACATACAAGTTAAAAAATTTCACCAAGCTTAATAGAGTTTTTAATAATCATATTAGATGCCAAAGCTATAACCATGTCATGAATTTTAATAGGCAACTACATAGCATTATGAACTATGAATCAACATATTGGATACTATAAGAGAGATGAAATATCTGAACATGAAAAAAGAGAGATAACCCAATTTCCCTATTCACCCAATGTTTATTGTTTGCTCTTCAAAATTGACATTGAGAAGCTCATTTGTAATTAAGTGTACTAATAAGCTATCAATATCATTACAATTTACATCCATAACCTATAACGAATTGTTTTGGTTTTTTACAGAGCCAAGAGCGGAGGCAAAGATAACAAAGAAAATGACAATATTGTGAGTGTAGGAGGCAAAGATAACAAAGAAAATGACAATATTGTGAGTGCAGGAGGCAAAGATAACAAAGAAAATGATATTATGGCAAGTGTGAGATTCAAAAACTTAAAGTATGCAAACTTAAATGTGATTTGATTACCCATATTGACAAAATATGACAATGCTCATAACACATGAATTCAAGTGGGAATTCACAACTCAACAAGGTGTCTAAGCTTTTTTTGGGAAGCTTTCATTAAGTGACACATAAAATGGTGCATACACCAATATGGTGGTAGGATATTTATCTAGGTGTGAGCTCCATGATGGGTTTAATGTTGTGGAAGGGTACACCGTATCATGGAATAGGCAAGAGCCAACTAGATTAAAGATGATTTTAGTCTTTAAATGCTAAAGCCAAGTATTTTGTGATAAGCCGATGCTCATTGACCAACTAAGCATTGGATGTGAGGACAATGATGAGTTATCGAAAATTCAACCCTTCTTTTATAAGGACAATGATGAGTTATTGAAAATTCAATCCTTCTTTTTGACATTTTATAATATTTGTTTTTCTTTATAAATGGAAAACCATTTAATAATTTTTTTTTGTGAAGGATGTTTTTTGAATTAACCTTCCATGACATGTTTGAACCCCTTGGAATCAATTTCGATGTCCGAGGCTATCAATGGTTGTTCCATCAAAATTTCGTTCAATCAATGGGTCGAAGTCAAAGGGTTATTATCACTAACTGATTGTAAAATAATAATTCAATGTTTATGACTACCTTATGTGGCAGTTATGAGGACATGGATGTAAATAATATGATTTCTGGTTGAGAGGTTGTAAAATCAAGACTATGGAAAACATCAAATCCATGATCACGGCCCTCATGGAGTTGTGCAAACTTCAAGTCCATGTGCAACCTTGGTAAGGTTTATAAATCAAGATCGGTTGAAAGAGGTCTATCATTAATATTTTCAAGTTTGAAATCTGTGATTTAAAGACAGCAACGCGGGAGTACGAGAGCGATGGAGATGGGGTAGTTCTATATGAAAATTAGGGTTTTGTTTTTACTAGTGTGGCACAGATTTGAGTACAAGACTACATAAATTTGGTTGGCATTTTTGAGATTTTTTGATTTTGTGCTCGTGGGTTTAGGGTTTAAGTGCAATTGGATACCCAGGTTCTCACAGCGGCTTGGAAGGTCCACATTGGCTGCTTTCAGGTAGCAGGTAAGAAAAATAGTTGAAAAACGTTAACAAAACCATTTTTTTCGATACTTATGGATTGAGTAAGTACTGAGACTTTGGTGGGTTTCCGTTCATTTTGAATTTCTACAGCATTTGATTGATTGTGTTTATGGGTTGAGTTAGTTTGAGGAAGGGATGGAGGTCCCCATTCCAGTTCTTAAGTTCGTTTCATTTTAAATTTGGCGCCTTATGGTATAAATTTCTGTCCTCTCACATACACTGAAATTGGTACGGATTTATTGTGTGAAGTGATAGAACCGCACTGAGTATAGTTGATTATGATTATTAACTATTTATCAACGAAAACAACAGGACAAACATTGCAATAAAACCAAATTTTATGGACACAATTGCAATAAAACTAAGTTTTAGGGGCACAATTGCATGTGTGAAGTAATGTTAACTGTTGGTTACCATCATCTCAATCTTTTACATGCGAATGCCAATGGTGGTCTGGTTCAGTGTGAAGATGGTTGTGTAAAGGCGACCCAATTTCCCAGAGGCATTGATAGACAGTTAGGGTTTGGTGTAAGTTTTGAGTGATTGTTGATGGAAAAGTACTTTCTGGTGCGGCTGTTTCACCGAAAGAAAATGCATGTGATTGGCTTTTTTGTCCTTAGAGAGTCGTCTTGAGAGTGAAAGGGGTCCGGCTGTCGTGCCGCATGTATTCGGGGCAATCGCAATGCTTTGGGGTTTAAAGGAAGCACTTTCACTAATCCAAGCTGCAAAATAGTGCATTAGCATATTAGTTACCTGGGTCATTTTTATTAAAATGCATTATTATGTCATGATATTCATTATTATCTTCATTTCATTAAATGGTGCATGCAGGCAAGCATGTCATCCTCATCTTCCTCTGAAAATTCTACTTCTTCAGATGAAGAACCAGCCTCGAGAGATCCTCTTCCGGGGACACATGAATATTTTGAACAGAAGGTGTATTGCCCATGCACCAAATGTGCAAACAGGAAGATGACAAAGCGTCGCCTTCTGAGTACTCATTTGCAGAAGAACGGACGCCATATAGTTCGGCCGGTATGGTATAACTGATAAATTTGATAAATATATGCACATTGTTATGGTATAACTGATAAATTTGATAAATATATGCACATTGTTGATTTTAAATTTTCAGAAGGTGCTCTACTTTTCTTTTAAAAAAAAAATCTTGTAATTTTATTAATACAAGCAAACTTACATACATCAGATGCTAAAAAGCATTCGTGATTGCTCGTAAAGCCTGTGACATATCTATTACGTGCTTCTTTTACATAACGGTTGAACTATATCCAACCAAAAAATTTCTGTGTCATCTATTTTCATCAGCTCCAAAACAAAAAGCATTCATCTTCTAATGTTCTTTTAAACTAAAAGCATTCATCTTCTACTGTTCTTTTGTGCACATTTACTCTGACACATTAAAAAAACTGAAATTGTATAATTAAAAAATTACACCCAAGATTCATGTGTATTCAGAACTGTGTCCATTCTGAAGTTCTGAGACAAAACAGCATGGTCTAGTCTTTTTCCAGTTTTTGATAGTCCATCTGCTATCCTGTTCCTGTCCTTGTCGATGTGTGAGAAAGCTATCCTGTTACTGTACATCATCGAAAAGAGGCTGTAAAGTGAAAATTCTCAAGACTACTTTCTTATGCATCAATTGTATTACTACCTTATGCATCAATTGTATTACTAGAAACTAGTCACCAAAAAATTAGATGTATGATACTCCAAACTCTTGGGCCAGCCTCAAAACCAAAACCAAAAGGTACTTTGCTTAAATATGATTTTACAAAATTATGATTAAATTCAAGAGAAGAGGTCCTATAGACCAGGCAGGTCTCCAAGGATGTCAGAAGCAAACAAAAACATACTTTTTTATTATTTTTTAAGATATATATTTCTTTATTTCTCATTATTTGAAATGGTATTTCAATCACTAGCTGCCTGTGAGAATTTCAACCGATGAGTCAAGTAGTAGCAGTAGCGATGACAGTGACTCTGAAGGTCAAAAACATGATACACACGTGGATGATGCCACACAACTAATAAAGGAGGCTGGTGTCATATCAACTAGTACACCTGCCGAAGAAGTCCATAATTTACCTCGGTCGGCCATGGGATTTTTGTCTGATGAGTTGAGTAGCAGTAGTGATGATAGTGACTTTCAAGGCCAAGAACATGATATACATGTGGTTGACACCAAACCATCAATTAATGATGCTGGTGTGACATCAACTACTATGCCAGCTGAAGAAGTTGATAGTTTAACTCGGTTGGCTAGTATGCCTCTTTTCCCAAAATCAGAATCATCTACACTGGCAACACTTGTATTGCTATTGTTCTTGAAGGTTCTGCATGGATGGACAGAAGAGAGTTTTACAGATCTCTTGAGGTAGGAGAAATGGTTTTTATTTATCACTTGCCCTAGCATATATATAACCTTCAACAATCCTATGAATTATCTCTTCCAAATTTGGCTTCTGAGTTTTGAATATTATGTATTAATACAAAGATCATTTGTTACACATGGAAGACTTTTGGCAGATAAGATACTTCCCAAGGACAACAAGATACCTCGTTCACATAGTGAAGTATCTTTGGCCATGAAAGATAATGGCCATGAGATGGATTTTGAAACTCTTTTGAGGTTATTGGCACATAAATTGACATCAGAGAGGGATCAAGTATTTACGATGATGTTACAGGTAAGATGCAATAATTACAGTTTGCTCGCCTACTTCTTCATTTCGTTTCTCATTTTATCTTTTATTATTTATGTTTTTGCAATGTAATGTACGCAGATGTCCTTAACAGCTCCCAACAAGACAGCTCCCAGCATGCCATTGATGCAATTGGTCCAACAACACCTGTCAACACCACAACAGCCCCCTGCATCATCTGATAAAGGCAAGGGCCCGATGAGCGAAACCCCCAAACCATCAACAAATATCTGGAGGAGGATACACAGGTTAAGAAAGGAGCTTGAACATATACCAGATACAAAACAAAGAGATATGCTAATTGAAGAACTTCAGGGGATGGAGGAAGATGTACGGCTTGTGGAGGCCCAACTAATGCAGTTAGAACATGCAACACCTGCTTCAGGTGAACAGGTATGAATTAATGGAAGCCACTCCCCATTTATTGCCTGTCAACAAACTCAACACTTAGTCATAAGTTTTGAATATTACTATACTAAACTTGAACAGTTCAAATTTAATAAGCATGTTATGAATGCAGGTGATTACGGCTACACCACCTAGTGCATCGACGATTGATACACGAGCAACAAGAGCATTTGATGAAACCCCTAAGACCCCAATCACTTTTGAGGTGACTACGAGGGGAAAACGAGAGGTTACACTCTTGCTAACCAATGATGGAAAGGTCTTCAAGGATGAAGCGGGCAAGAGATTCTTCCAATATATCCACAACCGTGCAGAAGAGATTTTTGGAAACTACATTGAAAATGACTGGAGAAAACAAGACAATAAGTTAAAAGAACAAATTTATAGCGATGTCGTTGCAGAGTTTGGTAATCCAGGTTATAGCTATGCATTCATTATGGATAATGTATGTAGACACCTCCATGCAAAAAGGGACAGGTTAAGGTTGCAGCTCACAAAAGACTTGGGATCTCCCCGACCTACATGGATCACAGACACAACAACGTGGGATGACCTGATAAAAGATGCCAAGTTCAAGAAAATCATAGACAAAAATCCCAACGACACACCTTTCGCACAAGAACAAGGCAAGAGACGCCTCAAAGATACTTCAAAGGCAACCCAAGCCAGGTTGTTGCGAATTGGAAGCCACAAATTGGGCCCCTGTGGGTATAGCAGCATCCAAGGAAGCTTGGTAAGTTAATATTTCTATTTATTTTCACTCTTATTAGTTACTCCATTTATTTCATAACTTATCTATGAGTTTTTTACTCTTCTGCATGCAGATTCGCCAGTTTGGAAAGGCTGTATCAGAAAAAGACCTGAAATATGCTTTGAAGCATGGTGTACAAGGCCTCCGGCAACAGATGCTAGAGCGGGGAGAGAAATTTTCAATCAGTCATGGCACACATGTAAAGATCTGTTATTCTGATCAGAATCCATATATGATTCATGATTCTAAATCAAAAGTTGCCTAAACATGCTAGGTGAATAGATTATCTATTCATTATCTAGTATGTAATATCTATTCTAATTTTTTGTTTTTCAATATCAATGCTAATTTAATTAATTAAATTATGCTGCGGTGTCATAGGAGGCCCAACAGTCTAATTCAAATGAAGCAGTTGATAGTGGGTGCGAGGAACCCCCAGAGGTCACTGCAGCGTGTGATGAACTGGCTTCTGCACGTCATGAATCATCTGGGAAGGATCAACGCCAGGGGTATAATGAGGAGAATGAGCATGTCGCATCCTCTTGCAGACGAGAGACTCGCCAAAACACGAAGAAAAGGAAAAATAGAAATTAAGTTACTTTTTTATGCTATATGTATGCCCAAGGGGCCGGTATTAGATTAAAGGGTGTTTTTGGTGCTAAAAACCCCAGTTTTGGAGCTTAGCTAGTGCTTGTGCTTACTGTCCACTTCATTATTATTATTATTTTTGGGTATAAAATCAAAATGCATATATACATCTCTGTTTATATTGAAAGTTAAAGAAACTATTTATCAAAATAAAAATACTTTGAACAAGGCCTTGCAAATAAAGACCTTACAAAGTTGTTATAATATTTGTATGCATTCAATGATATGGATATTATAGTGACCTTAAACATTTGTTATGATATGCTTTATTCAACTAAGAGATCAATTTTTGTAATTGTTTTCTTCATTTTTCTCATTCTTTTCAAGTACAACATTATGTAGCATTTACAGTGTGTTCTTCCCTGCCATTGGCTCTAATTGCGACTGTATCAATTTTCCAATCTAATGCATAGATAAGTTAAAAAATTTAAACAGAAAACAGTGATAAGTATATGGGTTTTGAAAGGTTATTTTTCAGATTTGTACTTTATTTATCTTAACAAATTCCTGGCGAATTTACAATTGTTTATGAATTATGGAAACTAGATTGTTTTTGTATGTATGAACACTGCTAAATGATAGTCTCAAACTTTGTTTCATTTCCAAAACTATTGTTAGCTTCACATTTTTCCACACATGCTATTTACCGGTCTGTTTTGGGATTACACTGATTCTGATAGTTAGTGTTCTTTTCCCGCTGCTTGAAATGCCCCTAGTCCTTGAGATACAATTTGTCCTTCCCAACTTTTACTAGGGGGCACACCTTAAAGAATTGGATACAGCATAGAATGAAGAGCTCCCAGCATTAGCATATAGCGCAGTAATAAGAGTAAGTACTTACCCTCATTGCCAAGTTTGATACACAATTGCTAAATTAAACTAAAAGCTACTGACACATTTTGTTGTATTTCAGGAAGCTGAAGTTCATGTACTTGGAAGAGGAGCAAGGGTCGGAAAGGCTGTTTAATCATTTGATGTGTGTTGAACTTGATACTATTAGTATTAGTAGCAATTTCTTGAAAATTGGTGTGTACAGGATGTCCTATGTTATTTATTCTCTTTATTCAATCATTTCTTATATTTTTCACTGTATATATTAGCCTGCATGCTTAAGCCATGGTGTACTCCAATGTTTATCTTCAACTCATGACTGAGTTTACTTTCCAGCAGTCACTAAAAGTTTCAACTAAGTGTATCTTATAATCAGTTTTTTCTTTTATGTACGCTGGCTTGGGCGAAGCGTGTTTCATGTCTTGATTTGTCTTATTGCAATTTCGTTTCCCAAGTTTTTCATCCCAACGCATTTTTCTTGTGATTGTTCAATTGGTAAAAGTACAGTTTTGTATTATCATGTTAGAAACAGGCCAATCCATATCGTCAAACTTATTCTCTTTTTTGCAGCCTTCCTAAGATGAACTTTAATTGCTCCGGACTTCTTGAGCCTTTATCTGGTGTAGAAATTGGTATCAAAGAATCACAAAGGAAGGTTGCCTTTCTTGAGCCTTTACCTGGTGTAGAAACTGGAATCAAAGTATCACAAAGGAAGGTTGCACTTCACTTATTGCCGATTTGTATGGGTAAGAAGGTAAATTTTCTTGTTGTAAGTCTCATTGTTATTATTGTAGACTGACAAAATTGTATGTAAATGAAAGAAGATTGTTTTTAGTTCACAATGGCATCATGTTTTTTTTAATCAACAGTTCTGTTCAGTTTCTCGAATCAACAGACTGCTTCTTTGAATGGGCTTAAATGATTATTCTAATGGAAGTTGAATACTTGGAGTAGTTACTAAGACAACAAAAAGTTTGTTAAACCAGAACTTGTGGAAACAACAGAAATTGGCCTTTGGGCAAATAATATCGCTTCCAGAGCTCCCTCATGGTTATTAGGGAAATTTGATTCCGTTCGGGGCAATTGGAAGCCTTCTATGGAACAACTTAATCTCTCATCTTTATATGGAAACTGGATATATAGTATGAGTAGCAAATTCACTTAAACCTAAGTATTCACGGAGTATCCTATGTAATTTATTCTATTCTTTCTTATACTTTCCAATGTATATATTAATATAATAGCCCGCATCCTCCAGCATCATTGTACTCCAATGTTAACTTCAACCTATGACTCGGTTTACTTTCCCGCAGGCACCAAAAGCTCCAACTTAGAGTGTCAGGTAATCAAGTTTATCTTTATGCATGCTGGTCTGTGTGAATTGCGTTTCATGTCTTGATTTGTCTTGTTTCAATTGCATTTCCCCAAGCTTTTCATCCCATGCATCTTCTTATGAATGTTCTATCGGTAAAAACACAGCCTTGTATTAGCATATTAAAAGCAGCTTAATCCATATCACATGGATCTCCTTTTTGAGACAAATTTAAATTGCTCTAGACTTGTTGAGTCTTAAGCTGGTATATATACTCGAATCAATGGATTACAAAAGGTGGTTGGCCTTTTTATTGAACATCTAATTAGTGTCATTGCAGATTTGGAAAATTGCATGTATTGGAAGGAGATTGATTTTGATTCATGATGCCATTGTTTTTTTTCTTTAATCAAGAGATTTCACGATTATATTCTAGACATAAAGTGATATGACGGTTCATCTGGTTCATCTCCTCATCACTGTTAATGACTTGATTCATGGTTTAACACCCAATTGGTCCATGATCTATTTTTAAAGAGTATGGAGGGTCAACATAAATATATTGCATCAAGTGGTTGTGTTCACTAGGGTTGTGCACTGTTTCCTCTTTTAAGGTTTTAACCATGTAATTATTAATCTTTGATCTGTGTATGAATATTTTCTTAAGGTGTTCCACCTGTGTGGATATATCATGTTTTTCAAACATGGTATCAGAGCAAGTATGAGTCAAATGCAAAAAGATACCAACTAACATTACAAAGTGGTATCCACTTTGGGTGTTGTCATGGCTTGCTTGACTTGGTCAAACCCTAGATTTGACCATAAATCCAAACTTCACGTCTTGGCCTTCTGAGAGTACCAGGAGATGCGCTGGGCTAGGGCGCACTGATCTATCCGGAGATTAGGTCAATCTCGTCACTTAAGGTGCCTCAACAAGAGGTTTAGGGTTTTTGCAACTGCTTCTGCTGGTAACCCTAGCTGCAGTGCTTTTGGAAGCTGCTCTTGCTAGTAACCCTAGCGACAGTTCCTCAACGAGCTCAATATCTAGCGGCTATGTTTCCTTCCAGCGTTTTAGGCTGACTGAAGGGGTGTGG
>ML779348.1:355006-368819 GCA_009831015.1 Picea engelmannii
TTTACCATTGACGATACCCTCATCACCCAACCACAGGCCGAAGCCTCCCTCCGAGCACCTTAACCTTGACCTGAGAATTCCTCCGGAAGCAAACCCTAGGCTAGATAGCCAAACAAAGAGCAACACATCTCTCCCCAAGGATAACGCAACACAAAAGACTAATCAGATGTTCCAAACCCTAGCCAAGAGATATTCAAGCCAATACTGAAACTAGCTGCTGCTGTAGCTGCAGCTGCAACTCTCCTCCAAACCTGCGCACTAGACTGCAACTGCAGTGCGCACCAACTAGGAAAACTGTAGTCTTGAGATGTGACAAATGAGAACTGGTGCCCTGTATTTATAGTAATCCTGCCAGTTTGCTGGGGCCGACTTCTCCTTCTGGGTATGTGTCTGTTCAGTATATTATTATTAATTCTGGCCGACTTCTTCTCTTGGAGGCTAATAGCCTAATATAAATTTTCTTCTTGAGTCGACAAGGCTTCTAGGGTTATTAGCCAACTCATTAGGGTTTCTCTTGCTTTCTGGAGTCTTCTATTCTCGTCAGGTTCACACATGGGGGTAAATACCTCCCGCAACTACCATAATATTAACATCTAGAGGGGCTGCAGGAACCAAGGTTCTGTAGTGATGAGGGAAAGTGAGGCACTCAACATGTCTTTACTAACCATCTACTCATGTACGCAGTTTCCATTAGTTAACAACTACTTAACAATTAATATATTCTATGCGTGACATTCTCCCACTTACCATTCATTCATTTACCAATTACTTCAGTGCACGACATTATAACATCATATATGAATAATACATTCAACATACTTAAGCATTTATCATCATTGCACCATAACATTAAACATCATAACATGTAAAGACAATACATCACGACACAAGGGTTTAATGTGGTTCACCCAACTTGGGTTACGTCCACGACTGGCTTCTTATATTAGTCATTGATAATCTTCTTACCACTGCGCACTGCGCTACAAAATATGCAACAATAACATTACCCAAACTTTCCTAGCCGTTCTGCTGTAGTGCGAGCTTCATTTCTTAGTTATACCTCAAAACTCCTCCAAACCTCGACTTAACTTACCCCAAATGCACTAAGAACATCTCATATTTCCCAACCTTTCTATCCAAAACCCATTACATATTTATACATCAAAATAGGGCTAAGTCTGTTACAATGTGGACAAAATGTCCCAAAATCCTAATTACTTTCCTTCTTTTGCACGTTGCTCCGTCGCGCTTTCTTCTATTGCGTGTTGGCTCCTTAAAGTTCTCTCCCGTCGTGCGCTTTGCTCCATCTTCTAACTGCGTTTTATTCTTTGACTTATTCTGGCGCAAATCCCAAAACTTATCCAAAATGCTTATCCAACAGGCCCCCAACACTCACCAGTGGCTCGTCTCGAGCCACTCAGGCCTTCTTCCAATGCGCCATGAATTTTTCAAAGGCCTTCTTTGACAAAAACTTGGTCAACTGTTTTGGTAGTGATTCAAGCCTGCATTTTCTCTACACTTTCATCAACTGCCTGTTTGATTATACCTTGAGTTACTGCTAAGGCCACTGTCACTCTATATGCCTCGTCTTGTAGTACTTCTATCTGTTGTGCACGAGCCTGCTGCTTTGCCCTTAGCTGATTCATTTATGAGTACAACTTTCTGTTCTCATTCATTGTTGTTACCACCTTTGCTGGCGGTAAGGTGCTCATTACAACTTTGAATATCTATGCCTTTTCCTGCGCAACCTAGATCTTTTGTTTGATCTCTTGTTGCTCCTTATCTTCACTTAGTTGTGTCCAGGCGCCCATGGTTTCTGTATAAAGCTGAACACATTTTACTTCTAGAGTCTTTATGCTCTCCACCGTTGTTGTCATTGTTTGCTCCCTTTTCTCTCTTTCTTCAGGTGGAGTTTTCAGTGTCATACACGCTTGTAGATCGACTATTTGTGCACAGAAGCCCTGAATAGCTTCACTTATCTTGGTTACTTGGTCTTCAATCGGGGCCTCCATCTCAGTCCGAGCCTCCGTGAGTTCCTGATAAACCTTCTCCAAGGCCTGCTGCATCCTTTCAACCTTCTGTGCAACCTCATCACGCTCGTGCTTGACCTTGCTGAATTTCATCTCCAAGGCTACGTTCTCAGTAGTAACCTTAACCAACTCCCTCGATGCCTTTTTTGCGCGAGTGTTCATCTCTTGCGTCAGACTCATCTGTAATTCTTGCAATACATCTATTAGTAGTTGTGATAACACTAAGTCAATGCGACCTAGTGCTCGTGCCTGTTCCTGCATCTATGTGGTGGGGAACTCTACCGCTCTTGTTGCTAACTTGATCAATCTTTGTTCACCTGCGATCGCTAATCACTGAGAGATTGCTGGCCCTGGCTCCCTAGTCTTTGTAGTACTTGTTGTTGGTTCCTCCTTTGTCTGTCGCTCTGGTGTGATGTTTGCTGCTTCTAGTAGTTTGCGCAACTCAACCATCTTCACCTGCGCCTGTTTATGCATCTCTTCCTGCTGTTGGTTCGCGCGTTGAAACACCTCATCGATGCCTTCTTTCACTTGATCGCTTATCTTCTCCAAATCTTCGTTTGTCAAAGCTTGGATAACCACTTCCTTGATGGCTTTGTGCTTTGTTCGTTGTGGGACGAATCTTTCTATTTCTAGTTCTTTGTGCTTCTCCTCTATGCATGGTGTTGTCTGCTGGGTTGTCTCCTTTGGGCCCTTTCCTATTTCTCGTGTCTTTCTTCATCCTCATCAACTTCGTGTACTTGCGGGTTTTGTTTCTCTGATGACCCTGTTTCTTTTGGTGGAATCTTCCACTCATCATCCCAATCAGCCATAATATGGCCCATCTTGTCCTCTGTCAATCTGTATTGTGTTGGTAGCCATTTTTGATCTGGGTCCTTTGCTTGTACATACATGTGGTGACGCCTTGCCTTAAAGCATGCCATTGCCTTATATGCCTTGACCACTTGTGGTGGTATGCGCGGTGTCCTCTCGACGCTATCCCTAATAGTTTCCTTATAAATGTAAAATGCAACATTACTATCCATTTGTCACACCTTGTGTGTAGTATACCATAGGTTCTGATAACACACATCTAGACAAGGCTTCTCCCTGACTCCCAAAAATTGAGTGTCATCTGGCTCCCTCCAAGCTGATAGTGCAATTAGAATCAATAACCAAGCACAATGGAACTTGGTCCCCTTATCATTCGCTTCCTCACAATCAATCAAAAATTGGTTTAATAAGAACATCGCCCAGTTCATCTGGACGCCCTCAACGCACCTTTCCACTGTCGCTATGACTACTACTGAGACTTGGTCTTTTCTGCACTTTCTTAACAACTCACAGTCTAAGGCTTGCGTTGCAAACCTTACTGTCGGGTCACATATGCTTGTGACATCTAATCCGCGCTGTCCTCAAAATGTATGAAACTTCTCCTTCATGCTTTTAGCTAGAGCTTTCTCATTCTTCTTGTCAAAAAACAACAAAGAAGGGTCCTCCCTTTGCGATGGAAGATCGATAATACGTACGATCAAATTTGTATCGATGGAAACTGGCCTGTCGAGCCACATGTAGTTCCCGTGCACACAACTTAGCAACATTTTCACACAAACATTAATCTCTTGGCTTCTTCTAAAGTGTGGCATGTCGAATAGGTTTAGAAGACCTGGTTTTTGCAACCCCGTAGCCCACACCTATGGTTCTATGACTATCATATGAGTCTTAGAACTAATGTACTTCTTCAGGAACTTGATGGGCACTAACTCTGTAAACTTCTTCTTGTCTGTAATGTCATGGTCGACATAATTTAAAGTAGGTATCATGCCTGACATGTCCCCTTCCACAATCACTCCCTCTGGAATCGATGGCTCCACGAGTGGGTACTTCACGTCTTTCTGCAAATTGACCTATTTCAAGGATGGCTGTCTCAGTGGGATATAGTCTCCGGGGAATTTTGATGCTGAGGAGGATGCCTCTGTTGTTTATTCAACTACATGCGTCATAACTGGTTGATTGTGCTGTTTCTTCGATACTGAGCTGAAGCTGCTGCTACCTTGGGTGGTGCTATCTTCCTATGCGATTGGTCTCTACGTCCACTGGGCTCTGAAACTCGATTCTGGAACTTTGGTTCTGAAACTCAACTCTCTATGCAAATTCTAACTAGCAATAACCTTCCCCCGTCGACCCTATGCTTGCTTTTATACTTCATCGCCAACTGTTAACTTCCTTTCACACCTAAACTTTCCATTTAATCCACTAGTGCTTTGCATTCATTACCTACCTTAATGTTCCATAAACTCCGTATCTTCGGTGAATTCTCCGTTCGATTCTGCAAACTGTCAAAATCTTCTAGCCAATTTGCATTTATTGTTACGTGGCGCCAATACTTCATCGTTATGGTAGCTCTTTATTGCACGTCCCGTCATGGATTGTCTTAAATGCTCTTAATTGTCATTTGCGCGATCTCTTCTCTCTGCAATCTTGCTTCCTTCGTTTGTGCATTCTTCTGCATGCTTCTTTCTCTTCTACGACGTTTCCCTGCTTTTCCTTTTTACATTCTAATCTTAACTTCTTGGACTTCTGCAACTTTCGACTTCTTTCCTGAACCATTTTCTTGCTTTTTCCTGTTTTACTTGTTTTTTCTTTCTTTTTTTGCCCTTTCTTTCTATAGTACACTATGATACAAGTGAGTCTGCCCAATTCGCTTAGTGTGCGAAAGGACGATCGTCCCTGTACGGTTTCAACCGACTCCCATTCACTAGTCCTTCTATGACTTGTCCATCCAACTGTTCCAACAGAACAACACTTGCTTCAGTTACATATTTGATCACGTATGGCCCTAATCAGTGCGTCCTAAACTTCCCAGGGTGTTGTAAGAACTTATTGTCATAGAGAAGTACTAGGCCTCTTGTCTGGAACTTCTTCTGCTTGATGTGTCTCTCATGCCATGGTTTTTCTCGTGCCTTATGTACTTGCTGATGGAACCCTACAACAAATCGATCTTCCTCTAATATCAGTAACTGTGATAGTCGTTTCTCTATTGCGTCAGAATCCGTAAGGTTTGCTATCGCAATAATGCGCAAACTCGGTACTAGAAATTCCATGGGCATGACTGCTTCCTAACTATATGCTAATCTAAAGGGTGTTTGACTTGTCAACTTCTTGCATGTAGTTCTAAAAGCCCAAAGCACTACATGAATCCTTAAATCCTAGTCATCCTGTCCTACATTACATACCTTTGTTAGTGCATTCTCCAGTATCTTATTGAAGGTCTCCATGGTTCCATTAGCTTGAGGGTGATATGGAGTGCTCTTCCGATGCTGAATTTATAACTCTTGAGTTAATGTTGCAATTGTCTTGTTCAAAAAGTGAGTGCCCTGATCGCTCATAAGTACTTTAGGACACCCAAACCTTGTAACTACGTTCTCAAATAAGAACTGCACAACTCTATCCGCGCTGCAATATGTAATTGGTTCTGCATCTGCCCATCTTGTCAAGTAGTCTGTCGCGGTAATTATGTACCTGGCTTCTGCTCTCCTTGCTGGTACGTTAATTGGTCCGATAAAATCTACTGCCTATTTGTCAAATTCTTGCAAGGTAACTTGCAGATTCAAAGACATCTCATCCCTTCGTGATGGCCTTCCTATTCTCCGACAAATGTCGCAACTCTGACAATATTCCTTAGCGTCCTTATGGAGGGTAGGCCACCATAGCCTTGCATGCAAAATCTTTTGCACTGTTGCCTTTCCTGCATAATGACCTCATGCAATATCCTCATGCGCCTCCGCTAAGATTATTGGTCTTTTGTGTTCTAGCACACATCGTCGCAATATCCCATCTATGCCTAACTTATATAGATTTCCCGCGATCAACTGGTAATCCACTTCTTTAACCACTAGCTGCTTCTTCTGTGCTACTGTCATGTCGGATGGAGCCGCTCCCGTGCTTAAAAATTAGACAATTTCTGCAAAGTCTTCATCTCCATTTGAATTGAGAATAAATGTGCATTTGGTAAACTATCGTCTAGGTTCCCTTTGTCTTCTCTTGTCAATATTCATGACAAATGGTCTGGTTCTGCATTCAGTTTCCCTGGCTTCACAATAAATTCAAAGTCATAGTCCTAGAACAAAAATAACTATTTGCAGATTGTCCCCCCCAACACTGGCTTGTTCACTAGATATTTAACTGCAGAGTGGTCTGTATACATCTTGAAGTGGGACCCCAACAAGTAGTGTCTGAACTTCTGCAAGGCATAAACCATTTCCAAGCCTTCCCTTTATGTTGTCGTGTAATTCTTCTCAATAGTGGACAACTTCCTGTTGGCAAAAACAATTGGATGCTCTAAGTCTCCTTCTCTTGGCTAGGTTAACACTGCACTGAGCGCTATCGACGATGCGTCCACATGAACGTGAAACTCTTTTTGCCAATCCAGGAACACTAAAATGGGCGCAGTTACTAACTTATGCTTCAACAACTTTTCCATTGGAGCTGTAATCTGTGCATAGCCTTTAATAAATATCCCGTAATATCCAATATGACTTAGAGTTGTTCTTGTTGAGATTTGGGTGCCTTGGAAAGTGGTCCCCTTGTGGTTTTGGGACTTTAACCACAAGAAGGAGATGTTTGTAGCATTGTGCATTGTACTTTATGCCTAATTTCACTTTGACTAAGGAGATTTAAGTCAAAAGTGAAATTTGTCACTTTTAACCTAAAGTGACATTTTATTCACTAAGTGGGTGAATGAGGGGACATAAAGTGAACTTAGGGAACTTAATCCAAAGTGGGTTTTGAGGTTAGATTCTTTTGGAGAGATCCCAACTTTTGATTAGAGATGGCTTGGAGTGATCCTAACCATTCATCTGTTAGGTTTCCTTATGATGGTTCAAAAGGGGCGCATATGGCCAAAGGAGGCTCATCCCTTTGTTTGTTCACCAAGAGAGTTGGGAGAGGAGCAAGAGGACAAGGATGGAGGCTATGGATGAGGGAAGCTTGGGTGCCTCCTTCCATGGAGGGCTCATGGAGGCTTAGACCCTCATTTATTTGTGGTGTGTGTTACAACTTTGAGGAGGGCGCACTTGAGGAGGAGGGCACTAGCTATAATTGGACGATCGCGGATCTGTCCGTTTTAGTGGAGAGGTAGCACACAAGAGCTTCTTTGTGTGCAATATATTCTTCATCAGAGCTCTGAGGGTCAAGGGCGCATTGTTTTAGTGAGATTGACAACAAAGGAAGAGGGCGCACTTAGCTTGGGCGCATATCTCTTCTTGGAACTCCAAAGCATCTTGAGAGGAGTTTCTATTGTATCAGGTTCCATTGTATTTGCATACTTGTTGTATCTCATGCTTTAGACATCACTTATATATACTTTCATTCTAAACTAGTTTTCCCTAGGGGGGTTTTATCCAGGGTTGTGTTGACCAAAAATACTTGTGTCCAAATTTCATGCATGCTTAGTTGTTAGATCAACATTTAAGAGTTGTAAAGATCTAGAGGAGTGTATTTGTTTTGAGTATATTGCATGTGCTATTCACCGGTTACGAAAACACTTGCAAGGACACCTCAAAAGAGCACTTAACCATAAGTTTGAAGGCATAAAAGTACTTGACTATTTGCTATCCTAAAACAACAACAAATGACAGTTTTGGAGACTAAACTTAGAGCCCAACATCAGGTCAAAGACAGACCTGTTGGGTAGCCCTTCTAGTTCCTCAAAAATCTACATGGTATTAGAGCCTTGGTGGCTAAGTTTTGCTGATTTGTAGAGCATTCAATGGGCAGTTGTGTGGGACTGTTTTGGACATTTGTAGACAACCTCTTTTCACACCTGTATTGACAGGAGTGAGGCTGTAGTTGGACAACCTCTTTTCATACCCGTGTTGACATGAGTGAGGTTGTAGTTGGACAACCTCTTTTCACACTTGTATTGACAGGAATGAGGCTGTACTCTTTTGTAGTGTGTAGCATTCATTTGAGTTTTAGTGGACAGTCATGTCGGTATCTCAGATGAGGGCAGAGGATAGGCTAGACGAAGCTAGCAACTGGTCCCCTTGAAAGACCAGGATCATATTTGTCTTGGAGGATCTTGAACTATGGGATATAGTTCAAGCTCTAGTGGTTCTTTCTCCTATCACTGCTCCCTTGCTGGTAGTAGAGTTTAGGAAGCGGAACACCAAGGCTAAGAGGACTATTTGTGATGCGGTGAGAGACCATGTCATACTCCATTTCACTGGGAAGGACTATGCCTTTGAGATGTGGGCCTCATTGTGCAAGTTGTACCAGAGTCCAAATCAGAACCGAAAGATGGTTATGCAAGAGAAACTTAGGGGCATTCAGATGCTCAATTCTGAGTCGGTGACATCATACCTTGGTAGATTTACACAGATTCAAGATGAGTTGGCAGCAGTCAGAGAGATTGTGGATCCAGTCTTTTTGGTGAGGACAACCTTCAACGACTTCTCCAAACCTCGTGGTTCATTTGTATGAGGCATTGTGGCCTAGGAGCTCATGCCCAGTTGGGAGAGACTTTGGGACAACTTCGTTCAGGAGGAGTTGAGATGTTGCTCTGGGTCTTCAGGACAAGAACGTATATCTGAGGGTGATGAGGATCTTGCTCTTTGGACAAAGGGAAAAAAGAAGGTCAACAAGGGTGCTAGAGAGGGTCCCAAGGGAGGGGCCAAGCCACAATAGAGTGGCGGTGGGTGAGAGAGAGACATGAGCACAATGAGATGCTTTGCTTGTGGAGAGATGGGGCACTATACTGGACAATGTCCCAAGAAGAAGAAGCAACAACAGGATGGTACAACAACGACAACAAAGGAGGAGGAGTTCACTGCTCAATTTGCGAGGGAGTGTGCTTTTGTTAGTTGTTGTTTTTCAGTTGATACACCATCCGATGGTTGGTGCGCATATAGAGTTGAGGAGATCCCATAGATTGAGAGTGTTGTATCTCGTGGGACACATACTCAGTTTTCGTGGACACCATCTTCAAGGGTGACTGGTCCACCCGAGCCAACTTCGATTTTCGAGTTTCCGAGCAAATAAATAGTTGGTGCAGAGGCTTCAGAGCATTAGAGATTGTTGAGTGGGAGCAAGGCGTCAGAGAGGCTTGAGCCACACTTGGCTATGGAGACGAGTATATCAGGTTCAGGTTCCACTTCAGGTGGAAGTTACTTGGTGAGAGACTAAGGTGAGGATCTTGGTGAGATGCCAAGATCCAGATACTCTTGGTGAGATGTCAAGAGATGAGACTCTTGGTGAGATGCCAAGAGTGGGACCTTTGGTGAGATGCCAAGAGGTAGAAATCCTTGGTGAGATGCCAAGGTTGAGATATTTGGTGTGATGCCAAGATCTAAGTGATCTTAGATAGTTGGAGATGCATTTCCATCTAGATATCAGGTAGGTCGAACAAATCTGTGTCAGAGACCACTTGTGATTATCAGGGTACAACCATACTCACCGAGTATTTTCCAGCAGACAACCATGTCCACTGCAGGGATGAGATTGGAGGGTGAATAACACTTTCCTTGGTAAGAGGGAGTGTTGAGATTTGAGTACCTTGGAAAGTGGTCCCCTTGTGGTTTTGGGCCTCTAACCACAAGAGGGAGATGTTTGTACCATTGTGCCTTGTACTTTATGTCTAATTTCACTTTGACTTAGGAGATTTAAGTCAAAAGTGAAATTTGTCACTTTTAGCCTAAAGTTACATTTTATTCACTAAGTGGGTGAATGAGGGGACATAAAGTGAACTTAGGGAACTTAACCCAAAGTCGGTTTTGAGGTGAGATTCTTTTGGAGAGATCTCAACTTTTGATTAGATATGGCTTGGAGTGATCCTAGCCATTCATCTTTAAGGTTTCCTTATGATGGTTTAAGAGGGGCGCATAGGGCCAAAGGAGGCTCATCCCTTTGTTTGTTCACCAAGAGAATCGGGAGAGGAGCAAGAGGACGAGGATGAAGGCTATGGATGAGGGAAGCTTGGGCGCCTCCTTCCATGGAGGGCTCATGGAGGCTTAGACCCTCATTTATTTATGGTGCGTGTTACAACTTTGAGGAGGGCGCACTTGAGGAGGGCACTTACTTAGCAGGCACTAGCTATACTTGGATGATCACAAATCCGTTAGTTTTAGTGGAGAGGTAGCACACAAGAGCTTCTTTGTGCGCAAGATATTATTCATCAGAGTTTAGAGGGTCAAGGGCGCATTGTTTCAGTGAGATTGGCAACAAAGAAAGAGGGCACAATTAGCTTGGGCGCATATCTCTTCTTGGAACTCCAAAGCATCTCAAGAGGAGTTGCTATTGTATCAGATTCCATTGTATTTGCATACTTGTTGTATCTCATGCTTTAGACATCACTTATATATACTTTCATTCTAAATTGGTTTTCCTCAAGGACCAAAAATACTTCTGTCCAAATTTCATGCATGCTTAGTTGTTAGATTAACATTTAAGAGTTGTAAATATCTAGAGGAGTGTTATTTGTTTTGAGTATATTACATGTGCTAACCACCGGTTACGAAAACACTTCCAAGGGCACCTCAAAAGAGCACTTAACCATTTGTTTGAGGGCATAAAAGTACTTGATTGTTTGCTGTCCTAAAACAATAGCAAATGACAGTTTTGGAGACTAAACTTAGAGCCCAACATCAGGTCAAAGGAAGACCTGTTGGGCAACCCTTCCAGTTCTTAAAAAATCTAGAGTTCTCAACGGTCTCACTGATTCAGGCAGTGACAAATTAATGATTACTGCTATCTTGGCATGATCAACCAACAAACCCTGCTTGCATACCACATGATCTAACAATATCCCAAACGGTGTGCATAAAATATATTTCTTCAAATTTAATGATATCTGGTATTGTCTACATATATCAAGCATCAACCTTAGAGTTTCTATGTGATCTTTCAATAGGATAAATACACTCCAATCATCTAAGTACACTTCAAGAAACTTATGAATAAACTCCTTAAAGGTTGCACCAACTACTCTAGAAAACACATGTGCATTTTTAAACCCAAACGACATCACTGTGTATTAGAAGCTTCCCCATTATGTCGCAAATGTCATCTTCTGTCTGTCTTCTGGCGCAATCTTTATCTGATGGTATCCTGAAAATCCATCCGTGAACGAGTAGGTCTACTGCCCTCCTCCATTTTCTAACACTTGTTCTGTAAAGGGGGTTGGAAAAGGGTCATATAAACATACATCGTTTAAATTCCTTAGGTCTACGCAAATCTTAATACCCCTTGTTTCTTATCTTGCACTACCATTGGGCTTATCCATTCAGACTCTGCGACGAGTTCAATGATACCAGCTTCTATCATTTTGTCAAGTTTCTATCATTCCTTGTACTTCAGATTCAATTTGTAAGGTATCCGTGTTACTGGTTTAGCTTCTGGTTTATTGGGATCTCCATTTTGCCCAATTCCCCAACTATTCCCTTCATCTCTGAAAATGTTGTCGAAAAGAGATCTTGATACTCGTGCAATAGATCTGCAATATTTTCAATAGTCTCATCGTTCCAATAGTCATCAATATTTGTGAACTTTGGTTTCTCTTTCGTGCCAATATTCACTTTACGCACTCTTAATGGCTTCACATATGCATCAGATTCAAGTTTTGGATGTTAAATTTGGCAGCATCGACAATCATTCTTCAATGAGAAGCCATATGGGCCACTCCGAGGCTAGCCAGGGAGATTTGGAGAATCAACCAGTGTTGTGAAGTATTGACAAAAGCTAGGGGGAACCTACAACCTCTATTAGTCAAACCAAAAGTCAAGATGAACGAGATGCTATGTAAGTCTAATGCAAAAGTCAAGGGGGACGTACAACCTCTGTGAGCATAGATAATCTAGTGCAAAAGTCAGGGGGAATGTACAACCTCTGTGAGCATAGATAGACTAGTGCAAAAGTCAGGAGGAACGTACAACCTCTGTGAGCCTAGTCAAGCCTTGTGAGCCATGAACAAAAGTCAAGGCATCTAGAAGAAGTTAGGTTGAGCGAAAAATTCCTATGAGTTAGAAACAAACGATCTTCCTGATATTGCAAATGATGTAATGTATTGATCTAGTGCATTGGCACGTGTAACACCTTCCACCATGAAGAAATTCAAATTGCTTTGTAAAGAGTCAAGTTGTAAAAAGTCAAAGTTGCATGTCTAGGTCAAAGTCCAAGTTGTCAAGGTTGTTGCATTTTGCATGTCGCATGTTGCATGCATGTCTAGTTGCATGTTGCATGCATGCATGCCATGTGCATGCTAAGGAGTTCATTTGCATCTCATGTCAAGGGCGAGTTCCTAACTGAAGTGGTAAGTTCAGTTATAATTTTGATTGCTAAGTTAATGGTAAGTTCTAATTCTGATGGCTGAGTTAACTTCAACATGCATTCTCTTAGGTTATTTCGAGCCATCTCCTCTCTACCTCTCCACTCCTATTTAAGCAAGAGGTCGGCCCTCTCTTCTACACAATTGTTATGCAACGTATGAGTGAGGAAGAAGAGTGATATATCAATTCATAACAGAGTGGTAACAGGTGCGTATCAGTCCAACTCAAAGAGGCATATAACAGTCCAAGAACAAAGCTTATATCATTCTATTAAAGGCAACGAATATAAGTCATAAGGAGGCTGCTGTAACAGTCAATAAAGAGAACCATATCATTCCAATAACATGCTGCTATAATAGTTAATAAAGGAAACCATATCAGTACAATAAGAGGCTGCTATAACAGTCAATAAAGGCAACCATATCAGTGCAATAACATGCCGCTATAACAGTCAAAAAAAGCAACCATATCAGTCCAATAACAAGCAACTATAACAGTGAAATAAAGGGCAACATATCAATCCAAGAAAGTAGCCAGGTACACCTTCAAGGTTGGCCTATAACATAATATTTCAGGATAAATCCATGAGTGAGGACACAAACCGATCTCCCTAGATCCACCTGGATCTAGAACAAAACAGGACAGAATAATACACTTTCCCTAGATTATAACTGTTGAATGTACTAGGAGGCGAGAATCATGTACATACCTTTTGATCGCTTCCTTGGGTCTCTGTTGTTTCAAGCTTCGCTCCAATGCTCTTGTATCATTCAGACCACAACAAAACAAACCAATCGAAGTGAAGGTAATTCAATATATTCAACAATTAATCTATACATATGATCAAGGAGTTATGTAATAAAGTGACATCATCTTTATGGGAAAGGGACATATTACTGTATTATATTGATTGAAAGTGAAACTTACAACCTGAGCCTTGATGTTGTAGATATCCTTTCGATGAATTCTAGCTCTGACACACACACTTGCTCATGCATGGAGAAAATCAACCACTTTTGATGACCTTGCTGGTGTCTCTAGCTGCTGTAGCATCAGTCCTTCATACAATCTTACACTAATTCTCCAGTGAATCTCTTGCTAGTTTGCTTCTAATCTTTTCCATGAGCAATCCTCTCAATATATAGGAGAGAATAGATTAGTTACTTGGATAGGAATGATCCCAAGATATCAGGAAAACCAGTACTTAGATAACTATTCGAATGCCAACTCACCCTTCTAGAAGATTCACTTCTAGAAGGCTCGAGAACTTCATCTTTTTCCTTCTTTAAGAAGATGTTCGCACCCTGATAGTTAGGTACAGTGCGAACCCCTCGCAGTCCAACTTAATGCAGCCTGCGAGAATCAGGCATTCTCGCAGGCAAATATATAGGTAGCCTGCGAACATCCCTTAAAAGTATGATTTCTGGAAGCAGACAAATGTAACTTTTCTCAGGAAAGTGTTCTTAGTGAAGAGCTTGATTTTCC
>ML779348.1:374793-393398 GCA_009831015.1 Picea engelmannii
GGAGGGCCAAGAAACCAAAAGGTTTCTTGGAGCTAGGAAGCCGGCTAGGCTCCTAGTTGGCAGGGAGGATTCCGTTGTTTCACTCTGGGCAAGCGGGAAAAGAATGCTTGGAAGCGCCCAGGACTACAGTACAACCGGTGAGCTTCGACAAAGCTAAGGAGGAGGTATTTTTCAGTGATATTTTGTTATTGATGTTTTGAGTATACTTATGTTTTAAGTTCTTAAATCTTAAAGTTAGCCTACTCCTTATTTCATCATGTTATTAAATTTATCATTGAGTAAATGTAGAGTAATTGTGTAAATGAAAATGGAATTATGCTAAAACGAAGTTGTTATTGTGTATGTATTTAATAAATGATTATTTGCTTAGCATCTTGTACTTGGGTGTTACACAAGCTGCGAGTCAAGTTGTACAACCAAGTGACGAATTCTGAGAGAGATATCATCAACCAATAATTCAATAATGACGCTATACTCTGCGATGTTGTTGGTTGCTCGGCCAAGACATACACCTCGTAAAGATATAAGTTCGTTTGTTGGGCATAGATTGCCCATGCAGCAGAAGCTAGGTTCCGAGTACTACGACTAGCACCATCAACGAAGCCAATATAAGGTAGTGAATACTCCGACATTTGGAAATCAAACACGTCACGTAAGGGTAGAGACCAGATAACGTCAAAAGAAAACTAAAGTAACACACACACAGTATGATACATAAAATACAAGTACTCGTGCACAAATGACTTATGCATAGTACTTCTTCAAGTATAACCCATTTCTGGGTTCACTTAAAGGTATACCATCGTATTCAACCAGCTCATACGCTCCTTTTTCCAAAACTTTGCTAACAATGTAAGGACCATGCCACATTGGTTCGAATTTCCCAGCTCCTAAGACATCTTTATCTTGTTCATATAGAAGAACAAGATCTCCTTCAGAGAAGACACGAGACTTGACATGCTTGTCATACTGTGCCTTAACACGTTTCTTCTGGGCTTCTATTACAAGAGTAGCGTCACGACGAGTCTCGTCTAATCACATCAGATACAACAGACGTTCCTCTTCAGCAGAAGTATTAGGTAAAATTTCTACAGCTAGCTTCAAAGAAGGTATCTCACATTCTATTGGCAGAATGGCTTCCATGCCATAAACTAATCGAAAGGGTGTAAATCCCGTAGCAGATTTAACAGACGTCCGATATGCCCACAACGCCGAAAATAACATCGTGTGCCAGCTGGTTTTATGAATTCCTATCATCCGTCGAATCATAGTTATGAGAACCTTATTGATTGCTTCGACCTGGCCATTAGCCTGCGGATAATAGGGTGTTGAGCTATCGTGACGAAGACCCAACTTGTCCGTAAGTTCAGACATCATAAAATTCGTAAAATGACTACCGTGATCAGTAACGATAGCCTGAGGAACACCAAAATGAGTGATGACATGGTTGAAAAGAAATAACACTGCAGTCTTTCCAGTATTATCGAATGTTGGCATCACCTCGGCCCACTTAGTAAAATAATCAACAGTTACAATAATATAACCACGCCCCTCGGCCGAGTGAGGGTGACATGTCATGAAATCAATGCCCCATTTTGCAAAAGGACCTACTGAGACCACAGGATGAAGGGGAGCAGGATGCGACCGAATTTTCTGATTATAGGTCTGGCAGGCATGACACTTCTGAACATCAGTAATGCAGTCATTGAACAAGGAAGGCCAAAAATATCATGCACGCAAGATTTTCTGGGCAGTAGCATACCCAGACATATGACCACCACATGCTCCTGAATGACATTCATTCAAAGCTTTCTCAGCTTCGTCAAAAGTCAAACAACGCCGAAAGACAGAGTCAATGCCTCGTCGGTAAAGAGTATCGTCGAGGATAATATAATGACGTGCTTGATAACGAACACGACGACGTTCGACGCTAGACAAAGCAGGCTGAAAAATTTGAGTTTGGAGATATATAATAATATCTCCGTACCAAATATCGTTAGTACTGATAAGGAAAAGTGATTCGTCAGGTAACAAATCGACTGCTACATTTTCCGTGGTAGAGTGGGGAAAATCACAAATTAACTCAGCAAAAGCTAAGGATTTCTTCGACGTGGTGCGATCGAATTCCAAGTCGAACTCCTGGAGAATGACAATCCACTTGGAGTACTTGCCCCCCCAGCAATTGACGTGTCAAAATATGTTGCATGGGGTTACAATGTGAAATCACTGTAGTTTTCCTGGAGAGAATATAATGACGAAAACGTTGAACCGCTTGAACAACAGCCAAAGCCATCTTTTCAACATGTTGGTACTTGATTTTGGTTGAAGTGAGACTTCGACTCAAGTAATATATAACATGTTCATCGTGTGCATCATCCTCCTGAACAAGAACCATGCCGATAGTATACTCGGATGCAACTAGATAAAGAAAGTAATCCCAACTATAATCAGGAGGAAAAAGAAGTGGAGATTTCGTGAGGGACAACTTTAAAGCTTCAAAAGCGTTATTGACAACTTTTGTCCCAGACAAACTCTGAACCTTTCTTTAGAAGACGCGTAAAACCACGAGTAATCTCAGTGTAATTAGGGATGAAACGACGAAGAAAGTTCGCTTTCCCCTGCAAACTTTGTAACTGGCGCAGTGAAGAAGGAGGAGGGAGATTAAGAATCGCCTCAACCTTAATAGGATCTACCCGGATCCCTTGACGTGAAACAATGAAACCGAGAAGACGGCCGGACTCTACGCAAAAAACGCATTTATGAGGGTTTAGACGAATGCGATAGAACCGCCAACGAACGAAAATTGCTCGGAGATGATTAGGGTGATCGACTCGGCGTAAAGAATGAGCTGGCGAGTCGTCCAAATAAGGTTGAACGATATGCTTTATATCGTGAAATGAATAAGACATAGCACGTTGAAACGTAGCACCTGCGTTCTTAAGACCGAAGGGAAGTTTCCTATAGGCGAAAGTACCCCAAGGACAAATAAAAACAGTTTTATGTTGGTCCTCAGGAGCGATGTTAATTTGATTATAGCCGGAGAATCCATCCATGAGAGAAATTTTTTTACTACCGGCACAATCATCGACGATCTGGTCGACAAAAGGGGTTGGAAAGTTGTCCTTTGGACAGGCTTTGTTAACATCCCGATAATCAACACAAACACGTATACTACCACCTTTCTTATCAATCGGTACAGGGTTGGAAACCCATTCTGTCAGAGCCACGGGATAAATAAAACCGGCTTTGAGAAGTTTTTCAACTTCGAGTTTGATGGCTGCCGCTTTATGTGGATGAACCATACGAAGGCGCTGCCGGACTGGTTTAGCTCCAGGGTATGTCTTAATTTCATGGACAACAATAGCAGGGTCGATACCTGACATCTCTTCATAACCCCAAGCAAAGATATCACAAAATTCTTTGAACAAAGAAGTATAGGTGACAATTTCCTCTGGAGAACATGAAGCTCCAATGTGAACATTTTCAACTATCCCAGGTTTAATTGAAATATCAATGGGTATCGTGGGAGAAATATTACTGAGGTTCCCTTCCGCAAACACATCACGTGTAGATCCAGGAACGGTCGTTATGACAACAACGGTCGACGGAGTCGAAATCCGCTGGTAATTCTCCAGAGTGTGTTGTTCCAGAAACAGTATAGAACGATGATGCCCATCGTCCCAAGGTGTGTCATCCATGACGGACATGATCATCTCATCAGTGGGAAAGATGACACGAAATGGATCGGGAGACAACTCCTTAAGAGAGGGTGAAGAAGGTGCTGCCGATTGGATGGCTTGATAAGCAGACTCAACCGGACTTAAAGGCATGACGTCGCCGAAACGAGCTTGATCTCCTGGATCAGGGACTATCCAAGGGTCAAAATACACCGGAAGCTCATGAGGAACAACGACGATCATATTAATAGAAGCAACGGACGGGCGTAGAATATCGGGTGGTGGCGGTATGGGAAAAGTACCCATTAACGAAGAGTCTTTTAAAAGACCGACTCCAACATTCTCGTAACTCAGTGGGGTTTTAGCGATAAACGACATGTTTCTAGTGTGAGTATCGAAATTAAAGAAGGCAAGTTGATCAACCGTAACAACCTTTCCCTGATGAAGAAAATGGACTACACGGAAAAATGTTGACACAACAGCACGCATAGAATCTACCCAGCTACGACCAAGATGAAGATTATAATCCAGGGGAGGATCGAAAACTTCCACTTCAACTTGGACTGTCTTACCTTCGAGAGTAACAGGCAACGAGGGAAGAACACCGTAAGGCTTAAAAACTGAGCCATTGAAGGCTTTCAAAGTATTTTGTGATTCAGTTAAAGGAGGAGAGCCAATGGATTTCCAACAAGTAAAAGACATTACACACGTAGAGGCACCCTCATCAATAACAGTGTGACAAATTTTCTTGTCGGCGACAATAACTTGTATCTGAAACGCAAGCTGTGGGGGTAACCTCAGAATATGATCTTCCAAGTCAAAGACTATCAAATTCGTATCTGTAGGATCAATTCCACCTATGGCTTTCAACAGAGCCCTTCGTTGTGCAGGACAAGACTGAAGGACTTCAAGGGCAAACATCGCTGAAGGTGCTTGGGCCAGATCTTCTACAATGCTATAGTTCTGGGCTGCACGAGCATGAGGATTGAATGCCGATTTCTTAATGACACCTTTCGGGGGTCGTAGGACTGTATCAGAGCTCGGTCGTTCGAGATGAAGAGGACCGTTCGTAGGTGGATTCGACGGAGAGGGCTATACCAAATCAAGAGGTAAATCGTCAACCTTCTCCTTAGAAGGAGAATAGTCTTTGGCTCTAGTTGCGATGACAACGTCATTGTTCTTAGAATCACCAGTGCACATCAAAACATATGATGTCGTAGTAGTAGATGGTTGGTCATGGATGACCAAGGAAGCTTGTTGCTAAGACGGGAAGGGTTGAGACAAGACTGCCGGCGTAGAGGGCTTCAACGTTCCTTGAAGGAACTTATTAACTTCAGCACGTCTAGGACAATCCTTCGTGTAGTGATCGTCACCACAGATAAGGAAAGGGTAGCGTGGTTTGCGCTTATCCCGATCTTCAGTAGGAGGGGTTTTAGTTTGCTCATTTTGATTATTATTTTTACTCTCCTTATTCTTGCCTCTCCCTTTCTTTGATTTATTTTTACCGGTCGACGTAGATTGAACAACGTTCACTTCAGAGGTTTTACCGGCGGGAGGAGCAGGAGACAGAGCACTTTGAACATTAGAAGAATTGGATTTAGGGGTTGTAGTTGAAACAAAATGTGAGTGGGTATGAGCAGTACCAATCACACCATCAGCTGCATGTGAGGCAGCTGGAGCAGTTGAAGTGCTGGAAGTACCAGGACGAGGTAGTTCAGGTAGTAAATCGTAGAGTGTTCCCGTTTGCGAATAAACGAGATCAAGATACTGAGCGCGACTTATAGCTTGTTCCTCTGTAACAACACCACCCATAGTAATGTCTTTACCAATTTCGTTCACGAAAGATTTCGTAAACCATTCTGCCAGTAACTGATCAGGTAGTTCAAGTTTGATGAGAGGTCGTCTCCGTCTCCACTCATGTATATGATCCGAGATGTGAGTACCTTTAGTTTGTTTAAAAGAATTCAAGATCTCAGTTCCAGTATCGTAACAGATCAGTAACTGGTAATGTGTGATAAAAACCATAGCTAGGGTGTTGAAATCAGAAAAGAAACCTCGTGGCAATTCAATATACCACTTCGCAGCAGAACCGGTAAGGGTTCGTTGAAAAAGACGTAGACGAATGGAGTCATCCATCAGTGAGTTGGACGAGCACCATAAATGAAAGGTCATGACATGGTTATTTGGGTCCTCTCCTGGCTTGCCATCGAATTTCAGAATATCCGAGGGAAGTTTAGCAGGGATAGCAGGCCATTGGGGAGAGTGACGAATATGATCATTTAGAATCCTAGACAAATCTAGCAAATCCAAAGTAGCAAGAAAAGACAACTGTCGGTTTACTTGCAGGTACTGATGGCTTTGGGGTGGAAGCCCTGTCGACAAACCAGTAGGGCCGTAAGCAGACTGTCCATAGAGGGAAGGCCCAGGCTGATTCGACGGTGGCCGGATAGGATAGTAACCCCAAGGATTGTAACCTTGAGTTTGAGTAGGGACCTGGGGTTGAGTAGTTTGACCCGAACCCCAAATAGGATTGGTTACCCCTGGATAAGGTTGGCCCACTGTAGGGGCAGTTTTCTGCCCCCCAACATTTTGAGGAAAGTTTTGTAGAAGCTGATTCCAATACTGGGCCAATTCAGGAGGTATATTTTGTCCAAAAGGTGAAGTTGGTCCCCCTACTGTAGGTATAGTTCCACCCGGAAGTTGTGCGCCAACCGTAGGTTGCGTAGTAAGTGTGTTGTGTCTGAGAAAAGGAAAATGAACCGTACCATCCTGTCCACCAACATGAATCTGTGGGTTCGGTGCAACAGTCGGGATAATGCCACTAGGATTAGGATTACCAGAAGGAAACTGAGGGAGTGTCGGAATAAAACTGGGAATAGGATGCCCAGGAAAAGGAGGACCACCTGGAGAACTGGCTGGGGTTTGCGGAGGTGTTGGATTGGAAGCATTCAACAAAACATTCAGCGCATGGTAACCGGGTGGTAACATCGGGATGACATCGAGAATTTGCTGGGTATTGATAGGAGCAAGTGTAGCTGCAGTAATTTTGGTTTGGACACTCGTAGTATTTGCGAGATGGGCCATCTCAGGAGGAAGAACAAAGCGGTAAGTAGTAGTCTCTGGTGTAGTTTCTGTCTCAGAAGACACGGGAGGGTTGATTTCGTAGACAGGGGGTGACTCAGTTCCGAAAAGGACTCGTCGGAAATCACCCGACCAAAAAGGATCTTGGCCTACTACACCGAGAGAAGGCCCAACGATTGATTCAGAAGATGTGACAACAACTTCTTCAGAGGGATTTAATCGCACAAAAGGTCGTTCACCACGGCGAATGCGATAGTCCTCTCTAGTATTGGTAATTCAAAAATCTTCTAGAGAGTCAGTTCGTTCTACCTGTGGAGGCAGTGTGGTGACAACTGGAACGTCACTGGTTTCCCCATGTGGTGGAGTAACCACTGGGACTTCAGTCTGATGGGGAGAACCCTCAGGTGTACCAGTAGGCGAGGGTTGAGAATCGTCCAGATGCTCTGGAGATAAACCTTGCATTCTACGAGAACGCCATGGGGGAGCAATTGTAAACAAGTGACAAGTTCCGCGAAGAAATTTCTATGGTCAATTTCGAGAAACAAACAACATGCGCTAGTAAAAAAAATCTAGGAAGCAATCACCAAGCAAACAATACCTTCTAATTTCGAAGCCACTAGTTGGTGATGAAATCCAACGTCGCAACAACGAGATGAGAAGGGGCAGGGCTAAGGTGGAAAAGTTACGTTGACGACCTGCTTAACAGACTTACACCCTGGTGCAAGATCCCACACATAATCGTGGGTATACCCTCCAAGGAGCCCGAGTGAGTTTGATCAACGTCGATTCCAGGTACCGTGAAGACTTTCCCCTCCACAGTCACCTTAGGTAAGAAGCTAGAGAGATAGGCCACTAAGGTCACCACAAACAACAATATAACCTGGGGGAACAGTCGTCAGTCCGATCCACATGCAAGGGCAGGGTATCTAGCCCGAAATCAACTCAAAGGCTTCCACTCATAATTGTGGGTATACCTCAGAGTGATCCCCGTAATACTGCAATCTCTACACCGATGTCAACAAAGCAGGGTTAGTAACTCTGCCAACACCAATGCGACCTAGTGCTTGACCCTCGTGTTAGAAGGGCGTCCCAGGACAATATGTTGCAAATGGAATTTAACACTCCCTAACTCAAGATGCTATTGTGTATTTTTGAGCTTTTGGAAAGTGTATCTCTCTTCCTACTCCAAAGCACTAGCCTAGCTAAATGTTGGTGTAAAAGAGCCCTAGAAAAGAGTTACTAGATAAATTTTACGATTACGCAATGTTTTTAAGAGCTTTTGTTTACTCAATGGTAACGGAAGTGAAACTCATGTTGTATGACTCTGACCCAAATAATGCAAGGATGATGATGAAATATAACACTTTTCATTCCATGAATCCTATTTATGGGAGAGAGACAATTTTCCAAATCAACCTCAATACTACAATGCAACACACAATTTCCTTTCAGATGTCAATGCAAACAATCATATATCAATGAACAATCTCTATATGTCTCTTTCAAATACTTCAACAAACTCAATAATTCGATTTTCAATGTTTTCTGAAATACAAAAAACAATATTTTGAAAGAAAACTTGTTCACTTTCCAAAAAGAACTCTGATTAACGAGAAAATCAAATCAAATCATAAAGACTCAAGCAAAAACAACCCAACCAACACTTTCAATGAAAGTAAAAACAAAAAGCAAACCAATGAGTTTTCTCAATGCAAACACAAAAACGTTCTTTCGAACCAACAAACAAATGAGAAACACCAAACACTTAACTCTCTACCAATCACTGGTTCTCAGCCAATCTGACACACTCAACTCCAGAAGTCAGAGAGAATGAAAATGCCAATAAGAGCCAAGAAACGAAAGTCAAGCTACAAAGGGCAAGAAAAACCTTGAAACCCTAAATCTGTTCAAGCAAGCAAACTAAAACAAGAGATATGTAAATCAATGATCCAATAAGCCAAAAAGATGTAATGCAACTGAACTGAGCAGTTGACAAAATCAAAACTCAATTTCAAAATTTTCAAAAATCTTGCTCGCAGGCAAGCAGTGTTACACAGTGTGAGAAGATAAGGTTCTCGCAGGCCACCTTGTAGCAAGGTGCGAGGTGTTCGCACTGGACACTATATGCAGGGTGCGAACCTGACTAGTTCTCGCAGGCTGTAGTTAAACACAGTACGAGAACTCCTGAAGATGACATTTTTTTTTGAAAATGAAGTAAAATTCAAGCAGGCTTCTGAACCCAGTAAGTCTATCAGGATATCCTGAAGACTCAGAGACTGACAAAACAGGAGAATAATGAAACTAGAGCAAATGGCCACAGAAAAACTCAAAAACCATAAAGAAAAAGGGAATAGTTCCCCAGTGGAGTTGCCAATTTTGTTTCAGGATAAATCCGTGAGTGCGGACACAAACCGATCTCCCTAGATCCACCTGGATCTAGAACAAAACATGACAGAATAATACACTTTCCCTAGATTATAACTATTGAATGTACTAGGAGGCGAGAATCATGTACATACCTTTTGATCGCTTCCTTGGGTCTCTGTTGTTCCAAGCTTCGCTCCAATGCTCTTGTATCATTCAGACCACAACAAAACAAACCAATCGAAGTGAAGGCAATTCAATATATTCAACAATTAATCTATACATATGATCAAGGAGTTATGTAATAAAGTGACATCATCTTGATGGGAAAGGGACATATTACTGTATTATATTGATTGAAAGTGAAACTTACAACCTGAGCCTTGATGTTGTAGATATCCTTTCGATGTCTTCTAGCTCTGACACACACACTTGCTCATGCATGAAGAAAATCAACCACTTTTGATGACCTTGCTGGTGTCTCTAGCTGCTGTAGCATCAGTCCTTCATACAATCTTACACTAATTCTCCAGTCAATCTCTTGCTAGTTTTCTTCTAACCTTTTCCATGAGAAATCCTCTCAATATATAGGAGAGAATAGATTAGTTACTTGGATAGGAATGATCCCAAGATATCAGGAAAACCAGTACTTAGATAACTATTCGAATGCCAACTCACCCTTCTAGAAGATTCCCTTCTAGAAGGCTCGAGAACTTCATCTTTTTCCTTCTTTAAGAAGATGTTCGCACCCTGACAGTTAGGTACAATGCGAACCCCTCGCAGTCCAACTTAATGCAACCTATGAGAATCAGACATTCTTGCAGGCAAATATATAGGTAGCCTGCGAACATCCCTTAAAAGTATGATTTTTGGAAGCAGACAAATGTAACTTTTCTCAGGAAAGTGTTCTTAGTGAAGAGCTTGATTTTCCATCATCATAACATCATCACGATGATCAAAATTGTGGATAACACATAGTTTATAACATCGAGGTTTCTCAGTAGTCTACAGTCAGGTTAGAATCTTTGGCAAGCTCTTTAAAAGAGCTGAGTATTCATGGTGGATATTTTGTAAGTGATCATACTTTATTAATGCAATAAAAGGAGATTGTTTGTTGGGGTTTTTCTCCTTGTATAGGGTTTCCCCAGGGTACATGTGTTGTGATCTTGTATGAAGGTAAATTCTTATGATTATTGTTGTTCTGATTTATGAATGATATTAAACTAAGTTCAAAGTACAGTCAGAATTTAAAGAAGTACTTTTAGTACTAAATGAAGCTCATAAATTAACATGGTATTAGAGTTTAATGTGTGTTAATCTTGTTGAAGTGCAACAATATGGTACACACAGATCCAAGCGAGCTTGATTAAGTTTCCAGCGTAAGGTCCATGGCATCCTCCATTTCAGTCAGGGCCAATGATAGGCTCGAAGGAGCTTCCAACTTCAATGTGTGGAAGCTCTGGATAACAAATATCTTGCATGAGCATGATCTTGAGTAGTATGTGACCACAATGGTGGAGGAACCCACCACTAATGCAGGAAGAGAAACCTTTATGAAGAGTCAAACAAAGGCCAAGCAAATCATCTTTGATTCAATCAAAACAATATAATGTCAACGATGATTTCGTTAATGACTGCCAATGACTGTATGGATACCTTGGTGAATCTGTATGAGAAACATGCTCCAAGTTAGAAGATGACACTTAAGCACAAGGTTAAGTATTTGAAGATGGAGAAATGATAGCCCAGATAAGAGATCAACGTTTGGTCACATGGGTCACAGTGGATGATGATGACTTAGTGCATGTCATATTTGATGGTCTTCCTTATTCATGGGAGACCTTCTTATCCAGTGTAAGTGGGAGAGAGATTCAACCCACGTTTGAGAGGTTATGGTATGATTGCCTCCAAGAGGAGAGTCACACTGCTACCAGGAGTGAGACAACCAAAGAAAAGCATTCAACATTAGCATCAAGATTCAAGGGAAAAAAGAAAGTCACTTTCCAGAAAGGCTCTCAGAGGAAGTCAAACACCAAAGGTATGTTCAAAGGCAAGAGTATTGATACATATAAGATTAAATGTTTTAGTTGTAATAAGTTGGGTCATTTTGCTAAAGTCTGTTGGTATAAAAATAAAAATCCAAGGAAAGGGAAACATCATGCCTCAATTGCTGAGGATGATGAGTCCAAACGAAAACAAAAAAGTCCTAATGAAAAAGAAACTAGAAAATAATATTACATGGTTTTTGTCTTATCCAGTTCAGTTTTCACGGGGCCGAAAACTTGGTTAGTAGACAATGGTGCATCAAAGCACATGACAGGGTACAAGGAAATCCTCTAAGATTTCAAGACAAAATCTTTTGCAGAGCAGGTTGAGCTTGGGGATGACAAATGTTACAAGATAGAGGGAGTAGGCTCTATCTCCTTCAGATTGGAATATGGGGCTAGGCTTCAAGTTGATGAAGTATTATATGTTCCAGGGCTTAGGAAGAATTTTCTATCAGTTTCAACCTTTGAGGATAAGGGATATTGGGTGATCTTCAAGGACATGAAGGCACTACTGTGGGATAAAGGTAGCCACTTGAGTACAACAAAACCCATTGAGACTCGTAGAGGTGGACTGTACGTCGTGACAGGACAACCAGTTCAGGCATTGGCTCATGATGCGACTAGCTCCAACGATTTGTGGAACAAAAGACTTGGACATCTTCATTACAAAGCACTTCCAGATCTGCAAAACATGGTATGTGGCATGCCCTCTATTTCTCTTAGTAAAAATGAAATTTGTAAAGGGTGCATGCTAGGTAAAAATATAAAGAAAACATTTCCTAGTAGTGACAACATAGCTCATGGCATTATAGATCTGGTTCATTCTGATGTATGTGGTCCCATGTCATCTCCCTCACTCAGTGGTTGTTTGTATTATGTCATTTTTATTGATGATTACTCAAGAAAATGTTGGATCTATTTCCTTAAAGCTAAAAGTGACACATTTGGTAAATTCAAAGAGTATAAAGCCTTTATTGAAAAATAGATAGGGAACCACATCAGAACCCTTAGAATAGACAATGGAGGAGAGTTTGAATCTTTCAAGTTTGAGGATTTATGTAAGGAAGCAGGAATAAAGAGACAGTTGACCATGCCATATAATCCTCAACAAAATGGTGTTGCTAAGAGGAAAAACAAGACAATTTGTGAGGCAACGAAAGCCATGATGTTTGATCAAGATCTGCCAAATTCTTTATGGGCAGAAGCTACCTCCACTACCGTGTATATTCAGAACAAGTGTCCACATGCTATATTAAAGGACAAGACTCCTGAAGAGGTCTTCTTAGGGATAAAACCTCAAGTAGGGCATCTAAGGATAATTGGGTGTCCAATGTATATTCATGACCCTAAGAAAAAGAGGACAAAGATGGCACCCTCAGGCAAGAAAGGGGTTTTTGTGGGGTATAGTGAGAACTCTGAGGATTACAATATATATGTACCAGGTTAGAGGCAAATAGAGGTAAGCAGGGATGTGACGTTCCATGAGGAAGCCACATTCAAGAAATATAGAGAGCTTCAACAGGAATCAAAAGCAGTTCAACCAACTTCACCCTCTTATGAAAATGAAGAGTCAGAGGATTAGAGGGAGGAACCTCACGAAGGGCCAAGTGATGAGACCCTAGAACTTGTTGAAGAGTTAGAAAGAACTCTTGAAGAACCTTCAACCAAAATGAAGCCAGGATGGATTAAAGAAACAATACATGAAGTATAAAAGATAATTGCTCCCAAAGGAACTTTCAGGGAAATTAAGAGGCCTCACAAGTTCAGAGGCTATGCTGCACCGATGAGCAGCATCATTGATGTCGAACCTTCTTCATTTGAAGAAACATATAAATTACAAGTATGAAAGGATGCCATGCTTGAGGAATACAGGTCAATTCTAAAGAACAATGTCTGGGACATTATGTCGAGGCCGAAGGACAAATCAATGGTCTCTTCCAAATGGATCTATAAGATCAAACATGCAGCTGATGGGAGTGTGGAAAAGTTCAAAGAAAGATTTGTAGCTAGAGGCTTCACTTAGAAAGAAGGAATTGACTACGAGGAGACTTTTTCCCTTGTAGCTGAGTATACCTCCATTTGATCTATTATTTCATTAGCTTCAATTCTTGGTTGGAAGTTACATCAGATGGATGTAAAAACAACATTCTTGAATGGAAAGATTGAACATGAGGTCTTTGTGGAACAAACATATGGTTTTGTACTGCATAACAAAAACACTCATGTATGCAAGCTAAGGAAGGCCTTGTATGGTCTTAAACAGTCTCCCATATTTTGGTATGACAAGATTGATGGCTTTCTTAAAACCTGGCCTTTCAGAAAAGTGATGCTAATGCAAATCTGTACTTCAAGGTAAGAGGGAACCTACCTGTTATACTAATCTTGTATGTTGATGATCTCTTTCTAATAGGAGATGAAGGGATAATATCCTGGTGTAAGAGGGAGCTAATATCATAATTCGAGATGAAATACTTAGGCTTGATGCATTACTTCCTAGGATTGGAAGTGTGGCAAAGACGGGGCGAGATATTTTTGGCACAAGGAAAATACACAATGGATGTATTAAAGAGGTTTGGTATGATGGATTACAAATGCATGTCTACTCCGATGGTTACCAACCTGAGGAAGCTACATGATTCTGATTCAGGTTCAGATTTGGTAGATCCTACCATGTATAGGCAACTGATTGGATCACTGATGTACATGATCTACACCAGGTCAGATATATACTATGCAATGATTGCAATGAACCGAGACAGAAACACTGGGTGGCAACAAAGTACATCTTGAGATATCTCAGAGGGATCATTACTTATGGTGTGAGATATACATCCAGTGGTGGTCTATTTCTGCATGGGTATGCAGATGCTGACTGGGAAGGAATCCCAGTGGATCGAAAGAGTACTTCCGGATACTTCTTGAGTTTAGGATCCGCTATGATCTCTTGGTCAAGCCGAAAACATGGATCCATTGCATATAGTAAAACAGAGACCGAGTACATTGCATCAAGTGATGCTAGCAAGGAAGCAATATGGCTCAGAAAATTGGTTTCTGGGTTGTTTGGTGACAAGCTCGAGATGACGGTGGTTCACTGTGACAATCAAAGTTGCATAAAACCGACAGAGAACCCAATATTTCATGACATGCCAAAACATATTAACATGAAGTACCACTACATCCGAGACTTGTTCCAAACAAAAACTGTACAGTTACAATGCATAGCCACGAGCGAGCCGGTAGCTAATATCCTAACCAAGCCTTTGCCATTGATACAGTTTGTGCAACTGAGAGGCAAGCTTGGTGTGGCTGAGAATTACTCCCTCCCTGAGAGGGAGTGTTAAATTTGGTAGCATCGACAATCATTCTTCAATGAGAAGCCATATGGGCCACCCTAAGGCTAGCCAGGGAGATTTGGAGAATCGACCAGTCTTTTGAGGTATTGACAAAAGCCAGGGGGAATGTACAACTTCAGTGAGTCAAACCAAAAGTCAGGATGAATGAGATGCTATGTAAGTCTAATGCAAAAGTAATGGGGACCGTACAACCTCTGTGAGCATAGATAGTCTAGTGCAAATGTCAGGGGGGAACGTACAACCTCTGTGAGCATAGACATACTAGTGCAAAAGTCAGGGGGAACGTACAATCTCTGTGAGCCTAGTCAAGCCTTGTGAGCCATGAGTAAAAGTCAAGGCATCTAGCAAAAGTTAGGTTGAACGTAAAATTCATATGAGCTAGAAACAAACGATCTTCCTGATATTGCAAATTATGTAATGTATTGATCTAGTGCGTTGGAACGTGTAACACCTTCCACCATGAAGAAATTTGAATTGCTTTGTAAAGAGTCAAGTTGTAAAAAGTCAAAGTTGCATGTCTAGGTCAAAGTCAAAGTTGTCAAGGTTGTTTTATGTTGCATGCATGTCTAGTTGCATGTTACATGCATGACATGCATTGCATGCATGTCTAGTTGCATGTTGCTTGCATGCATGTCATGTGCATGCTAAGGAGTTCACATGCATATCATGTCAAGGGTGAGTTCCTAACTGAATTGGTAAGTTCAGTTCTAATTTTGACTACTGAGTTAATGGTCAGTTCTAATTCTGATGGCTGAGTTAACTTCAACATGCATTCTCTTAGGCTATTTCGAGCCATATCCTCTCTACCTCTCCACTCCTATTTAAGCAAGAGGTCGACTGTCTCTTCTACACAATTGTTATGCAATGTATGAGTGAGGAAGAAGAGTGATATATCAGTCCATAATAGAGTGGTAACATGTGTGTATCAGTCCAGCTCAAAGACGCATATAACAGTCCATGAACAAAGCTTATATCAGTCTATTAAAGGAAACAAATATCAGTCATAAGGAGGCTGTTGTAACAGTCAATAAATAAAACCATATCAGTCCAATAACATGCTGCTATAACAGTCAATAAAGGCACCCATATCAGTCCAATAACAAGCTGCTATAACAGTCAATAAAGACAACCATATCAGTTCAATAACATGCAACTATAACAGTCAAATAAAGATCATCATATCAATCTAAGAAAGTAGTGAGGTACACCTTCAAGGCTGGCCTATAACAGAGTTTATAACAACAAGGTTTCCTAGTAGTCTACAGTCAGGTTAGAGTGTTTGGCAAGCTCTTTAAGAGCAAAGTATTCATGGTGGATATTTTGTAAGTGATCATACTTTATTAATGCAATAAAACGATATTGTTTGTTGGAGTTTTTCTCCTTGTATAGGGTTTCCCCAGGGTACATGTGTTGTGATGTTTCATGCTGGTAAATTCTTATGATTATTGATGTTCTAGTTTATGAATGATGTTAAAATAAGTTCAAAGTACAATCATAATTTAAAGAAGTACTTTTAGTATTAAATGAAGGTCATAAATTAACACTGGACCTACTATGGTGTTCTCCCTTTCAGTTTCTGGTACTTGCACATTTCTTGGATCTTCTTCCTCTTGATCTTCCTCAGTAACATTGTAACATTCTAGCAATTCATGGACTATTGCAGATTCTCCATGCGCGCTACACGCATGTACTATTTCTATCTGATCTTCTTCCATAAAAATATTACTTCTAATGACTTGCAGAGCTGCATCTACTAAAGGTGATTCAGCTTCAAAACTAAATGTTACTTTAAAATTCTGGATGAGCTCTTCCCAATGTGTTGTCCTTTTGTGCACCTCTAGTTCTAGATACCAGTTCTTGGGAACCGTCTCAAGTGCATGTATGAACCTATGTGTCCATTCCTTCTTCGACACCTGTCTCCAATTTGTAATACACTACACAACATGGTCTGTCAGACTGCTTATCCCTGTATACTTGTACGTAATTTATTCTATTCCAAATCTAATCTGCATCAACCTTTTATAGAGATTCCAGTCCCCTATTCCTTCCTTGTGTGTAGCCCACCATCTCGTTGGGGTTGCTATCAGTGCAACATCTAATGCCAACAATCTTTGATGTTCGAGTATCTGCAACTCAAAATATTTTACAAAAGAACTTACATTATTTAATCCATCAAACCTTGGTGTATCACATACCTCTGTTCCGATCCAATGCAAAGAGTGAGTAATGTGAGCACATCTTCTTGTCGATACTTTGTGCAACCGGTGCTACCAATGTTCACGTCCTTCCTCCGAGTCTGATGCACACAAGCTAATGCTTCCACAACTAAGCACATCATCTGCAATAGGATTGATGTAGTCATCCATGCGTCCGATCATATTATACAAGTTATCAATTTATTTCCTTGTGGGTTCCACATACCTTTTTTACTCTGTGGAGTCTAATGGTGCAGTGACCTTTAAGCCTCCTTAAAAAATAATTTCTCTCTTATTCAAGTTAATAATGATATGGTTTTCAAAGGCCCAATCCAGTCCAAGAAATGTTGGATACGACTAATTGTTATCCACGATCTCAATGACCTCAAAGTCGGCTACACTGCGCACTCCATCTATGTTGACATATATTCCTACCAGTCTCCCGATCAATATTATCTTATGTTGGTTTTCCAAACTCAACTAAATAGTTCACCAAACTAGCTTGGGTTTCCCCATCATTTCCCATGTTTGTCTTGGAAAAACATTGGCATTCGATCCTAAGTCTAGGATGACATTATCCATGTCATACTTTCCTATCTGCGCACTCAATCTAAATTCTATGTTTGTCCTCTTTTTGCGCAATACTTGGTTCACTGCTCTCTGTGTCATAGGTACTTCTCTGTCTTGGGTGTATTGATCGATCATCCCGCGCAATGTGTTCAACACTATTTTGTCCTTCATCAATTTGTTGACGGCCGAAATTGACTGTCCGTCAACTAGAAGAGCGAGTCCGGTCTGGGGTTGTCTAAATAACCCAAGCCATTTGGTGTAACTCGTTCTGACGGGTTTAATGGATCTGTTAGCCAATCTAAGAATCCTAAAAGAAATGAATGAAAGAGAGAAACAACTAACTAATTACTAAACACACTATATATATGTACATTTGTTCAAATGTAACTATAGTAGTTGTATTTAAGCAAAAGATATACAAGTCTCGTTTATTTACATGATTTACAAGATGCAAGTTTTAATCGAAACTTACAAAAATCGATGTGAAAAATGATTGCTTCTAGGAAGTAGATAAATAAAGCACATAAAAATATTTATTGTTTTTTTTTTTATAAATTTAAAGAATCTTACAATTTTTTTTTAATGAAACATGAACATCTGGATAGTCAAAGCTGAACCATACATTGTAGTTTCAATAATATGCAAATGACATAAAAATACAAAGAAGCTATCATGTCAATGAATTAGTGAGGTGTATCCAAGCATCTGCATGAGTGGTGAACATCCAACTGCCATGTCTAAGAGAGAAATCTGCAATGAACCTTATTACTGTTCTAAATAAATTTAGAACATGTATTGACAACTTAGCTTTAATGACAGAAAAGGAAACACAAACATATACCTGTGATCTCATAATTATACATGATTACAGCAAGATAATTCTAGAAGCAATCTATGCATTTTATCATTCAATTTAAAATTCAAAGATAAATCTCATTATTTAAATCGAAGATATAATCACAACATTTGTATTTTGAGGAGCAAATGATAGATGGTATTTATAATATAAACTTCCTACACATTACAGATCATTTAATCTAAAGATATCAGACCTGCACATGTAACAGGATTAAAAAAACATAAATAACAACATTATAAACAAAAGGCTAAAGCTAAAATACATATATGCTGTTCTATTAAGTTTTTGGAATCACTTGTCCATTCTATAGTCCTGGAAGATTTTTTTTGGATAATAGACTTTAAAGATTGGAAAAATTAATACATAAATGATAATAATTAACCATGTATTGATAAAAAAGACTAAAACTATTTAAATCAATGCATAATCAATTATTCAAAGAATATGAAGATATTATA
>ML779348.1:443113-458592 GCA_009831015.1 Picea engelmannii
GATTCGAGAAAACGCTTGTTTTTCCCACGTGCTGGCATTCTCGCACCCTAGCTATAGTGCAACCTGCGAACTGTTCGCACCCTGGCTATAGTGCAACCTGCGAGAATTGGTCATTCTCGCACCCTGCCTATATAGCAACCTGCAGACATCCTTTTTTATAAGGTTTTTACATAGGAAAATGCAACTTCTTGTCTCAAGAAAAGTTCTTCTCCCTTCTCTCTTCAGGAACTCAGGCCACTGACCCCTCTGAAGGCAACATATATGTTTACATCACTAATGATCATAGGGATGACGAAAATAATGTGTAACACAGAGTCTCTTATGTTCTAACTTTTCCTCTTTTCTAGGGTTTTATTGCTCTTTAAGGTTGCCGTGGACTTGTTCCTATAGGAGAAATCTCTGGAACTGGTCAATTGTCACTCTCTTCATTTCCTTTTGTTCACATTCAAACTCCCACCTGAAAACATAATTGGGTAACTTCTGTAGGGATTCTTCATACGATAATATTCCTTTAAACTCGTCTTCCTCAAAATCAACTACTTGGATGTTAGAGTGGGTGAGCCCAACATATCTGACATTGTTGACTGCAAGCTCATGTGGGTCATGGCCTTTAGGCTTTCCTAGGAATAGGTGTAGACCTTGTAGGATTTCTGCCTCCCCTTTTGCATGAGGGCCATTGGAAATTGTGTAATTACCTACGTGGATTGGGAAAATAGGCCAGAGCTTTTTGCTTCTAATTAGGAGCAATGAGGTGACCCCTGACACCATGGTTTGGTAAGTAATCTCTCTCATCAATAGACAGTCTGGGACAAAGTAGGGTAAAAGGTGTGGGGCTCCAGTGGTGCCATACACCCTAATATATGAATATTATTTACATAGGAATCAATCAACTATCCCTTTCATCCCAATCCTAACTTCAAAGGAAATCCTATGTCTTGGGAAACCAAAAATAATAAAGTGTAGAGGGTCGAGGAAAAGATTAAAAATGTCATAAAAATATCTCTTGTAATTACCACTCTAGAGCTCAGGGTAGTACACATGAATAGGGGGTTGGTTTTGGTCTTAGTTCCACTCGAGGTCAGGAAATGGCACAGAGGAACATATAGCATAAACTAGGAAGGCTGACATGTAAAAATATGTATTTTTCATACCTGGTTTGTTCTTCATGTGAAGACAGATGTTGAAGGCCAAGATGTCTTCCCATTTGAACACTCTTCCTGTTTTGACGATGGTATGGGCTACTTGAAGCCATTCGGTTTGGAAGTGTGTGCTTTTCTACTCACCATAAAGCTGGCATAGCATGGCCAATAACATTTTGTATGGTGCCTTGATCCTATGGGTGGGAACCAAATTTTGTCCTTGCTTGAGGGTCTCATCCTCATCGTCACACCAATATTTCATTATCTTTACTGGCCCTTTGATACCTTGGGCAAAACCTTTCAAGAATGGCTCATTGAGAGTACATGTGGGAGTGGGTAGATGGTATCTCATACTGATGTCTTCAGGCTTGAGGTATGCCACACACTTCCCTTGTTTTCTCACAATGGTTGCGGTGTTTACATCGAATTTCCTGAAACACCATTGTGCGACCTCATTGTAGGGAAAAAGAATTGGCCAGGAAACAACCAGATGGATGCCGTTTTTTTGGATGTTCCGATATATTTCCATGTCCTCGTCTTCTGTAGGAAAATCACCCGAATTGAAAATTCTGTAGATCTCCTCATATTCAAGACTATGGTATTCACCAATGTGGGGGGTAGTGTCTGTCACCAAGACCTCAGGCGTGAAGGATGACTGGAAATAAATAGATCCCTTTGGTATTCTGGGATTTTGGCTTGCCATACTAGGTGGTTGATTAATCCTATATCATTAGATTAACATGAAAAATAACCTATGGGAAAATAATATGACAAACACACAAAGACCAATTATTAAACAGTAAAATATAGTACATGTAATCGAGCTGAGTGAATGGCTACACAGTAACACTTAGTGAATCAAAACATAACGACATTTACAAACTTTTGGAAGAATAAGGGTTTATAGCCATTAAAAGGTAATAAAACACCCGTAAATCCACCATAACTTGTTTGTGTATGAGAGCTATTACTAAATCCAGCTTCAATCTCTGCCATTAATGCTAATTAAGAGAGGCGGTTGCTCAAATTATTGTATCAGAGTCTAAGGGAGATTGAATTTGAAAAAATAACCATCAGATTCGTAGGATCAGAGTGGGAAAACTTGCGGATCAGTTTGATCTCCGACGAGAGGGGTATCAAAAGCATATTCCTCTTTTATCTAGAAAGGCACGTCGACCTAATGCAAGTGTAGTGTTGTGGGGAAGGTGGGGCTCATCAGAGTTGTGGTGTCGGAGGTCGTTGAGGTAAGGTTTAAATTAAACTCCTAAGACAGGGCATCGAAGGAATATTCCCTTATCCTATAAAGATGCGTCGAACGTAAATGCTTAAAAGGCTTTGAAAGACGCTATCAGAGTTCAAAAGGATGAGGGACCAATTGGACCCCGACGAAGATGGTATCGAAGGAATATTCTTTCGATACCTTGGGTGGTGAAGAGTCCGAAAAGAAAGAAAAAGATAAGTCATTCAAGATATGTAAACTTGAAAAAATGGTGAATCTTAAGATGCCACGTGGTGAGGTCATGATCAAATAGGTCGTATCGACTCGACGGTGTTGAGAACATGCTGGATTTGAGTCTGTCCATCTATGGGATGCCACGTAATAAGTGAAATTAATATGTCAGAGCTATCAGAGCACAATGATCAGAGTCTTGAGTGGTGTGTGGAGAGAAATACTCCGACGAAGACGATTTCGACAGACCCCTTTCCGATGAGAACATTGGAAATGTTTCTATCGAAATGTAGGATAGTGTGAGATTTGTTTCAAATCCATCGTGACTTAGGATAAAAGTGCGAGATTGCGATTTATCACACTGACTAAGTAAAAACAAGGATCGAGTTCTTACTGTGAGAGGGAGGAACGATAAAATTTGGGAATAAGGGTTGAAGAGTGCAGTTCCAGGGGAACTATTTCTGACTGTGGCCCATGGGTTGCCATTCATGAAGAATCCATAGACTTATAAGTGATAGAAAAATGTTCTCTATTCTCATACCTTCTCAGTGAAGTAGGAATGTATGCCTTGTAAAATTTTTTAGAACAAACGGGGGGTGGGGGGGATTTAAAAATAAAATGGGCTATTGTGGGAGGTGAGCCACAACAGGTTGGTCCTTTTCCTTAGGCGTGTTGAGGAAAAATGAATGAATAACCTTACTCAAACATTTTCAGATCTTGTTAGGATAAATAAAGATAGTTGGGAATGTTACCCGAGATTTATAGCCTTAAAATCAAAACAATCACTTGATCCACAGGAAACATATACAAGAGACCAAGGTTGGTTTTATTTATTATATGTAACTGTGTAAAAACAAGAAAATAAAATATACATAAATGTGTATTTGGATAAAGAGACAAGGATAAAAAGAATCTAAAAATATCATTTAAGATACACATGTGAGACAAAAATCATCCATCTAACTTCTTTATATTGATTTCATTATGAGATACAAAGAATAAATTCTCTTTACAAACCCTTGCGAGGGTGGGGACCAAAGTCAAATCTAGAAGTCTCCGATGAGAACCATACAAAAAGACTCTGACAACAAAAGAAAAATAAAGCTAGAGATCTGGATCAACTTTCCGTAAAAGTATTGTCACTTGACTCTGCAAAATATTCTTTATCAGTCATGAAAATTAATCCACAAACAAACAAGAATACACATACTGCCTAAGATAGATCTTACACCTTTAGAAACAAGCTGTTGAAAGATATGATTCAGTTTTGAATCATGCTGCCTGTAATAAGACTCTGCTGTCATCAAGATGGTTTATCTTTCTAGTAAACTCAGAGCGAATGAAGAAAATAATAATCTCACAAGTATAGAACAAACCTTATATCAGAAGTTCCTTCTTTTCTCTATTCTCCTTTTTTTTGTCTCTTCCTTTGATTGAACTTTTATTCTTTTACCAATAAGTTATGGTAGTTTAACTACCTTGCTTTTTTTAAGCTTAGTTAGCTTAACTAATAAGTTGAGACAAATAAATAATAATAAATAAATAAGGGCCTATTTAAATAATAACTAAATAGGCGGGACCCCTTGTCACTCCAATTTTCATTTCTTTAATGATCATCAACATACGAAACATAACACCCCAAAAATTACTCTAACTCCCATCTTCATATAAATAGTGAAATATTTTAGTATCAAAATAAAACATGACTATTGCCCAAAAATAGAATTATGTCTGTGTTGTCCAAAACATTTTGTCATCATACCAATAAAATCTGTCCTCAAAAAATAACATTAAAAAGAATTAAAACCCATATTTGCTTTGAGAGGCGGTTTTCCTTTTTTCACTGCTGCCTTCCTTTGATCCTTTTACCAATGTATCTTGTGCAACAACCTGCAGATGATTCGAATCTTGAGGCTGAATTTCACTGATGACATGGGAACAACTATCTTTAAGGTGGAGATGAGAGGAAACTGATTCAAGGGAGTCTTTGGAAGACTTGGAAGGATTGACCATTCCTTTTCCTTTATCTATTTCTGGCTCGGGAATGGAAGTTTTCAGTCTCTTGCTTGCATGAGAGGATTGAACTGGTGAGGCAACACGATAAATTTGAGCATTTGGGTTGACTGGCGGTGGAGGAGGGGGAAATCGTAATGGTAATGTAGGCCAACCATGATGATGCACAATGGGATGATGGACAATTTCTTGCCAGCCATCATTGACAGGTTGCTCTGGCTACATAGAGACATGAGGGGGAATACAAAAACCAAATAAGTTTTGATGAGGCTAAAAAGGAGGTATCTCAAGTCTAGGTTGCAGAACCCCTTGGCCAACTAAATTAAAGAATCCAACTTGGAAAAACTGATTCAATTGTTGCGGATTAGCATCAAAGTGAATTAAGAATCATGGCCTTCTATGACCCTTTTTCCAGTTATTACCTCTTCTTCTGTTTGCACCTCCGCCATTGTTTCCCCTACTAAAAAAACTCACGTTGAAGCTATAGTCCAATCAGAATATGAAAACTTTTAACAATCCATTCATTAAAACTCTACCTAAATAAAATCAAAATGTTGGCTCTATCATTCACAACAGAAGCATATACAATTCATCCATTAATACGATCCATCAAATATTGAATTTAATAATCAATTACAATTGAACAGGGAATTACAGGGTCATGGGAAAATGGGGGGCTTTGTAATGAATGAAAAATGACAACATGGATGGGAATGAAGAGATGTTTACTGTTCAAGCAAAATGAAGAATCTTATTATTATAAAAACTATGTCTCCATATGATCATTACCAATTCAAGTCGTCATCCAATCCTATTTAATCATTTCTTAAAAAAAAAATGAAATTCATAATAATAGAACATTGGATAAATTAAATGTTACTGGGAAGATGGTGGGCATATAATGAGCGGAAAATGAGATAATGAAAGGGAATGAGACGATTACTGTTCTATTACATGAAATAACATTTATTTACTTTAAAATCAACATTACCATCATTTGCCAAAAAAACATTTGGATCTCCATTGTTTATCAAGCTAATTATTTTCTAACTAACATGACAAAATTCCCACCAACCAAATCTCATTTGTGCCATAAACATTTTTAAAACTTCAACATACAATATCCACGACATGACAACTATTACTGCTCAATATCAAACTCAAGGGAAACCTCAAAACTGTCAAACATTGTAAGGTTAATTTTTCTTTTAAACTGGTGGATTGTTTTGTCGACAAACGATTCTAGACTCAGTTATAAAAGTCAACACGACAGTCTAGGAAAATAATCATAACCATCAACTGTTCATTATAAAAAAATTACACCATAACCCCAAAATCGATGCTGCAAAATCAAATTGGGTTAGAAACCCCAATGCGGTCTTAGTAGTCGATGTTTTATTAAATCCATAGTAACTTCAAAGTCAACCAAGTTCCCTCATAGATAAATAACAAAGCGAGCCATGATTTTGTGGGTATGATCAATCTTTCAACGATTGGGTAAAATAAATTAGACAAGATTTCAAAACTGGGTTTGGATTTATTACTTTCCCATTTGTATTGGATGGGAAAACAAATCCTGGAGCAGACAAAGTGGGCATGAGGTGGGGGTTTGGACTGCCAGGGAGACCATACAAATTCATTCCTACAACAAAATTTCAAAGTGACAACAAGACATAATACATAGGCCTTCATAACCCTGCAAACAATGGGAATAATAATACGAAAGGACTGCATATCCTCCAAGGTCTGGGCATGAGGTGAGGGTGCCAAAATATAGTCACGAAACCTGACTGTTCTTTTCCCTTTATAGAGAAAACCCTTTAAAATTAATCATGAAAAATGAGCGAAACCAAACTTATTTACCCACATAATTTTTCCACAACAATACCATATTAATACCAACATTTTCTCCAAGCGCAATACCACCATACACTTCAACAAAAAAAATATAATGTCGAATAATATTTTCACTTTGAATCGCTTAAATTCTAAAATTAAAGAAAACCAAATTAAAATGCATTTTTACATGGCCAAAATGCTCACAAACAGTGCACTGTAAACTTTGGAAAACAAACACATTCTACATGCAAACTCTAAGAGCCAACAAGACGATTTTATCTAGAGCAAAGACAACAATCCATGAATGAAAATATAAAAGCCACATAGTTGAAAGAATAATGCTAGAAAACGACAGAGCTCAATTATTTTCTGCCAAGGGACGAGTACCACAGAAGCACTACTAACCAGAGCAACCAAAACAAGTGCGATAAGTATGGTGAAGGTGGTAGCTTCGATGTAGGGTAAGAATGGCATGTAGTAAATGAACGCCGCTTCCCATATTTTGCATTAAATTCCATCAACCACAACCAACGATAGAGCACACTTAGACTCCAAAAATGCATTCCAAACATATGTTGACCATACTTTAGCTATTTGCCAATAAATTTCCAATATCAAAATCGGGTTGAAGGTTGATATATAGATCCATTCTATTATGTGCCCATCATATACTTAGCATCCAAATCAACATAACTCACATTATTTGCTAATGGAGATTACCATACCTTTCAACAATCAGTTTCGCAAATATATCATAAGTTGCATGTAGCATGTACTTAGAATTTGAATAACATGTCAAAGTCTAGGTGTAGCAAGATTAAAATATCTAATGAAATAAACATTCCTTTCACTTAAAATCAAATTGCTAACACAACCATCATCCATGAATGTTGGTTAAGAACCAGGTTAAGATCTTTTCCTTTCATTTTCAAACTGTGAAATCCTTGTTGTAAGGTAATCATGAGTGCAGCTTGAAGATCTTAACAGGAGAAACCATTTCTCTTCCTTATTACTGTTCTAAAGGGGTCCCACCTATTTAGTATTATTAATAAATATATAATAGCAATAATGCATTGTAAGTCATTTGCAGGCATGAATTTCATGTTGCATTTTTTTAGGCGTCAACAAGGAGTAGGTCCCTTCTTGTTCGCCCATAGTCCTTGGACTCTTGGTCAAAACAAGGACATCTCACCTTGCAAGGCTTGTATCTCATTTCCTTCTTTTAGATATTCCAACACCTATATGCCAAACATGGTAGAGTCTTGAGAGGCTTTCTAATTGAACAAAACTTTGTCAATTTCTTAAAAATGTTTATGAGTTTAACAATCAATCATATTTCAAAAAGTTACCAGCATTAGAATGTTAGGATATTTAGACACTTAGGAGTTAGTTAATATCAATTTGGTCTAATGTGTCGTTAGGTAAAAATGGTTTTCTTAGTGTGTTTCTTTAATATGCATTTGTAGTTAGGTAAACCAACGATCACGATATGTTCTCAACATAGAGTGATCTGACGGTTCATATTCTTCTCGATCTTAACGAATATATTGATCCATGGATTAACACTTGATTGATTCATGATCTTTATTTAAAGAGTATGGAGGGTCATTTTCTGATGATTGACTATGAGAAACTCTCTTGTAAATCTCTTTGTAATTTTTTTTTTTTGCATTAATAAATTGCTCAAAGTGGCCACGTTGGATGAGGCCATGGATGTTTCCCCGTAGGGGTTTTACCATGTCAAAACACTTGCGTGTTGATATTTGATCTGGTTGTGTGAGTGGTTACTGAAAGTGTTCATCCTCTGTTGGAATACCTGTGTTGTCGAACATGGTATCAGAGCCCATTTGAAGACCCTCTTCTGTTGTATATCGAGATCGTGAAGTCATGTTGTTGCTTATTTGGTTTTTTCCATTTTTGTACATTTTTGGGTTGAGAGGATTGATCCATTGCATTTAGAGCGCTATTTTTATTCAGGAATTCTTTTCGTTTCACTTGAAAAGGTTTCCATTTGCCTAAAATATGGCCATTTCAGTCATATCCGAAGATATAAAGCCCAAATATGCCATTTTAAATTTTTTGCCGAGATAATGTTTCAGTTTTCTATTTTTTATTTATGGGTTGCTACTATTTTCTACTTGTGTATGTTCTTTTCCACGCGCTTTGTGCGATCTCGAAAAATAAAAAACAAAGTGGAAAGGGTTTTCTTGTTTGTGTATGCTCTTTGGCGTACACTCTATGCGATCTCGATAAATCATAAATAGAGGGACAATTTGTATTTTCCGGGTAATCTGATCGAGATCTAATCTTTGTTGTCATTGAGAAGCGAATTCTTTTTCTACAACAATCCTCTTTCTAAACATTATAATATGTTTTGCATTAGCTCACTTGGTTAAAAGTTGTTTTATTAAGTAAGAGGTCTTGAGTTCAAGTCTGTTATTTGTTAATTTTTTTTTTGAAAAAGTTCATGCATCCATTGTAAAGTGTGTTTCACTTAAGTTATAGAAGTGAATCACTATTAAATAACTTTAACATTTTATTTTAAGTTATTTTGCATATAACTTTCATTTATAAAGTAACTTCATTGTAAAAATGATTCTTGCTTATTCTATACAAGTGAGTCAATTCACAAATGACTTATTTAAAAGTTAGATTATAGACATATTTAGGAGGAGCATCACCACATGGACTATCTTCTACTTTCCACATGGCTCTTTGGTTACCGTTTATGCCTTTTTTCAAAAGGGCATAACTTTCACATCCGAAGTCTGTTTTTAGTGTCGTTATTTTTAAACAAGCTATTTTTTCGAGATATTTCCATCCAGACCATCAATTTCATATTTTTTTGCATATTTCAATATGACATCTCCCATTGATCTTTTACTTACCAGTACCAACTGCTTCTCATGGAAATCCCATATGGAGGATGTACTAAAAAGTAAAGGATTGTACTTGATTACCTTGGAGAAAGAACTAGGACCCACTGATGATGAAAATAAAGTCAAATAGGCCAATAAGAATGGTGAATCACATGAATTGATCGGAATGTCAATCTCTCCCAATTTAAGATTTCACCTTCAAGGAATTGATGACTTTGACGATGCTTGGGAAAAGCTTGAAGCTATGTTTGGTAAACACAATATTATTTGAGCCCACCAATTAGAGAATCAATTAATGACCTTAAGTCCAAATGATTTTCCTTGCATTGAAGATTACTTATCTAAGTTCAAAACAATTAGAATTATATGTATGGAATGAAAAATAGATCTGCTGGAAAATCGATGCATATATGTTATTCTTGCTAATCTTGGTAGTGCATATTCTGATTTTGTATCTACCTTTTATGCCACCAGAGATGCTCTAGGGAGTGCTTATAAAAACCCTTTATTGAGTCCTTTTTTGATGCTCTGATTCAAGAGAAAGATAATCTTCTACAACTTGGATTGATTAACACTGCAGGTACATCCAACAAAGCTTTAGTGGTCCAACATAAAGATAAATCCAAGAATCTGAAGAAGCAACATCCTCGCCACAAAAACAAACAAAATAAGGGTCCCAAACCCTTTTAGCCAACTTCCACTCCTAATGGTGACAAATGAGAAAAATCCAAAAGTAAGAAGACTGTTAGACATTGCAACTTTTGTGGGAAAGATGGTCATGAGGATTCCAAATGTTTTAAGAATATGACAACTTTAGAAGTAGTAATGAAGAATCACAACATCAATATTGATTCTACTACTTCTTCTTCTCATGGACATGCCCTTTCTTCTTCTAGTTTCTCTTTTAATGCAACTTCTACTTATTCTTCTGATGAGTGACTCATTGATTTTGGAGCATCTTGTCATATGATTAAGGATAAAGCCATATTTTTTTCTATTAATGAATGTAACACCAAGAAAATATTTTTTGGTGATGATATATCTCTTAGTGTTGTAGGGTTTGGAACAATTCAGTTAGATCATGGTCATTTCAATGATGTATTATGTGTTCCAAGTCTTTCTTGCAACCTTCTATTGGTGTATCAAATCACTCATTCAAGTGAAGGTAAAACCATAGAGTTTCCACCTCAACAAGTTGTAATCAAGGATCTAAAAGATCCTAAGCATGTTCTTGCAACTAAAATTTTTGATGATATTACTGGGTTGTACAAGTTTGACAACTTTGGGTCATCATCTTTTCCATTAGTGTTTGCTTCTCATATTGATGACTTGAACAAACTTTGGCATGAGCGGTTTGGTCATCTAAACTATCTCTCATTGCAACATTTATGTAATCAACAAATGGTGACCTATCTTCCTCTTGTTTATTGCAGAGATGGTGTTTGTGCTAGTTGTGTTCTCGACAAACATCATCGAGACAATTTTGACAAACGTGTTTCTTAGCATACCTTGACCCCTTTGCAACCTATTGACAATGACTTGTGTGTTCCACTTTATTTTCCTTGTTTTTCTGGGTGCAAGTATTTCTTAACTTTCATTGATGATTTTTTCAAATGCACTTCGGTTTATTTATTAAAACTTAAGAGAAAAATAGTTGACAAGTTTTTGGCCTACGAGGCCCTTGTAGAAAAAACAATCTGGTCATCAACTTTAAAGGTTAAGAACAAATAATGGAGATGAATATGTGAACACCAATTTTACAAGTTACTAAACTGCACAAGACATCCAAATGCAACACATTGTTCCATATACACCACAACAAAATGGTGTTGATGAGAGAAAGAATCACACATTAAAAGAAATGACTAATTGTATGATCCAATCTAAGGGATTAAGTCTTAATTATTGGGCGAAAGCCATTAAATGTGAAAATTACATAGTAAATCACACTCTCACAAAGAATCTTAAAAATATAACACCAGAAGAAGCATGTAATAAAATTAAGCTAGATGTAAGCCACTTTCGTGCATTCAACAATGTAGCATGGGCTCACATTCCTAATGAGAAAAGGAAAGTTTTACATCCTAAAAGTGAGAAGTGTATTTTTTTTGGATATTCTGAAGATGTCAAAGGTTATAGACTTCTTCAACCTCATTACAATGAAATTAATATTAGAAGAGATGTTAATTTTGATGAAAATATATTGGCCTGCGAGCCTAATTTTGTGTTTGCGAGCCTTCTTCGACGTGTGATCCATCTTCGTCGTTTGTGCCATCTTATGTTCCTATTATCATTTCTTCTTCTTCAAATGATGACAATGGGTATACAAATCAATCTATTCTTGCTCATATTCTTCCATATGAGTCCATTGAACAAGAATCAACACCAACACCACCGCTACCTAGATGGGTCTGTTCAACACAAGAAGCAACTGGTGATCTTGTTGGTGATCCTTCATATCAACATCAAACATGTTCACAGTTCCAACGAGCCTCTTATTTTTTTGCTCAAGTTTCAGAGACTCATGATCCAGAAATTTTTTCACAAGCTTCAGGTCATCCAGATTGGAATACAACAATGAATGAAGAGTATTGTTCTTTAATGGCCAACGATACTTGGGATCTTGTACCTCTTCCAAAATGAAGAAAACTTGTCAGATGTAAATGGGTGTACAAAACTAAGTATGCATTAGATGGAAGTGTTGAAAGACACAAGGCCCAATTAGTTGCAAAATGGTTCTCTCAAGTTGAAGGCATTGACTATAATGAAACCTTTGCACCCGTATCCAAAATGAATTCCATCTGCCTTGTTCTTGCCCTTGCTTCCTCACATAAATGAGAGGTCCATCAGATGGATGTTAAATCCGCCTTCTTACCTGCGGATTTACAAGAAGAAATCTACATGTAACAACCTCCTCGCTATGTCCATAATGACTCCAACCTTGTTTTCCGCCTTAAGAAATCTGTTTATGGTTTTAAGCAAGCTCCTCAAGCTTGGTATGCCAAAATGAAAAGCTTTCTTCTTGATACCATCTTTTCTATATGTCATTTTGACTCTAATGTCTATACCAAGAAAGTAGGAATCGATCTCATAATCCTTGTTCTTTATGTTGATGACCTTATCCTCACTGGTAGTGACCCAAAACTTTTGACCCATGTGAAATCCATCCTTAAAAAGAAATTTGAAATGACAAACTTAGGCTATTTGCATTATTTCCTTGGCCTTCAAGTATTGCAAACCAAGGAAGGTATATTTATTTCCCAGCATAAGTATGCGTGTGACCTTATTCGCCACTTTCACATGGAAGACTCTAAAACAACCCCTTCTTCCTTCCAGTCTGGAGTCAAAATCACTGCCACTTGTACTTCTCTCAAAGTTGATGCCACCTTGTACCGTCAGTTAGTTGGTAGCCTCTTATATTTGACTCATACCCATCCTGATGTTTTCTTTGTTGTTGGTCTTCTTGATTGGTATATGCAAAACCCCCTGAAATACATTGGAAAGCAACTAAAATGATACTTCGGTATGTTTAGGGTACAATTCAGTTCGAGATACATTACAGTTCATGGGGGACTTCTTTATTGGTTAGTTTCACTGATTTAGATTGGGCCAAAGACCCTGATGATCGAAAGTCTACCGTAAGTTGTGTTTTCAACATTGGTTCAAGACCTGTCACTTGGTTCTATAAGAAACAACAAACTATTTCTCTTTCTTTAACATAAGCAGAGTACCGAGCAATGATTAATGCAAGTCAAGAAGCCTTATGCATTTGATAGATCCTTTCAGAGTTTGTATTCCAACAATGAGATCCAACCACCATCTCATGCAACAATCAAAGTGCCATCAAGTTCGTCAAAGATATGATTCAATATTAGCACAACTGACACATCGAGCTTCACATGCACTTCATCAAAAAACTCATTTATGATCGATTTATTTAAGTGTTATTTTTCCCTACAAAAGATCAAGTTACATACATTTTCACAAAGTCTCTTACAGAAGTGAAGTTCTCCAAACTTCGATCTATGTTAGGAGTTCATGAAGTTGTCATTAAGGGGGGATAAGCTCTAATGCCTCCTTCCTTCTCTTATTGTACCATATTTGTAAATCCTTCAATCCTATCCCAAGTTGTTCTTGAGGGGGGGTGTTAGGATATTTAGACACTTAGGAGTTAGTTAATATCAACTTGGTCTAATGTGTCGTTACATAAAAGTTTATTTCTTAGTGTGTTTCTTTAGTATGCATTTGTATTTAGGTAATTAGATGGTCACGATATGTTCCCTACATAGAGTGATCCGATGGTTCATATTCTCCTCGATATTAATGACTACATTGATCCGTGGATTAACATCTGATTGGTCCATGATCTCTATTTAAAGAGCATGGAGGATCATTTGTCGATAATCGATTGTGAGAAAATATCTTGTAAATTTCTCTATAATATTTTCTTTTGCATTAATAAATTGCTCCAAGTGGCCACATTGGCTGGGGCCATGGATGTTTCCCCACAGGGGTTTTACCACGTCAAAACATCCGTGTGTTGATCTTTGATCTGGTTATTGAAGGTGTTCGTCCTTTGTTGGAAAACCTATCTTGTCGAACATAGAATTCATATTTAGCATTGATGATACCTCTTTTTTTCGCATAGAATCAAGGAAATTCTAATAAAAATGTGCAAATATGATATCCATAAATCTTAAATTAGAAACCACCCTAAGATGATTTATCTGGGATTTTAATGTTTTTTTAAAGAGCATAAAATTCATTAAATTCTTAAACGAGTTCAATGATGATTTTACATGGTTGTATGATGATATTAAAGATTTTAATCCTCATAAACTGACTTATTTTATACATATATATTGTAGTTGAACATTTCCAAAAAAACAAGACAATTTTCTCATACCTTAACATTAAAATCAAATTCAATCACTATTAACTAAGAAATTAGAGGATACTAGAATATGTATAAAGTTCAAAATTTTAAACAAAGCTTCTTTCATGGATAACTTTCTCCCCATGGAGAAAATCCTCAAAATGGTTTCTAAGGTTGAAATGATGTCTTTGTTAAATGAATTCTCAAGTTACAACTATATTATCCTTTTAGCCCCAATCAACACAAAACAACCTTTACCACTCATTGGAGTACTTATTCATTTAACCAAATACATTTTGACCTAATTAACAAAGAGACTACCTTCCAATGTGTCATTTCCATTGCTTCAAAGACCGTATGGGATAAATCATTGTGGTTTACTTTGAGGATCTTAATAATAGGGGGACTACCTTTGAATGTGTCATTGCCATTGCTTTTAAAGACCTTATGGGAGAAATCATTATGATATACTTTGACGATCTTGCTATATTTTCCAAAACTCAAGGTAACCACTCTTATCATCTTTGCAATTTTTTCCTCAATTGCTATAAATATATCATATCATTAAACTCAAAATCACCAAGGAGGAAAACGTTTTAGGACATGTGTTTAGAGAAGGCGTTTGCTAAAACACATATAGTATAGTCAATATTAAAAATCTTCGTTTGCCCAATAGAAATAAATAAATAAATAAATTATTCTTTAGCAAAATTAATATATTAAGCATTTTTTACCACTTTTGCATAGACTAGTTAACTCATTAACAATTTAAATGGTACCCTTTGGATAAATTTTGGGTCTACCAAATAAGTAATTACCTTTGTGTTTGCACCCTTTTCGTCACCTTGGTGAGCAAATAAGAGGTGCTTACATGCCCAGTTGGGTCTTGCTGAGCATGACAGTTGTAGAGGAAAGAGTTAGAGAAAGAAAAACAAAACTATAAGAAAGAATTAAACTAAAACAAACTAAAATTATAAGCATATGGATATAGAGATAACAAAACACAAAAAGACCAATATCACCAATGTTTTTAGGCTGATCTATTGATGAAATCAAAGCACAATGAAGAAAGGGGACTATGAGTCCCTTCTTCCTCCAAAGGAAGGCTCTTGGACCCCCTCACAAACTTGCTCTCCTTGTAACAAGAAAAATAAAAATGGTGATGAAAGAACTCCTTTGCAAATCCACTCAATGGAGAGGTGGATTGCTCAATGAAATGGTGCCAAAGTGATCTTGTCAAGGATTGAGTCCTTAAAACAATCTAGGCAGCATAACATTACATG
>ML779348.1:517896-532971 GCA_009831015.1 Picea engelmannii
CATGGGATGCATTTTCACTTTCAGGTGTCTTCTCTATTATGAAATTTTTCAATACTTCCATGATCTCCCCTTTTAAACCCTCCATCATCTCTTGTAGTTCATCTTTTGTAACTATATTCTTTTGTAAATCATTTATGTCCCTATGCATTTATTCACCTTTATCAAGAGTCCAAGTAGGATTTTCTGGAGGCTTAGTTGGTGTAGAAGTTCCCTTTTTGGGTGGCATGTTGGCCAAGTGTCACTTTTGAACCTTGATTTTGAGGTGGTTCTTCTAGAAAATATTTCTTCTGTAGTATCTCCCAAGTTTCAGCCCTTCTGGGTATGAAACTTTCTTTTATGTAGTTCTCTGATATTTCTTCTCTGCAATGCCACAGGTTTGATCAAAATTGGATGTGCCAAGTGGAATTTATGGTAACTTCCCCACAACTTGTCGATTTTTGGCCTTTCCAGGATGTCTCACTTGTATAGCATGCTCTGCACAAAATAATGGATATAAAATTCTGAAACTCACATCCAAAATACTACAGACTTTCCATGATCCAATGCAACTAGTCCCACGCAATTTGGATACTCTAGGAAGAAGTTATGATTGTTTTACCTGGAACACCTTCTTGAGACTAGTCAATAGGACTAGTCAGATACCCTATCTTGCACAGGGTGTATCTACAAATTTAAGATGACCCAATTTTTACCACAGATACATTACTAATTTTTACCACAGATACATTACTAATTTCTATAAATTTCCTCCAGAGTTCAGGGTCTGAAACGTTACAAAATTTTTTTTATAGTGAAAATTCCGCAGTGACTCATTTCAGGATGATTCAAGAACCCTATCTTGTACAGGCTGTATCTTCGAAAGTATAAGGGCTCAGGAGCTGAATTGTTAACCCTACGTACCTTGATCCGTCTTCTAAATATCCTCCAAGCCGTTCCTTCTAAAACATTGTAGAAAAAAAGTTATAGCGAAAATTCCACGGTGTCTCAGATGTAGCAGCGAAACCCCAAGACCTTGAGCTCTGATACCATATGTTAGGAACCAAATATAAATATAGCATAGAAAAAACTCATAAAAAGTACTCAACGCCTTGAAAAAGAGATAATTTCAGATAATAAGCCTCTTCGAGGGGGAAAACTCCTTTTACCCGACTTAAATGTTCAAGTACAAGATGATTCAAAATGAAAATGTCTCCTGCGTATATATAGGAGACGAGGAGGTATAATTACAACTAATGGCCTAAAGCCGACATAAATAAAATAAAATTACTAATCTAAATTACAACTAATGGCCTAAAGCCGACATAAATAAAATAACATTACTAATCTAATATGCCCCAATTAAGGGGTAATGAGCCAATATTAGGGCTTAACAGATTCATAAGAGCACCTCCTTTTAGAAGATCTTCAACTCCCAGGTATCAAACTATATTTTTTGGTTTATGTTATGCATGTAATAATTTTGGACATAAAGCTGTGAATTGCATAGCTAACAACAGGAACGGTAACAACTTTGAGAGTTATACACAAAGGGATTATTCAAGGAGACCTAATGACACACAAAGAAGAAGTTACAACAGGTTTGAATATTTGAGAATTGAATTGGAATGTTACAAATATAAAAAAATTGGACACATGGCCAAGGATTGTAGAATGACAGTCCCTCCTAAAGAACCTCAACAAAATAACAACAGTAATAGACAAGAACCTCAGAAAATGATATGGATAAGAAAACAAGATCAATATAACAATGAAGAATGCACAGTCACTCTACAAGCTAAGTAGAAGAAACACGGTTGGTATGTTGACAGTGGATGTTCAAAACACATTACAGGTGATAAAGACAAATTTATTACATTACGAAAATAAAAAAATGGATCAGTCTCCTTCAGAAATGATAATTCATCCAAAATCATTGGAGAAGGCACAATCCGAATTGGGAACAAGAATGAAAGGCACAAAATGTTCTACTAGTAGAAGATATGAAACATAATCTTCTAAGTGTGAGTCAAATGTGTGACCAAGGTCATAAACTTACTTTTGATTCAGAAAAGTGTGAGATAAGAAAATAAGGTTCAGGGAAATTGGTCGGTACAACTGCAAGAACTTCAAACAACATATATGTGTTAAGTGAAATTGGAAATGAAAAGTGTTGTCTAGGAAATGAAGAAGAAAGTTGGCTATGGCATAGAAGAATGGGTCACATGCATTTTGATAACCTTGTCAAAGTCAGCAAAAGAGAAGTAGTCAGAGAAATGTCACAGGTCACGAAACCAACCAACACTTTATGCAAGCATTGTCAACAAGGAAAGCAAACAAAGACCAGGTTCAAATCAAAGGAATATTCAACAACAAGGCCATTGGAAATTGTGCACACTAATCTAGTTGGAGCAACTACAACAAAAAACTTAAATGGTGAAAAATACTTTATGTTATTAGTTGATGATTATACAAGAATGATTACAGTTTGCTTTCTCAAGAACAAGTCAGAAGCTTTTGAAAACTTCAATATCTACAAGGAAATGGTTGAAAATGAGATGGATTCAAGAATCAAATGTTTGAGATATGATAATGGAGGAGAGTTCAATTCAAATGAATTTATGGACTACTGTAGCAATCATGGAATAAAAAGACAATTCTTCGTTGCTAGGACACCTCAACAGAATGGAGTTGTTGAAAGAAAGAACACGACAGTACAATAAATGGCTCGAACAATGCTAATGGATTCCAAATTGACAAATATATTTTGGACACAGGTAGTACATACAACAGTTCACATTCAAAACAGAGTAATTATCAGAAACAACACAGATAAAACTCCCTACGATCTATGTAAAGGAAGATCAACAAATGTGAAGCACTTCAGGGTTTTTGGAAGCAAATGCTACATCAAAAGAGATGATGGCAGAATGGGAAAGTTTGACTCTCATGTGGACAAAGGAATACTTGTTGGTTACTCAAGTACAAGGAAAGCATACAAGTGTTACAATCTAAGATTGAACAAAGTTGTGGAAAGCATCAACGTAACAATTGATGAAACAGACATACCATAATCAAAGGAAGAAGAAAAAAAATCAATGGAACAACTTTTCAAAGAAGAAGATGAAAAAGAAGTAGAAGAGGAAGATGAAGATGAAGAGAATCTGACAGAAGTAGAAGAGCAAGTTCATAAATTATCTCCAAAGACACCTAGTAAACGAGTACAGAAGAATCATCCTTCAGACCAGATTATTGGAAACAAAGATGCAGGAGTTGAGACTAGAAGAAAAATTTGTTCACCAGAACAAACACACCTAACACTCTTATCTACAATTGAAACAAACTATTTTGAAGAAGCCACCAAGGATGAATTTTGAAATAAGATCATGGATGAAGAATTGGATCAAATAGATAAAAATGATACTTGGGAATTGGTTCCAAGACCAAAGAATAAGAATGTGATCGGCACAAAATGGGTTTTTAGGAATAAATTGAATGAAAATGGACAGGTTACAAGGAGCAAAGCTAAATTGGTATGTAAAGGATATGCACAGATTGAAGGAATCGAATTTGAAGAGACATTTGCCCCAATTTCTAGAATGGAAGCAATCCATTTACTTTTAGCTTATGCATGCTCAAAAAATGTTAAAGTATATCAGATGGACATAAAATCAACTTTTATGAATGGGGAACTTGAAGAAGAAGTATGCATTGAACAACCAGAAGGATTTTAGTTATCAGTGAACACGAACTATGTATGTAAATTAAAGAAGGCCTTGTATGGTCTAAAACAGGCTCCTAGAGCATGGTAATCCAGACTGTATAAGTATCTGCAGCAGGAAGGTTTCAGAAAAGGAAGTGCAGACAACAACCTCTACATCAAGGTAAGTCAAGGTAATATTTTATTAATTGAATTTTATATTGATGATATTATTTTTGGTAGTGATGATGACAGGTTAAGCCAGAAATTTGCAAAATACATGCATAATGAATTTGAAATGTCGTTACTTGGAGAACTATCCTTCTTTCTGAGACTTTAGATACGTCAAAGCAACATAGGAATTTTTATTTCTAAAACCAAGTATATCAAAGAAATGCTAAAGAGGTTCATAATGGAAGATTGAAAACCGGTTATCACTCCTATGCAAACCGGTTGTAAGTTGAGAAAAATGATGATTCGAAGTCTACAGATCAGAGGCAATACATGTCAATGATTGAAAACCTACTATATGTGATAGCATCCAGACTAGATGTAATGCAAGCAGTTGGATAGGTGGCACGATTTCAAGAAGCACCAAAGGAATCACATGTTTTAGCAGTAAAGAGGATTTTCAGATATCTCAAAGGAACAAAAGAGTTTGGATTATGGTATCCAAAAGAAAAATATTTGTCACTTATTGCCTACACAGATGCAGATTGGGCAGGTTGTATTGATGATCGACGAAGCACCAGTGGAGAAACGTTCTACTTAGGTAAGTGTTTGGTATCATGGCTAAGTAAGAAACAATCATCAGTATCTATATCTACAGTCGAGGCAGAGGATATTGCAGCAACAACATGTTGTACACAGGTTATTTGAATGAAACAAACTTTGACAGATATACAGGTTGAGTATGATGAGCCCATTCCAATATATTGTGATAATACAAGTGCCATCAGTATCTCAAAAAACCCAGTGATGCACTCCAAGACGAAACACATTCCAATCAAGTATCACTTTCTACGGGAACAAGTTGCAGAAAAGAACATCAGAGTTGAGTATGTGGGCACAAAAGAACAAGTGGTAGACATCTTTACAAAACCATTTCCATGGGAATCCTTTGAATATCTTCGCCAAAGACTTGGAGTTATTTCTACTCCAAAATGAGTTCTTTTTGAATGCTTATCTTATATGTCTTAGATGTACATGAGGAAGCACCATAAGATTACAGTTCAGTTAGGGGGAGCAACCCCATATGGAAATATACCTTTTCCATTGATGACAAAGGGGGAGAGATTTATCAGATGTAGAGGACAAAGTCATGGTTCCAAGGGGAGAAGATTTATCAGATGCAGAGAATAGAGGAAAATTTATTAGATACAGAAGATAGAGGCATGGTTCCAGGGGGAGCATGAGTGATATGATTTTAGTATTGCAATAGAGTGTTTCCATCAATGCCAAAGGGGGAGATTGTTGATTAAGGTTGGTTTTCATTGATGTCAACCCTTGAAGAAAGCTCTGCAGCACAAAGTTTTGGGTAATGGACCCAATATATTTTGATGTAAATATGACTCATTATTGTCTTGTCATGGTTGATAAGAAGTAAAGATGGATGAACTCCAAAGTGGTCCCCTTATGGTGAAATCCCTCACGGGAAGACACTTTGTGGAGTAAGAGAACCCATGCTTAATTGTGGAATAATGAGATGAAGGACAATGAATTTGTTAGGTAAACTATCCTAGATGGATAGTGCTTTTCATTCCATTTCGGGTAGTATGTGGAATGTCACATAACTCCTCACGGTTAGAGAGTTATGGCCATGAGAAGTTGGAGACCCCAGCTTTGGGTAATGGACCCAAGTTTGTTTGATGGATAATGGTATGAGTTATGATGTATTTTTTGATAATACTATTCTATATGGATAGTATATGTCATTCTATTTCTAGTGGTATGTGGAACATCACACAACTCCTCACATTTTGAGAGTAATGTCCTTACGAAGTTGGAGGACCCTCATATGCCATCTAGAAGCCCCAAAAGATCAATGTAGTCAAAATGGTTTAAGATATTTTAAAAGGTAAATAATAAAGTGAAGTAATGAGTGTATTATAATTCAAAGTGAATACAAAATAAATTATTTCAATAATAAATTAGAAGTTGGTTAACCCTAAAATAAGGAAAGTGGGGCCAAGTGACCTAGAAGATATTTTTAAGGAAGCTACTTGGAGAGTATAAATAAGAGGCAAGGCTCTCTCATTTTAATCAAACTTGAGCATATTGAATATCTATAGGTTTTTGAGGTAACCAAGGATATCTAATCCTAAATTTTGATGGGAGGTGAAGAAAAGAAGGCCGAAATGCAAGGAAGGATAAATTCTTTTGATGGTTCTTTCTAAGGTGTTTCAGATAAAAACGTCATAACTTCTTCATAACAGATCCAAATTCAGTGAAACCAATTTTTTTGGTTAGGGTATAGTCTGTAGTATTCTGTGTAACAATTTCATATCAATTCAACAAATATTCCGTGTGGGGCACRCTCTACAAGGTCGCTCTCTAGAATAAGCTAGAATTCAGCAAGGTCTATTATAGAGCTACAAATCAGATTTGGATGATGAAATTAATGAGGGATTTTGGTTGAGGTACATGTTGAGTACATGGTTGAGACAAGTAGTTGATGAGTTGGCACATACATGAGGTGTATAGTTGATGATGTTGGTACACATTGATGAGTCATAGTTGATGAGTAGTTGACACATGTTTGGTACATACTTGGTACATGGTTGGATGCACTTGTTTATGGTACAGGTTGATTACAGGTTATTTGGTACAGGTTGGTGCATGGTTGATGCACTTATTTATGGTACAAGTTTATTACAGGTTGAGTTACAGGTTGATGCATGGTTGATAGATGGTTCAGATTTATTGGTACAAGTTTACATCGGTATATCTCACAGTGACAGGTTGACAGTGGCTCCATCATTCTACTTCTACTTCAGGGTGGCAGGACGGGGCAAGGACATGTGGTTGTAGCCACCTTCCAGTTGTATCCGGAGAACATAGGGGGTTATAGCCTCCTTCTGGTTGTATCCAGAGAATTGGGGAGTTGGAGCTTCCCTCAGGTTGTAGCCTGAGAAACTAGGGGGTTGGAGCCTCCTTCCAGTTGCAGTTGGAAAACAAAGGAAGTTGGTGCTTCTAATGAATTCAATTCTTCAAGACATATAAGAAAAAGAATTCCGTTTTTTTCTCCCGATTTGGGTTTCCACGTAAAACACTAGTGTACTGTGTATGTGTATGTTTGTTCATTTGTTCATTGCTTATTTACTCTGTAGTTATTGGATGATAATGATTCATTGATATAACACTTGGATTATATGGTTAAAAAGGATTTAATTGCTCTATTACTGATTAACCCCACCTCTCAGTAATCCAACACATAATTCATGTGATTATTTGCATAAATATAGGTAGAAGTAAATATGCAGTACATTCCTCATATTTAGGTAATTAGACATTTTTACTATAAATTATTTCCGACCATAATTTATTGAATTATTTCTATAATTTAGGTAGGAGTAAAAATTAAATATGTTGTACATAGATATTGCAACAACCCCATAAATTTAACACTCCCAAGGCTTTACTCTACTCTCATTTTCCTGGGCCCTCATGTGAGGGAGTCAAGCCCAGTCCCACTCTGATACCATGTTGAATTTTCATAAGAGATGATATTGCATATGCATGAATATCTTATTACAATGATGAATGTTCTATATATAAAGAACATATGGTGGCCATGGTGACCATCCATGAAGAGATGTGTCCCTTGGGTAATAAATATATTTATACTTTATATTATATTATACATATAATATAAATATACTTTATATTTATGCTTTATACTTTATTATATATATTTATACTTTATATTATAAATATATTATTACATTAATAATATTAATAATATTTCTTAATAATTAATAATCTTATTATTAATGATCAATCTAGTAGAATGTATTTCTGATGTTGCTCAAACATCAACAACAAGCATGCCCAAGATATTTTTTGGTGGAATAAAAGGTGGATACAAAGACATAATATGCATTACCAAGCTTAGCAATAATAACATATATGCATCGTCATCCTTCATATGTATTTTAAAGTCTATACATAAAATTCAAAGTGTTTTGAACTTAGATAAATAATCTTTCATGCAAGGAAAATCATCAGGACTTAAATTCATTAACTGATTTTCTAACTAGTGGGCTCGAATAATATCATGTTTACTAAAAACAACTTGAATTTTTTCCCAAGCTTCATCGAGGGAATCAATTCCTTGAAGGTGAAACCTTAAATCAAGAGAGGTGGACATTCCTATTAGTCCACGCGCTTCATCATTCTTATTATCCCATTTGGATATATTTTCATCATCAAGGGGTTCTTGTTATTTTCCCAAGGTAATCCAGTACAATCCTTTACTTATTAGTACATACTCCATATGATATTTCCATGAGAAGTAGTTGGTACTGGTAAGAAAAAACTCACTGGGAGAAGCTCTCGAAAAAATAGGCTATTTAAAAAAAATGGCACTGAAAATGGACTTCGGATGTGAAAGTTATGCCCTTTTGAAAAAAAGGCATATGATGCAGGAGCATCTCACAAAAAGTTCGAGAATTGATATTGAGGATCAAATACATTTACCAAGGGATTCAGTTCCCTAATTTCTTTTATTATATCTGTAATAATTACGAAATGTCTCTAGAAAACATTTTTGTTGAGTTTGTTTGAATAGATATCGAGTTGTTTGTCATAGGTGTTAAGTATGTTGCTAAATATTAGGAACATGTCTCTAGTTTAGGAATTTGTTAATATAACTCATGATTCATTTGTTTGTGTGATATCTGAGGGCTTGAGTTATATTGAATTCTTTGTAAGAGGCAGAGGGGAGCAAGTGTATAGTATTGAATGTGTAAAAGTGTGGATTGCACATGTCCAAGAGACCAAGAAGGAAATAACTTTCCTGTGTAAATTTAATCCTTCATTGATAAAAATAAAGAACAATGCATGTGGTGTTGTTACATAGTGTGTTTGCATTTTTTCATGCTATGTGTTTGAAATTATTAAAATCTATGTATAAGCTATCTTGGTAGAGTGGCAAGTTTATGCGATTGCAGGAAGACCATGCACATTTAATTTCAACAAGTTCTAAACTTATGTTTAAAAGAATCTTTCTTGAGTATGTGTCTTCACAAGAACAAAGAGTCATGATTTGGCACAATGGAACAACCTGTAAATATCTGTGAAAAGTTAGTATTGTTGCAGGATTCCGCGTGCAGAGTAACTTGAGACACACCAACATTGTTTGTTGAATTTCACGCAGAATTGTCTGCGATAGATTTTGTCAACATTGTTAGTTGATGCTTCCGCACAGAGGTATATCCACGTAGTGGTAATTTCACGCAGATGTATATCCGCGTAGTGGTAATTCTTTGCAGATTTATCTATGATAGAGCACAATCATCGTTGTAGGTAAAAAACAAAATTTGAACGCATGTTCGTGTTGATTTGAGGCTAGAAAAGTAGCTGAATATTGTCTGCGATAGAGTGTTGAAAACTCTGTGATTGTGGGTTGAAGTTGGTGGTATTTTCCATCATTTTTGGTATCAGAGCAATGTTGTATATTCTAAGGAAACATGCCACCCAGGCGAGGAGGTAGAGATAGGAATATGGTAACTGATAGAGTTATGCTACGAGCTGAGGCACATCCAGGATAGAATGGAGGCCACAGAGACAACTTATAGGAGAGAACCTGACATAGGAGATTCCAGTGAGAGTGAAGATACATGCTCTGATGAGGAAATAGAAGGAGCTCCAGGAGGAGAAACAATAGAGGAACAACTAGTAAGAATAGTCACAAAATTTGGATCCAGGCCTAAGATGGAAGTGCCCATGTACGAAGGTAAGTCTATGGTGGGATAAGTTGTAGGAAGACATAAGGAGAAAAGGAAAATCTAAGATTAGGAGTTTGGATAGAATGGTGGAAAAATTTAAAGGTAAGTTCATGCCTAAGGATTATCAATTGAATTGTTTAGACAATTGCAAAAACTTAGACAAAAAACTATGATAGTAAAAGAATACACAGAGGAATTCTATAGGTTGAACATTAGAGCTGGTCATATTGAGGAATATGTTGAGAAGGTTTCTAGATACATAAATGGTTTGAGATTTGATATTCAATATGAAATCAACCTTTTGTCCTTGAGAATTATTGAATATGCATACCACGCAACTTTCAAGGAAGAAGAGAAGTTGCCCATAAATCAGAGCCAAAGAAACAAAGGAAGGAGTCCAACAAGAGGAAAAGGACAATCTAACATAGGAAGATTTCAACTTTCAAAAGAAGAGGCGAGAAGTTAAAGCAGTTAGTCACCAAGAGGAGGAGAACCAAGAGGCATAATATTTTTCTCAAGACGCTGAGGAAGAGGTAGAGAAATGAGATGCTATACATGTGGTGAAATATGACACATGTCATTAGATTGTCCAGAGAACAAAGAAACAAATAAGAGGATTGCACATGTTGCAGAAACAAAGGAATAATATGTGAATGAAGTAGAAAAAGAAGAAACTCCAGAGGTAGGGGAATCATTGTTGTTGAAGAGAGTTTTGGTTAAGGAAGAAAAGGAGGTTCATGAACCAAATCAAAGGAAAAGTATGTTCAGGACTGTATGTAAGTCAAGAGGTAAGTAATGTAAAATTTTCATTGATAGTGGTAGCACAAACGATTTGGTTTCCACAGAGATGGTAGATAAATTGGGGTTGTAGAGGATAGTACATCCCACTCCCTACAGAGTGTCCTGGTTGCAAAAGGGACATCAGATTTTGGTGAATGAACAATGTAAAGTGGAATTCCAGATTGGTAGCTACAAGGATGAGGTGTTATGTGATATAATGCCCATGGATGTCTACCATATTTTTTTGGGAAGGTCGTGACAATATGACATGAAAGACATCCATGATGGTAGAAGAAATAGTTATTCTCTCGAAAATAATGGGAACAAGCATGTGTTGTTACCTAAAGATGGTTTTAAGTACCATGCAGAAGGAAAATATGCTAATAAATTTGAAGAAATGCAATTTTATGAAGAGGGAGATGATATATTTGGGGTTTGTAGTATCTAAAGAAGGTTTGAATGTGGACACAGAAAAGGTTCAAACAATTGTGAATTATCCAACCTTGAGAAATGAATTTGAGGTAAGAATTTTCCATGGACTTGCAAGTTTTTATAGAAATTTCATTAGAATTTTCAGTCAAATATGTGCACCTATTGTAGAAACTATCAAAGAAAGCAAACAACCATTCAAGTGGACTGAAGGAGATGATAGAAATTTTAAACTATTGAAGAAAAAGATTACTGAAAAGCTTGTGTTATCTTTGCCAAGCTTTGATAAATTCTTTCAAGTTGAGACTGGTGCTAGTGGGACTGCAATAAGAGTTGTCTTGAGTTAGGAGCAAAGACCAATTGCATATTTTAGTGAGAAATTAAATGAAGAAAAACATAAATATTCCTCTTATGACAAGGAATTTTATGCAATTGTTCAAGCACATAAGGAGTGGAGGCATTACCTCGTGCCCAAGGAATTTGTTCTGTACAATGACAATCATGCATTACAATTTATAAGTAGTCAACCAAAATTGAATCAAAAACATGCCAAGTGGGTTGAATTTATGTAGAATTTTACATTCGTAATTAAACACACAAGTGGTAAGACTAATAAGGTTGTTGATTCTTTGAGTAGAATTAATTTAATTTTGCAAGAATTTCAAGTCAACACTTTAGGCTTTGATGGTTTAAAAGAAATGTATCAAGATGATGCAAATTTCAAGGATGCCTATGAAACTTATGAAAATCACGTTGCTAGTAACATAAGTCAATGGTTGGACTACATGCTAGAGGAAGGATTGTTGTTCAAGAACAATAAATTATGCATACCAAGGTGTTCAATTAGGGAGAATCCGATAAAAGAAAAACATAGTGGAGGACTGCTAGGACATTTTGGACAAGATATAACCTTTTATCAGGTAAATTCTTTTTATTATTGGCAAGGTGTGCAAAATCAAGTGAAGAAGTTTGTGGAGAAGTGCATAATTTGTCAGCATGCTAAAGGGATAAGTCATAATACAGGGTTGTATCAACCACTACCCATTCCAAGTAGGCCATAGGATGCAATGAGTATGGATTTTGTGTTGGTATTGCCAAGAAAACATATTAGAGGTAATGATTCAATCTATGTGGTGGTATATCGATTTTCAAAAATGGCTCATTTCATTGCTTGTACCAAGACTAGTGATGTGACAAATGTTGCAAGTTTGTTTTTTAAAGAGGTTGTAAGGTTGCATGGTGTTGTAATCTAGGGAAAAATAGGGGAGTGTTACCAGTAGTTCAACACATAAGAAAGCATGGATTCACATATACATACATATAGAAAAAGACATAGACAAAGTAGTGGAAACCCAAAGAACAACCTTTATTAGATAGATTATACAATACAACACAATAGATACAATATCACTCATAGAGCTATCTTTTCTCATACAAGATTGTCTATTTATATCTATGTGTTCAGTTACTAGGCAATCATAACTACTTAACTTCCTGGGTTGATCGGTTAACATAAATGTCAACTGACTTATACTTCCGACTTTGACATTCAATCGACTATCTCTTAGTCGACTGTCGAGTCTAATCGACATAGTCGACTAACCCTTGCAACATCTCCCCCCACCTCAATTCATTTCTCATCCCAAGCAAGAGGGGAGTATTACAAATTTTTCTTATACATTGACTGTTTACATAATGTAGAAGAAGAGAGAAAGAGAGACAGAAAGAAGATAAGCATAGAGAAAATATTCAGGTGCTTGACAAGATTAAGGTGCCACATCCGACTGTTCTGTTGTGCCTGGATCTCCATCGCTGGTCAATTTGACTGTGTCATTGACTCTGTCTTCTGTACTCACTTTGAAGGTAGTCTGAATGATATTGGGAGCTATCTGATTCATATGTTGGGTGACGTTACAACATGCACTGATCGATTGTTTTGATTCTAGGGTTAGTATCTTCATTTGGGAAAGCATGCTGAATTTCTCTGCTATCTCTGCTAGCTATAATGCGACTGACTCTAGGTCGATATGTTGCTATATGTCTTGGATCTTGTTGTTGGTTTGAGCGAGACGACTGATTAAGATGTCGGTTTCTAGTTGTTCCTTGTGCCCCTCCTTCTTCCATTCTTGTTCTTGTTGTAAGAGTTGTGACTCCACTACCTTTTCTTTTGCTAGCTGAGTTGTGAGGGCCTCTTTGATTTTGATGTCGGTGGTCATATTACTTGTATTTTATATGCTTTCGACTACTGTGTTTTGTATCCTACAATTTCTAAATGCAGATGCAAAATGGGTCAGCCAATCACTTACCACCGAGTTTACCACTGTGGCTTACTTGGCAACTTTTCCCACATATTGTCTTAAACCTTTAAGGTTGGTTGTTGTATTCTTTCACCATGGTCATGGATGTCTACTCTTGGATTGTTTGAATCTCAATCAATTCTATGATGAATTGTTGTTGTACATCTTCCTTATCCTTTTTAATAAGTGTGACTTGATGTTGTCTTTCTGTATTAACTTTGATCAAACTTTCAATCAAGTCTTTAAACCTTTCCAAGGAGTTCTCTACTTCCAACCTTTACTATGTTCCTAAGTGCTTTCTGTTACACATTATTTTCATCATCCCTATGACTATTAATGATGTAAACCTACTTGTTTCCTTCAGAGGGGTCAGTGGCCTGAGTTCCTGAAGAGAGAAGGGAGAAGAACTTTTCCTGAGAAAAGAAGTTGCATTTTCCTGTGTAAAAACCTTATAAAAAAAGGAAGTTCCCAAGCTGCCTATGTATTAGGGTGCAAGAATGCTTGATTCTCACAGGCTGCATCATAGCTAGGGTGTGAACAGTTCACAGGATTCTCTATAGGCAGGGTGAGAGAATGCTTACACGTGGGAAAAATGAGCGTTTTCTCGAATCTTCTAGAAGGAGAAACTTCCATGGTGAGGTGGCATCCGAATGGTTTGGATCTTACTCACTTTCATGATTTAGTGGGATCATCCTAACCTCCTCACCTTATCCTCTTCAACTTATAAAAGGAGAGGAGCTCTCATGGAGAAGGGGTTCTTGAGCTTGTTAGCTTTGGTTGGCTTGGAATTATTAGCTTGGTTAGAGTGGCTTTGAGATTTGCTTTGTCAAGATAGATTGTGAGTAGCTATCATCTATGCTCTTAGAATTATTGGAGTTAAAGTGTGTGGGGAACAAAGGATAGTTGGAAGGGACCTTACGACATCAAGGCCATGGTTGTAATCTCTCTTTCACATTTAATATGATACAGTAATATGATTCTTTCCTATAAAGCTTATTGTGTTTTATTGTATGATTCCTTGATCACATACATAGGTTTATATTGAGTTTATGCTATTGCTATAACTTTGGATGGTTGCGTTCTTTTACAGGATCATCATTGTATGAGTGTTGGAATGGAGCTAGGATGGCGATGGTGAGAGGAAGCGACATTTAAACGGTATGTCACCCATACCTCTTTGGTTAGTAAATTCAATATTTAAAACTTAAGGAAAGCGTCATGTTCTGGCGTGTTTTGTTCTAGATCTAGGTGGATCTAGGGAGATCAGTTAGTGTCCGCACCTACCGATTAGTACGATAACAAAATTGGCGACTCCACTGGGGAATGGATTGTTTCCTAGTTAGTCTAGTTTCCCTTGCTTTGATTGCTTGTTTTCCGGTTTCTGAGTCTGTGGGACATCCATCCAGACTCTCTAGATCTAGAAGTTCACTTAGATTCCCTGTCCTTTTTCAAAATTTTCTTTGATTACAGACATTCTCGCACTGTACCTGTCTATGGATTGTCAGAATCATTGATGTTCGCACCCTGTTGTTAGGTTCAGTGCGAACTTCTCGCACCCTACCAATATCTAGCCTGCAAGAATACCTAATTCTCGCACTGAACTCTATTGCTAGGCTGCAAACTTGTTTGTGAAATTTTTTGGATTGGGTCTTGTCATTTTTTGATGCCCAGTTTTGCTTTGAACAACTGGATCGAACTTTTGGAGCCTATATTGATTTTTTTACAGTCTTCTTGACATTCTTTGAGTTGCTTTTATCCATCTTTGCTTTGTTTGGTTTTGAAGGATTAGTCTCTTGCTTTGCGTGTCTTTCAATTACAAAGCATGTGTTTTCTTTAGAATTGTTTAGGGAAAGATCAGATTTCTTCTGAATAGTTCGCTTTAAAAGATAACTTTTAGTTTGGGTTTCTTTGTTTTAAGAAAGTTCATTATTGCTTTTAGTGAAAT
>ML779348.1:538381-550303 GCA_009831015.1 Picea engelmannii
ATATTATTGTACTGTATTTCCTTGTTTGTTGGCAGGTTTTCGACCGATTGTTCCTTGTTCCCTACACACACTCGACAAAGTATTTCAGCTATCACTCTGTTCTAACTTCATACTTTGGGGGGCTCTCTGTTACACATTATTTTTGTCATCCCTATGACTATTAATGATGTAAACCTACCTGTTCCCTTCAGAGGGGTTAGTGGCCTGAGTTCCTAAAGAGAGAAGGGAGAAGAACTTTTCCTGAGAAAAGAAGTTGCATTTTCCTGTGTAAAAACCTTATAAAAAAAGGAAGTTTGTAGGCTGCCTATGTATTAGGGTGTGAGAATGCCTGATTCTCGCAGGCTGCATCATAGCTAGGGTGTGAACAGTTCGCAGGCTACTCTATAGGCAGGGTGCAAGAATGCTTACATGTGGGAAAAATGAGCGTTTTCTCGAATCTTCTAGAAGGAGAAACTTCCATGGTGAGGTGGCATCCGAATGGTTTGGATCTTACTCGCTTTCATGATTTAGTGGGATCATCCTGACCTCCTCACCTTATCCTTTGCAACTTAGAAAAGGAGAGGAGCTCTCATGGAGAAGGGGTTCTTGAGCTTGTTAGCTTTGGTTGGCTTGGAATTATTAGCTTGGTTAGAGTGGCTTTGAGATTTGCTTTGTCAAGATAGATTGTGAGTAGCTATTAGATCTATGCTCTTAGAATTCTTGGAGTTAAAGTGTGTGGGGAACAAAGGATAGTTGGAAGGGACCTTACGACATCAAGGCCATGGTTGTAATCTCTCTTTCACATTTAATATGATACAGTAATATGATTCTTTCCTATAAAGCTTATTGTGTTTATAAAGCTTATTGTGTTTTATTGTATGATTCCTTGATCACATACATAGGTTTATATTGAGTTTATGTTATTGCTATCACTTTGGATGGTTGTGTTCTTTTACAAGATCATCATTGTATGAGTGTTGGAACGGAGCTAGGATGGTGATGGTGAGAGGAAGTGACATTTAAACGGTATGTCACCCATCCCTCTTTGGTTAGTAAATTCAATATTTAAAACTTAAGGAAATCGTCATGTTCTGGCGTGTTTTGTTCTAGATCTAGGTGGATCTAGGGAGATCAGTTAGTGTCCACACCTACCGATTAGTCCGATAACACTTTCTGACCTATTCTCTGCATTCTTGCAACATTTTTCTTTGATCTTCTTTTAATTTCGATACCCGACTTCCTCCTTTAATGACTTTTTCCCATCTCTTTGACGATTCTCTTAAGATTACTTCATGTAAGTCAAAGAGATGTTGGTCCGATATTGTGGTCGAGTCGAGAGTAGTTTTGACAGCTGAGCCTGACGAGCTGTTTGGTCGGGTTGTCTTAAGGGTGATTTTCAACTATTTATTTCTCTTATTCTTTCTTGAATTCCTTGTTAAAGATTCGTCTTTACCCTTGATTTTTGATGTCTACTGTGCATAGGATTGAGTCTGCTGTTGTATAGATGGGTTATGCTGCTCGACAATTTTTGCTTTTTCTTATTCCTCTTGTCGTGTTTCTTGCATTTCTTTTTGCAATGGAGGATGTTTATCATGTGTCATCCCTTGTTCTGTATCTTGATCTTTATATTTTTGTGGGATAACAGGGTGGTTCTCTGGAAGGGTTTCCTCCATATGTTGATCTCTTCTATTTTCTTATTGCTTTATTTGTTCTGGTTGTGTCTATATGCTTGTCATTGTGTCGACTGGCCCTGGTTTATGAATATTAACATCACGGGTTTCGAATTCCTGGTTCTCGCATTCTTGTTGGATGACTGAATACTCTTCAGATTCAAATGGATGGATTGACTGCTTTTGTACTTGGTTGAACGACTCAATTTGTTGTACTGACTTGATCAGGTGCACTAACTAGACTTGTACTTCTTCGACCAATTTTTGTTGTTCTAAGTGGTAGATCTCAATCTCCTTGTCGACCGACTCAGATGGTTGGCCAGACTATGTTGCTTTTGACGACTCATAAATTATAATTTGTTTCTTCTTCTTCTTTTCTGGTTGTTCTTCTACTACGACTACTGGCTTTGCTGGAGGCAAGTCTCTTGTTAAGTTGATCTCTTCTTCAATTGTTCTTTTCTTTATTGGTATTAGCCTCATCTTGAGTTCCCATTATGTGTGGTTGGTTGTGACCCATGCGGGAGTAACAATGATGGTCTTTGCCTCAAGGGTCTTCTTCTTATTGGCTCCTCTTTTTTCAATATGTAGGATTGTACTTTTAATTTTCTTAACTTGCTACTTTTGTATCTTAGATTTTTCCATAGCTTCTTTCATCCCATGCCTGACTGATGAACTATATATATTATTCATCGTATCAGTCTCTTGTCAAATCCACCTCTCTATTTTCTTTATTTTCTTAGTGATATTTCTTGTAATGCTAGTCATTGTTTCTTAGATAACAAGGTCATTGAAGTCATTACCTTCATTCGACTGAAAAGTTTCCCTCCAAATTTATTCTATGTCGATGGATAATTATTTGAATCCAACAAACTTTTTTCCTTTGTCCTTTTTCGTTGGCTACTTTCTTTTTCCTAGTGATGGATTGTGGGTATGATTTCCAAGGCTTCCAAGTCTTCGACAATAGGAATTGCATAAATCTATGCTTCTCTTTTCTCCTCCTTCTCTCCATCGGTAAGAGGAAGAATCAAGGGAAATCCTGCTTGGTTATGGGACCGACTCGACTCTGCACCAAAACTTGGTGCAATTGAGTTCTAGTTGAATGTGGAAAGGATTCTGCAAGGCCCGACGTACTGGTTTCTCGACCCTCCACCTATATGAACTGTCTTTCAAGTTTATGACCCATAGTCGAAACATTTCTTGGGGTTTCATCAAACCAGAAGTACTTGCTTGTTCTGTTGAAAAAATTCTATACTTTTACAACGCTGGGACTTTCTTGATTGTGAATGCAGGCTTGCCGATTGGAATGTACTGCTCCATTTCTATCCATATTAATAAAGAGGGGAAATTAATGTCCTTACCATATTCTTGACACTCTTTGCATTTAGTCTGAATGATGCCATCTAGGTACTCCGACTAGTTCAAATTTTTCACTTTCTGAAAGACTTGGCCTATTGATTCTATCTTCGTCATCTTGATGTCTGACGCTTGACCGACTAGTGTGAAGCACATAGATACAATTATGGCAGTCCACCTTGCCCCTAGGTTGGTGATTTTTTTGATGATTAGTCCCTTGGAATGTTTGGTTGTTTTCAACCTAGTTAAAAACTTCATCCAATCTTTAGAATTTGATTTCTTCGGCACTATGACCCCCGTCTTTGGAATATTGGTAATTCAGTGAATAATCCCACCTGTTATTTCTATGGGGTGGTCAAGCCAAATGTATCCCTAATGAAAGCGACTGACAATAAATTTTGTTGCTTCTTTCTTCCATCTCCCTAAGTTGGTGACTTGCGGTGCTCCCAACATGTGATTGATTCTGAATTTTGCTTGGAATTTATTTTCAGGCTTCCAACAACCATTCCCCATTCTATACAATTTTTCCATTTCTTGCTCCAGTTCATTTCCTCTAGTCACGACTGTCAGATGTTCTGCATTTAGATTTACAATGACGTCGTTGTTGTTCTGTCAAATCTTTGTCTTGGTCTCGACCCTTCCATTACCTTCGAGACTTATAAGTCTATATCGACGATATTAAACAAGTTGGGAGAGGTTGCGGGTTCGCTTGGTTGCATGGTCGGCTCTATACTCGGTTGCGGGGGAGAAAATAATAGTGAGGCAATTTCAAATGCATTTTCCAAATTTATAGGCGATAGATGAAAATTCATATTAAATGCATCCAGTGGTTCCCTATATTCGCGTGCGTTTGTCCTAATTATTGGAGATATGGTCGACACATATGAGTGGACGTCTAAGTTATTATTTAATTTGCATCCCTGCAGGTCCCGTCGATCATTAATTGATGCATTTTGCAATTGGTTATCGTACGTGTCGAAGCAAATAAAAATTATATTGGTTGTTGCACAATGATATTCTCCGTCGCGTCGGTCGTTAATGTTTCTATCATTCTCGTCAGTCCTTTCCTGTTGCGACTTAAATGCACCATCTTTTTTGTAGTTGGTTTTTCATGGTTGGTGGTTTCTTGTGTTCATTCAACTAGGTCTCCTCTATTGATGAATGGTCGGTATATGGATCGACTGAATGTTTCTATTGAGTCGTCGGGTTTATTATTTTCAGATCTACTTAGTCGATGTTCTTGATAGTTAGTCCGCTCCATTTTTTTGTACTTCTCCCCATTTGTATGATAACCACGCTCGCTTGAATCTTGCTTTCTTGATTGGGATCTGTCTTGATCAATTGAATCTCTTTTCATAAGGATTTGTCTTAAGTTGGGAGATGGAGTGATGCATCGATCATGTACTCTTCTACTTAGTCTATGGATCAACTGGGGGCTTATTTCTCTCTCCATTTTGCTTTTCGTTGCTTTTCTTTGAGGCTTTGAAAGTTCTTTAATAATTATCTTTCCCTCTAGCGATTTCTTGTACATGTATTTCTATACCTGAATTTTGTAACTGACTTTGGTTTATTAGTACAAGAAGGATTTATTTTCTTAATGATGTGACTAGTCTATATTTTTTCGACTTCGACCAGATTGTTATATTTTCCTTTCCATCTCTGGTCGGTCCCTGTTGGAATTTTTCCTGCTAATTTTTCCAACAGGGTTTCTCACCTTCTATGTATAATAATTTTTTAAACAGGCTCCATTAATTACTTTCTTGAATGGATTCCCTAACTAGGTTCGAAGTTGAACTGCTCCGGTCAGTTGAATGTCTTCAACAACATAAGGCCCAAACCATGTTATCTCTAGCTTTCTTGGTTTTCTTTTTGTTTGATTTTCGTATAACAAAACCATATCTCCATTTTTGATGTCCTTTTTCTTTAAATGATGGTCGTTCCGTGCTTTCTGTTGTTGTTTTTGTACTTCCCGATGATGCATTGCAATCAATATTCCTTCTTCTATCTTATTTAATTGGTACAGTCAGTTGTTCATTCTTCTTCCTTGGTCGAATTTAGCTGCAACCGCTACCTTGTCAGAGTTGGACCAAAAGTGCAATGGAATAAATACTTCTTTCCCATAGACTAAATTGATGGGAGTCTATCTGGTCAATCATTTATAAGTAGATCTATATGCCCATAAGACTGCATGAATTTTATTATCCCAGTCATTTTTGTCGATACCACAGATTTTGGTGAGTCCTTTATGTAGTGTTTTATTAAATGATTCAACCACCCCATTTTCTTGGGGGTGATATGCTATTGTTCGTCTATGATCGATAAAAAACTTCTTTAGTAGGAATTGGATTTTTTCATTTACAAAGTGTGTTCCTTGGTTGTTGATCAGTGTAAGTGGACATATAAACCTTGTGATTATGTTCTCATAAATGAATTTATCCATAAGTTATTTGGTGCATGATTCAACTGGTTCAACTTCTGCCCATTTGGTCACATATTCTACTGCAATAATAATGTATTTTTCACTAGTTCTTTTTTCTCTCTAAGGAAAAGGAGCAACAAAGTCGACAACCCGGATTTCAAATGCTCGATTAGAGTTCATTGAGATTAATGGCATTTCATTCTTCCACAGAGGTCATACGAGCCTCTGAAAATTATCACACTTCCTGACTTGATCCTGACAATATTTATGTAAATTCGACCACCACAGACCTGCCTGAAGTATCTTTCGAGTTGTCATGTTAACCCGGAAGTGGCTCTCATCTGGTCCTGCATGGGCCTTGTTAATAATGTATTATCTTTAATGCTCAAGAGCATACCTCCTTAGGATATCATTGGGTCCCATTTTGTATATATAACCATTTATAAGTGTGAATGGTACTACTTTTAGGGATAACACCTTCTTTTTATTTGTCGGGAGATCCTCTGAAGCCTTTCTGTCTTCCAAAATGTTTTCTATATCCTCTAGATATTTTGGGGCAACTTCGAATCGAAATAAATGTGCCTCTGGGAGGTCATCATCTATGCATGTTAGGTCCTCTCCTATTTCAAGTTGAGATATATGGTCTGGCCGGGTGTATTTTTTCCCAGGTCGGATGATTATGTGGAATTCAAATTCTTGGAATAATAGTAACCAACAACAGATATTTCCTTGGTGAATCGGTTTATTAACTAAATATTTTAATGCCCATTGATCTGTAAAGAATGTGAAAGGGTTGGCGAGTAGGTAATGGAGAAAATTTTGTAATGAGAATATCATTGACAAAGCTTCCCTTTCCGTGGTCGAATAATACCTTTCTTCTTCTTTCAATTTCCGACTGGCATACGTGTTTGGGTGGTCGACTGTGTCGTCGTATGGTTGTGCTAGAACTGACCCGAAAACAATGTTCAAAGCATCGACATGGACATGAAACCTTATCGACCAGTTGGGAAATTTTAATACGGGGTCTTCCAGTCCCTTCTTTAAGAATTCAAATGATTCTTGGTAGTCTTGACTCCATCTGAACTCAATTTCTTTCCGGAGCAACTCATCCATTGGGAATGTGATATATGAATAATGTCGTATAAATTTTCTATAGTATCCAGTGTGTCTAAGGAGGATTTTAATTTGTTTATGATTTATAGGCAACTTCAAGTCGAGGATGATTTTGATCTTTACCATGTCGACTTTTATACTGACTCTGCATACCACGTGGCCTAAGACAATGCCAATTGGTGTGGAAAATATGTACTTCTTAATGTTAAGAGATAGATGGATTTATCTACATCATTCAAGAATTAATCTAAGTCATTGTGTATGGTTTTTGAATAAGTTGTATATTGTCTAGTCATCGAAGTAAACAACCATCATTTTGTATATATACTCTTGGAATTATTTGATCACTATTCTTGAGAAAACCATTGGGGCATTCTTCAGTACAAATGGAATAACTTTATAGGCAAAAGAGCCAAATTATGAGAAAAATGGTGTCTTTGGTTGATCATGTTTGGCTATTGGTACCTGATTATATCTTGAGAATCCATTTGTAAATGAATAACATTCATGAACCGTGACTTCATTAATTATTTCATTGACGAAGGGAGTGGGAAATGGATCCATTAAAGTTAGTTTGTTGATGTTTAATTTAGATATTCTATTAAGTTGTTTTCAATTTACTTGACAATAATAGCATAAGTAGGATCACTGAGAGAAACACAATCACAAGGTACACAACATTTTATCTTGGGAAACCCTCAAGGGGGAGAAAACAAAAAAAAAAAAAACTTCCTTGATATATATTTCCAAATCAATGCCAAGATAAAAGACCAAACCACCAAGAATATCCAAGACTGAGAAATGCGCCTATCTCTCCTTTTTCTCGCAACTGCAACTACCTCCAAAATATGCACACTTGTTGAGTGAAAGAGTGAGTGTAATAATGGGGCATCATCCTTTCATATTTATACTAGCTGGGAGGTGCTAGGGTTGTGTCTCTTCACCAAGCTGGGACAAATTCTTCAACTAGTGGTTAAAACCACTTTAATTATCCCCAGGGGACAACTTTACAAACAACACCATATAACTATGGTTTGACCAATCCACAAAAGGGGATTTGGTCTTATAGAAAGCCCGACATGATCAATCCACAAAGGGGATTTGATCTATATAAAAATAACTCAATTATAATTAGAATATTCTTCACAGTTACAATATTTCAACACTCCCCCTTAACAAGAAGGGTATTCTACTGACATAACCCAATACAACATTATTAGGAGAGAGAGAGGGAAACAACATCATCGACATATGGAACATTGGCTAACATATCTATAAATCATCAGAAGTTTTTCTCATCATCAACAACATCATCTTTCACAACATGGAGCTGGAGTAACATCATTATCATTACCATTATCTGCATCAACATCAATTAGTATAAGACTAATACAACATCATCAATCAATACAATATTGATACATCATCATCAACATCTTCAGCATGAAGCTGAAGTAGCAACAACATCATCATATTTAACATGAAGTTGAAGTAGCAATAGTTGGAAGATTGGTTGTTGTCATTGATGTCAACCCTAGTCATGGGTTTTGACCACAAGATTGATAAAGGTATTTGGACATGAAGGAAAATGCACATGCATATACAACACCCATGAATGGATAGTATACATCATGTTGTTTCTGGTGGTATGTGGCACATCACGTGGATCCTCATGGTTTAGGAGAAATTAATTTTTGAAGATGACAAAGTGAATTGAATAAGGAAGTACATGTAGGCCCCGAAGATAATTAAAGAAAAGAATTACAAAATAAGAAAGTGTCAGGTTGGCCCTAATGTTAAAATGAAGTGACATAAATGGTATAAATAAAAATCATTATACATTCATTTTGATACAAGTCGAATTTCAGAGGAAATAAGAAGTAAAGAAGGCCGTATTTCAAGGGAGGATGAAGTCTTTTGGTGATGTGTTCTAAGGTATGTTATTTTTAGGTAATCTTACCATTTTTGATATAAATTTTTTTATAGAATGATTCAGATGGTGAAATCACTATGGTATTGAGAAGACATATCAAGGTACCTCTGGTAAAAATTTCATCTCCTGATTCGCTATAATTATGGAGATACACTCTGTGGAAGATAGGGTTTGTGACCAGTCCTGAAGCTAGTCAATAAACATGTGTTCCGAGTAAAACAGTCATAACTTATTCATAGAGAATCAAAATTACATGGGGAAAATTTCATTGGAAAGAGTACAAACTGTAGTTTCTTTTGTGCAATTTTCAGAATCGGATGTTAAATATTGAGCACGGGGAATTCTTTACAAGTTCGGTCTCCTGAATAGACCATAATTGAATAAAGTCTACCATTCTTTCTATAACTTCTTTCTGGGGAGGATTCAAGGAGTGAAACTTGGAGGAGTTTCAGAGAATACATTGAGTAATATTATATATAGGATCAGAGTACTCCAAGAATTGAAGAATTGTAGAAATTGAAGAAGTCTTAGGGAGCATTATCAGGTTCTATGTGATGATTGGTTGATGGTGATGATTTAATGTAAAGTTTTATTATCTCTCATATATTCTTGGGTGGAAGGAAGGGGAAAGGATGGAGAGTCCAACTCTCTCTTGATATTGGAGGATTGTATATTTCTCTTAGAGGTTTATCCCTCCCTTTACATTTGGAAGATGTAGCTACCTTTGGAAGTCATTACTTCTCTTGAACAATAACTATTGATTATTTCTCATATATTGTGCATGGTGTATTGGTGTAACTCTTATACTATTGTTCATTTCTCATTGGATATAGTTGAATGGTTTAAGTACAAGTTGAAAAAGTTTTTAAATTGTACTTGATACTGATTCACCCCCCTCTCAGTATCAACAACAATATCATCATCATCTTCAGCATGAAGTTGAAGTAGCAATATCATCATCATCTTCACCATGAAGCTGAAGAATCAACATCAATAGCATGAAGCTAGAATAACAATATCACCAACATGAGGCTGGTACACCAAAATCAACAAAATGATGCTGGTACAACATCATAAACAATACGAGATTGATATAACAACATCATCAACACGAGGTTGAGACAACAACATCATCAAAATGAGGTTGAGATAAAAACATCATCAACATAAGGCTGAGATAACAGCATCATCATCATATGGAAACATAAAGAGTAAGGTGCAACAACAACATTTTTTGGTACTCTAACATATCCTAGGGATCTTCCCAGAAATCATAAGATTCCCTAGGATATAAAATCCTAACGGAGCTACCACGTGGCACTCTGAAAAACCGTCCTTACCGAACCTTCGAGATCTGCCCAGGAATCAAAAGTTTCTCTAGGATATAAAATCCTAACGGAGCTACCACTACTGACCACAACTTGCATATACATGCAAGGGTACTCTAAAAGACTGTCCTTACCGAACCTTTAGGATATGCCAGGGATGATCATTCCCCTAGGATATAAAACCCAATTGAGCTACCCGCTGTTGGTCGGGATACCATAGTATCATCAACATTACTCCCCCTTTCGAGGGAGGTCGTTTCAGACTATACCAAACTTGTCTCGAAAGTATTCAAACTTTACACAAGCCAGAGGCTTGGTCAACACATATGCAACATGCTCATCCATGCCAACATATTGGAGCTTTATAGATCCTCTCCGCAATATATAAAAAATGTAGTGATACCAAATTTCTATGTTCTTCGACTTATCATGGAACACTTGGTTCTCCGTCATCTTTATGCAACTTTGGTTATCACATAGAATCATGGTGGCTTCCATCTCCATATCGAATAGACCTGTCAACAACTTCCGAATCCATATGGCTCACAACTGGTGGAACATGCTACAATGTATTCCACTTCTATCATGTTGAGAGAAATAATGGATAGCTTCCTACCATGCCATGAAGTCATGGTTGACCCCAGACTGAAACAACATCTTGAATTTCTCTTTCTATCAGAAACACTTCCATCCCAATCTGAATTAGTATATCCATACAGTCTGAAGTCATGATCTCCAGTGTAACAAAGACCATATTCCAATGTACCCTTAAGGTATCTCATGACATGCTTTTCACCTACAAGGTGAACACGTCTAGGATCTACCAGATACTGACTCAAGGTGTTCACAAAAAAACATATATTTGGACTGGTATTCGTCAGATACATCAACGAACCAATAATCTGTATGTATAGAGTAACATCCACCAATTCTGAGGAAGTATCTACCAGGAGCTTCAACTTTGTTTCCATGGGTGTATTCATGGATTTGCATTCCAACATGTCAAACCTCTTTAAGATTTCAATTGCATACTTCTCTTGGTTAAGGAAGATATTCTCTAGGCTCTTCCAAACTTCAAGACCTAAGAAATAATGCATCAGGCCTAGGTCTTTCATCTCAAACTATGCATCAAGCTTCTTCTTAGAATCTGTGATGAGATTTTCTTCTCCCGTCAAGAATAAATCATCTACATATAGTAGTAATATCACTGGCTCATCATTCATAACCTTGAAGTAAAGGTTGGAATCAACTTTACTCTTGGTAAAGCCCAAGCTCGTCAGGAAACTATCAATTCTTCCATACCAAGCTCTAGGAGATTGCTTCAACCCGTACAGATCTTTCTTCAATATCCAGACATGAGTCTTTCTATCTTCAAATTCAAATCAAAATTTCACATCACTTTGTACCAAATTGGTACATTTGTTAAATTGTAACTCAATTTGCACAATCATGTGTTGGTTTTATGTGCTTTCTGCAAAGCACTATCTATATGAGAGTATGCTCTTTACTTTCTCTGCAACTGTTCCTTATGGAACCGAGACTCTGCACTTGCATCTGTTATTTCTGAAGCTGAAAATGACTTGTTCTATTCTCACAGTAGTTGTTGAACTTTGAGAGTATCTCTTCTATTCTATCATAACAAAAACTTCATCTGAGAGTGGCTCAATAATTGATACTGAAAGTATCTCTTCTTCTTTCATGGAGGTAAATCTATCTGCTATTGTAGTCATGTCTTCATGACCCAACTAATGTACTACATCAATTGGCACTAGAGATAACTCAATCTCAAATATAGGGATTTCTCCCCCTGAATCTCATACTATATCAGAATCATGGTTTTTATGGTTGTTGTTTGGGCTTCAAAACGTCATACAAATATCACTCATTACCATACATTTTTCACCTATGATTCCATTATATCACTCATTATTCACCACCATGTCACTTCATTTTCCCTATTGTTCACCATTAATGGGTCTCATTAATATTTTCCAAATATTATTTATTTTTAAGCATTTTTAAGAGAAATTCTTGATTAAATATTATAAAATAATATATTTTACTTTATATATGGAAAATGGATTGTTTTTGTGACATGTGTAGGTGCCAAGGAAGCTTCCAAGACAC
>ML779348.1:558878-579151 GCA_009831015.1 Picea engelmannii
TATATACCAAGGAGACATTTTCATTTTGAATCATCTTGTACTTGAACATTTAAGTGGGGTAAAAGGAGGTTTCCCCCTCGAAGAGTCTTATTATCTGAAATTATCTCTTTTTCAAGGCGTTGAGTACTTTTCCTGAGGTTTTTTTATGCTATATTGATGTTTGGTTCTTAACATTTTCTAGTACTAGTAAAAACTAGGGTTTCACTTTCTGGAGGCTCTGGCCACTGAAAAGGTGTGCTCAAGATTCCAATGAGTTCGCTAGGCTAGAGCACACTTCCCTAGGTGGTTTTTAGGAAAAGATCCCCTTCCAACAAAAATCCCTAATTTTCTTGCACGACAACAATTACGTTTTTGGTTACCTAATGAAAGATGCTCTACTTAGTTTATCTCTGATACCATGTTTAATTTAGAGCTGCTATTAAGTTATTTTCAATTTACTAGACAATAATAGCATAAGCAGGATCACCGAGAGAAACACAACCACAAGGTATGCAACATTTTATCCTGGGAAACCCTCATGGGGGAGAAAACCCAACAAAAACTTCCTTAATATAGATTGCCAATACAATGCCAATATAAAATACCAAACCACCAAGAATATCCAAGACTAAGCAATGCACCTCTCTCTCCTTATTCTTGCAACTACAACTACCTCCAAAATATGTGCACTTGTTGAGTGAATGAGTGAATGTAAGAATGAAGCATCATCCTTTCTTATTTATACTAGCTGGGAGGTGCTAGGGTTGTGTCTCTTCACCAAGCTGGGTTGACTTCTTCAACTAGTGGTTAAAACCACTTTAATTATCCGTAGGGGATGATTTTACAAACAACACCATATAACTATGGTCTGACCAATCCACAAAAGGGGAGTTGGTCTTATAAAAATCTCGACATGATCAATCCATAAAAGGAGATTTGATCTATATAAAAATAACTCAATTATAATTAGAATATTCTTCACAGTTACAACATTTCAATAGTTGAGACCTCTGAAGTCGACACAAATTCTTAACTTCTTAGGGCCATGCTTCTTCGGTTGCACCATAGGACTTTCCCATTCAACTTTGTTGATTGGATATATGATGCTCGTTGATAACATTCCTTCGATTTCCTTTTGAATGATGGACTTGTATTTGTGAGCTAATTTTCAAGGTCACTTTTTTATTGTTTTTTCCCCTAGAATGAGTTCAATTTTCATCTCTCCCATTTCCTCTACAAGTCCTTTTTGATATTTATAGTCTCATGAAAATATATCTTGATATTCTTTGAATAAGTCTACTATGTCGATTGTCTCATTTTCTATCTAATATTCACCTACTTGTGCCATTTTTGTTTGATCGTCATTTGATATGTTGAGTTATTTAGTTTTGATTTTAGCATCCATCCACTCTGGTGGTTTTGCTTCGTCGAGATAACGCTCCACTTATTCGATTTTGGTGAAGCTCTTCAGGAAGTCAGGTTTTTCATGCTATTATTTCTTCCTTAGATATATTTAGTACTAATTTTACATTGTTTTGCAACACCGGGTGATCACTTTTCCATCGGAAGCTCTGGCCCATATAACTTATATTCTCCATGTTGATACTTCGTGTTGTTGTAGTTCCATTATTTTCTATTGAAACAAGGTTGCAATTTGACGTTGAGGCTAGATCGACCATCATATTCCCTTTTTCCTTTTGTGTAGCGGGATTCGGGTTTTCTAAAAAAAAATTGATCTGTTGCACTACTTCTCTTAGATATTCCTCCTCCATGGTGAATTTGAAGTCTTGGATAAAGTTTTCTTTGATGTCAGACCAATTTAGCGTATGACCACAATCTTCTTCGATTTTGTACCATTTATTTGGTATTTCTTCTAATGTTCTTGGAAACATGTGGGGCCATACCCTTTCATATTTGTATCCTATTCTATGCCATTCATTCTCACAATGGTGAATATGCTCGACTGGGTCATACCCAACCTTGAAAATATGGATGTCAATAGCTCTGGCTAGTTTCTTTTCTCCAAAACATTCTACAAAGTAAGTTGATATAGTTTTCCATGTTTACAGTCTTGGGGAATGTGTTTCCCACCACCTTGTGGCTTGGATTGTAAAGGTTTCTACCAAGCTTTGAGTTCTACCTTGTTCTTTGAAATATTTATAAACTTCCTCAACATGTGTCGATGGAAGGTTTCATTCGTTGTAACGTAGCAAATTTTTCATCGTGTCGTCGGTCGTAATAAGTGTAGGGGTTTGTCAAAGTCTCTTTTCATAAAATATAGGTAGTTATTGAATTGAATAACATGTTCTGGAACGTTTAATTGGGATGGCTTCAATGGCCCAACAATATTTTGACTGTGCCTTATAATTTTCAATCTGCCAGTTGTATAGAGACGAGTCGGAGCTGTGTCCGACCGATAGGGCAGATTCTTCTAAGATTTCTCCTTACGCGTTTGGTTTGACATAATATCTTTGTTCATTGATTATTTGGTATAGACATCATGCTTCATGATCTTCATTCAATGACTAACTCTAAGGTTTCCCTTCATTAGGATCCAAAGGAATTATTTTTTTTATTCCATTCCCTTTTAACTTGATTCTGTCTTTTTCAAGGGAGATATTTGCTTTCATTTCTTATCCCCATGGTCGACCTACAAGTGATACATATGATAGAATTACGTCAACTAAGTCGATTACTTCAAATTCAAATGATGTTGGTATACTCATGATATAAGTTTCAACGTTTCTGAGTATATCAATAGGCTCTATTAATATTTGATCTGCTACCTTTAGGTAATTTAGTGTTGGTTCTAATGAAGTCCAACCCAACCATATCCATGTCTCTCGAGGTAGGATATTTACTTGTGATCCAAAGTCGACGAATTATCACTTAATCAACACCCCATGAATTTCCAACTCGACCCACGGGTCATAATATTTATTCTTATAGCAGAGTTTTCTGACATCCTTAGATGGTATTTGTCCTTCTTTATATTCTCTTACTATATTAAGCATATCTAGCAATCGACCGACTGAATACTTTTCTTTTAAGAGTTGTAAGAATTCTTGTACAATGTCTTTGTTTTGTTTTCCTCTGTTTGGTTGGTCTTGGTTAGAAGTTATGAATAATTTAAGCGTTTCTCTCATAATCTATTCTTCTTTATTTGTATTTGGAAACTGAGTAGACTTCCCTATTTGTCGATCATGTAAGGGGATATTGTCCCGTCCTACACCTAATTTAGTGATGACATGTAAGTTCTTCGAATTTAACACTTATTCTTTGGAGACTGCATGTAGGAGGTTTACGTTCTTTTTGGTCATGATATTATCAAGTACTATTGGACAATCTTCCAATGAATGATTGCCAATGCCACAAATGTTAAAAAAATTCAAGTCGACCCGATATTTTATTGGGCAGTCGGGGATAATGTGGTCATGTTTCCAACAATTATAACAGTAAGTTCTACCTCAACCTCGAACCCCACCTTGGAATCCGCCTTGACCTTGGCCACCTTGACCACGAACTCGACTGTAAAAATTAGTTCTTCTCCTGTAGTCGTTATTATGATCAGTTTCTTTGGTGTGATAGACTGTATTTACATTTCTATTTCATGCATTTAGATGACACTCAAATGTTCTGTGGCTATTCATTTCACATATATGGCACCACTTGGTAATTTTCAATTTGTGCGGGAAATATTGTACACTATGGTCGGTCAAAGTTTCATATATGTTACAATATGTTTCCGCTTGCACTCGTCATGCATCCACTGCTCTAGGTACTTGATCGTTAAGACTGCAAGTATATTTTGTATGACCATATTCATAGCATGTGGTACACCACACCTCACTTCTTCTTAAGGATAGTTTTTTAATGGTCTGTTGTAGATGTTCTATTTTTTCTTCTAGCCTTTATGTCAACGAGGAAGTCGATGGGCCGTCATCAACTGAATTGACCCGTTGCACTTTATGTAATGCATATTCACACGAGGTTATGTCATAAAGTTGTAATGGAGTTCTCATTCATTGTAGCAATCCGGCTACGTACCATTGTACTAGTAGAATTTGATGAATTATTTATGGTATTTGGATAAATAGATCTTTGAATATTTTGTTGTATTTTCAGACTGACTCGCCTGTTCATTTCTTTGTTTCTTTAATCATTTGTGAGCCAAGTGTGTAACATCTTGGACTTTGAAAAATGATAAGAAATTGCTCTTTATTTCTGATTTTGATCGGCTTTGATTTTCTGTGAAATTCATGAACCATGTTAGAGCGCGGTGTCAAAGAGCGACACCGAATTGCGCCATTTGCTTATATTCATCTGAGATGTCTACTGCATCCCATAATTTTTCACATACAAAACAATGTATTCTTGGGTCTTCGTCTCCTTCATAAAGGGGAATATTATTGAGTCCCATGATTTCTTTAAGAATGCTAGATTTTTGTGATCCTCAACTTATCACGCTTTTCGACTATGATGTAAGATTCGTATTTGGTTGTTCTTATGCCAAATTTTCTGATGAACACTATTTGGACAGATGGTATTCGAGTAGTAATTGCTTCTTGCTTTCTCGACAGGTTACTTCTTCGGTCTGACAACTTTGGTCTTTATATTCAACGAGACTTCGTTCTATCAAACGTGTCAGTTCACAACTATAATCTATTAATTTTTTTTCTCTTGATATAATATTTGGCAGGGAAGCTAGGTCCATGAGATCCTTGATGTGAATGAGAATTGTATCAAATTCATTTCTTTCAGGATCGACAATCAGTGTGTCACGTAAATTTCCATGCTCATCGGTTCCATACCGTAATATTGTAGACTGTTTTTCGATATGAATTATTTGTTGAAGGAATTATTTAATTCGATGGCTCATTGCTTGAATATGAGAAGATCATATATACATGATTTCGACTTGGTTTTCCAGTTGATGGATGCCCATGCTAGCCTCTATCAACTATGCTTCGTTACTTTTGTCGGGAATCGCCGCTGATGCTGTTATTTCCAATTCTATTTGATTTCTTTCAGACTCATACTTCTCACGTGCTCTATCGAGTTGATCTCCTCTAACCATTTCTCTATTTGATTTACGGCTGGTCCACATGTTACAAATATCCTCTCTTTTCTTTTGTCTCTTGTCTTGCTCCAATTTTTTGATGTCAAATGTTTGTTTGTAAATCTGTTTCCCTCTTGAATAAATTTATGCTTCAGTTGATCAAAATATTGTATTCTCTTTTATTATGGCATCTCATGGATTAGTCGACCCCCAAACGTCGCCCCAACTTACTCGTAGTCGATGAAGATGGCCATGTTTATTTTCTCAAGAAGTAGTCTCACACTTGTTTTGTATCTTTTCACCTTGATTCTAGAAATTTGACCCACATTTAGTCTCTCTCTTCCCAATGAATATTTTTTGGTTGTGTACCAAGTCGAGGTTGAAATTAGAGAATTCCTCCTACACCTTTTTTGAGCAAACATTTGTGAAGTAGTCTAGGAATTGTGCACAGGAATCCGTTGTGTAGCTCCGTGTAGAATTTGTCTTTAATTGTATCGAGGGATATTCGATCCTTAATTTATCTAGGTGGATATCAGTGGCCACCCACCTATTCCATATGACTCACATACATATTTCATCTTGGCAGTTTCAATTTTCATTTTAGCATTTCTTTTTTAGCTTTTCGGGTCTTGAACTTCCAGGGTCGTTTTGAGGCCCTAAAAAACGTTTTCGGGGCCCTATAGAGTCACACTATAAACAAAGTTCTGAGTGTGATGAAATAATATGTATTCCTCATATATACCTTTCCAATGGGATATCGTGCGCCTAAAATGAATATCATATGGAAAATTTACGACCATGGGAAGTTGATGTACCAACTTATTCCAACGGGGCCCACATGAATTTTGGCGCTTCATCTTCTAGGGTTAGGTTTTTGGATGTCTAGGGTTTTTGCATTCATATTTGATGTAAAAAATATTTTGGAGCCTCATTGTGATTATCTTCTTGCGAATGAGTGCATTCGTCACATATCTTCTCAGAGATAAGCCACCACCATTCTAGAAAGCTTGTTTCAGTCTACATTTTAGAGTTTCAACATATTTCCTTATTGAATAGAAGCCAAGTTTTATTGTATATATGTTATTGTTCAATGTATATCTATGTTAATAATATATATCTATATTCATTTCATTTTTCTCTTAAAATATGGATCAGTGGTATCAGAGCGGTGTGCTCCTTGTCGTTCTTAATGCATGTCCCCGACGAGGTCATGGTACAAAGAGTTGGGTCTTGAGATTGTTTCTCTTGAGGACAAAGGATCTCACACACCCAAGAAACCCTCCATTGTGGGAGAAAAAAAGACGATGAGACATGAGATCCTTTTCAACTGTTTCTTGAGGAATCCCTCACACAATAGAGGAGCGAGATGATGGATAGTTTTGTGCAAATCCTCCGATGACTATCAACAAGCGACGGATCTTCCTCGAGTGGAGGCGCTGCCCCCTTCAAGATACAAATAAATTTTGATATTCCTATATTTGAAGGTCATATAGACGCAAATGATGTAGACAAATGGTTGAATATGCTAGAAGGGTATTTTTATGCCCATAACTTTTCCAATAGAGAAAATATTACATTTGTACTCCTAAAAGCCGTCCCCCATGTCAAAGATTGGTGGGAGACTTCCTGTGACAAAAAGACAACAAAGGAACCCTCATTATTTACTATTTCACTCACTTGGGAGTCCTTTAGAGATGATATTAAGGAACAATACTACCCTTTTGGAAGTTATGAAAACCTGTATACAAGATGGACCACATTGCGACAAGAAAGGGACCAAACAGTGCCAGAGTTCACAAATATCTTCCATACGTTGATGGGTATCAAATATTTTGAGCGACATCTAGTGCTCAAGTACCACGATGGTCAACATATATACATCCAGAAAAAAATGGGTTTCTGGACATCTCATCCTTGGGTGCAGCCTATCGATATGCTATCAAAATTGAGCAGAACCTTAAGCAAAAGACACGACAGTTTGGGTCTAGGAACCTCTCACAGCAGAAGCAGGGAAAGGGAAACCCCAAACCTCAGAACAAAGGGAAAATAAAATATTGACAACCTCATGACAACCATTCTAAGCCACAAACAATGAAGGACAATGGAAAGACAAAGAAAGACACCGAGAAGTGGTGCGGCTTCCATAAGAGCCCCTAGCATAACAATGCTAATTTTCTCTCAAAGAATTCATTGGTGGTGAAGGTGAAAGCGTCTGAATCAGATGCAGGTTACGAATCATAGTCAGAACCATAAAAGGGGAGACCTATTATTGACGCGGAGTCCAATTCCACCGTTTCTACCACCAAGATCTAGCCCGGTCAACCTGACGAGCCAGAGGAAGGAGAACGCCTCTTTCATTCACAGATGTGGGTGAAAGGTACTCCATTGCATTTCATCATTGACAGAAGTAGCAATAAGAATCTCATCTCAGTGTAGGTCTTCAAGTGGTTGGACCTACCGAAAACGTCATACCCACAACCATACACCATCGGATGGCTCCACCAAGGAAGCGATCTTCGTGTTATCCAATAGTGTCACCTGTCCTACGACATCAAGCCCTTCAAAAATGAGGTATTGTGTGATGTTTCTCCCCTTGAAGTTTGTGATGTTCTTTTGGGCCAAAATTATTTATGGAAACATCATGTTGTATATAAGTCTAGGCCTCATAGTGTTAGTATTAATTTGGATAGGAAATTGTATAGGATACCCGAGATGGTCCGACCTACTTCCATTTCCTTGATCTTTGCCAAGAAATGTAGGAAGGTCATCCCTTAGACCGGGAAGTTTTTCTTCTTCATGATTCTCTCTCAAAGTGAGTAGAAGGTTGCAGCCACATCCATAGCCTCTATGACCTAACTCTCCACACAACAAAAGTAAGTGGATAAGGTTGTGGAATAATACAAAAACATCTTCTCCTCACCCACTGGGGTACCTCTACACTGTTAGGTCAAGCATTCAATCGATTTGACCCCAGTCGCACTACTACCCAATGGTCTAGTATATCACCACTCTCTATTAGAAAATGAGGAGATCAAGCATCAGATCTATAAACTGCTCCAAAAGGGGCACATATGACCCAACTCATCACCGTGTGGAAGCCCAATCATGCTTTTGCAGAAGAAAGACGAGACCTGGAAAATATGCATCGATTACCATGCCCTAAATAAAATCACAGTCAGGAACCGGTACCCGATTCCCCGAATCGACAATCTCCTCGACCAACTCAAGGGGGGAAAATACTTCAGTAAGATTGATATGAAGTATGGCTATCATCAGGTCCCAATACAATAGACATATGTATGGAAAACTGCCTTCAATTCCAAAGAAGGTCTTTTTGAATGGTTGGTCATGCATTTTAATTTGACAAATTCCCCAACAAATTTCATGAGGATGATGGGTGATATCTTGTGTCCTTTCACCAATTATTTTGTGGTGGTTTATGTGGATGACATCCTCATCTACAACAATAATTGGAAGGAATAGTTGCAATATATTCAACAGGTTCTGCACACTCAGGGACAACACAAGTTATATACAAATTTGTAAAAATGATCCTTTGGAATGGATATGATCCATTAAATAGCCTACATTGTTGATGAGAATGGGATGCATGTGGATCCAGCCAAGATCCAGGTCATTCGTGACTAGCCAGCCCCAACCACACTCACTGATATTTGGAGATTTTTAGGCCTTTCCAATTTCTATCGCAGGTTCATGTTGGGATTCTCCCATATTGCATGAGCCCTTAGCCAAGTAACTAGGGGTGGTGGTAAGGAAAAGTTTACGTGGGGATTATCACAAAAACAAGCGTTCGATTATTTGAAGCATCGCTTATGCTCAGTCCCATTGCTTTTATTACTCGACCTACAACAACCCTTTGAGATCAAGAGAAATGCTTTAGAGTATGTTGTGGGTGCAGTTCTCACTCAGCACAAACACCTTGTGGCCTATCATAGTGAGACACTATCACATGCCATCCATAAGTACCCTATTTACGACAAATCAATGTACTCCATTTTTCAATCCTACCTCCAATGGAGGCATTACATCATCGGGAAGGAGATAGTCATCCACACCGATCATAATCCATTACAATTCATACAGACTTTGGCTATATTGCAGAATGACCGCCATCAAAAGTGGTCCACATACTTGCAACAATTCCATATCAACATCAAGTATAAGACATGAAAAACCAACTGCATCATTGATTGCCTCAGCTTCCCACCAGTTGCAAAAATCACCACGGTGCTAAACTCCTACGACCACAAGACCTCCGGATGGCCCCAACTCTATGAGAGAGATCCCAACTTCACTGCCACCTACCAGATGTTTGGCGCAAACACACCTGTCATTGATTTCCATCTTCAGGATAGGTTGTTGTGCCATCTGGGGCATATCTGTGTTCCATCAAGTGAGAAAGTGAAGCTTATTTGGGAATCCCACTACAATCGGGTGGCAAGACACTTCGACGTAGAAACGACAGTGGTCATGCTACAACAACATTTATATTGGCCAAAAATTTGACAGGATGTCAACAAGTATATCAGGTCCTGCACTGTCTGCACCATTTCCAAACTAGACATTAATATACAAGGAATGTAGACCCCTTTTCATACTCCTGAAAGGCCTTGGGAATCCATCTCGATTGACTACATGTTGGGCCTTCCACAACCAAGCGGGGAAATGACTATGTTTTTTTGGTGGTTGATCATTTTTCTAAAATGGCGATTCTGTCTGTGTGCAAGAAGAGCATCACAACATATTCCACTACCAAGATCTTCTTCAAATGAGTGTGGGTACATTTTTGGATACCATAAACCATTGTCTAATATTGGGACATATGGTTCCTCAACACATTCTAGTTGTGCCTCTGGTCACTGCTGGACACCAAGCTCACCAAATCCACTGCCTTCCACCCCCAGACAGATGGCCAAATCGAGTTCATCAACCGGATTATCATGCATATCCCGCGGATGTAAAATTACAATAATCCCCACACATGGGATGATAGTCTTCCCTATGTTCAACACAACTACAACAAAGCCATGCATAGCTCAACCTGACACAACCCCTTTCAGGTGGGGTTGGTATTTCAACCATTGGGTCCCATGGATGTTGCACTACCCCTTGTAGCTACCCAGGTAGACTCGTCCCATGCTCAAACTGAAGCCACAAAGATACCTCTTTCATTGAGCCGATCCATCTTATCTGTCAATAGGTTTAGGATATTTTTCAGAATTCCAATGCCAATTACAAGAAACACCATGATCAACACCATGTGCCAAACAAGTTTCAGGTGGGAGATAAAGTTTGGTTGCACTTGCATAAAGAATGCCTTACAGGGCCCCATCGGAAGCTTCATCCACTCCACTATGGACCTTATACCATCACCAAGGTTGTGGGTGACAATGCTTTTGAGCTCAACATTCCCTCCTTCCTTGGCTTGCACCCAGTGTTTAATGTGGACCTCCTTCGACCATACTTTCCACCATTATTGGACACCTCAAAGGTAGAAGAACAATTGACACCAACATAGCTCAACCCCAACTGCATGGAACATGCATCCACTAATCAGATCGTGGAAACACAAGTCAAGGGAACTTGCCAACAGAATATCCACCTTTATCAGGTTGTCAAAGCAGGGCAGCTCCTGCACCAAGGAAAGTGGCTCACCCGAGGCCAAATTCAGAAAAAATTTCCTCATCTGATGGGGGAAATAAACACAATGGAGACCATTGCTTCCTAAGGGGGGAGGATTCATCCAGGTAGATATCGGTGCTAACCCACCTATTCCAACTGGCTCACATATAGATTTCATCTTGGCAATTTCATTTTTCATTTTGGCATCTTTTTTCTATCTTTTCGGGTCTTGAACTTTTGGGGCCGTTTTGAGGCCCTAAACATAGTTTTATGGGCCTGCAAAAATCACACTATAGACAAAGTTTAAGTGTGATGACATAATGTGTATTCCTCAGATAGACATTTCCAACAGGATATCATGTGCCTAAAATGAAGATCATATGCAAAAGTTATGACCCCGGGAAGTTGATGTACCAACTTACCCCAACAGGGCCCACATGAATTTTGGCGCTTCATTTCCTAGGGTTAGGTTTTTGGATTTATAGGGTTTTGGAATTCATGTTTGATGGAAAAATGATTTTGAAGCCTCATTGTAATCATCTTCTTGTGAATGAACGCAAACATCACGTCTCTTCTCAGAGATAAGCCGCCACCATTATAGCAGGCTTGTTTCAATCTGCATTCTACAGTTTCAACATATTTCTTTATTGAATATAAGAAAAGTTTTACTATATCTCTGTTATTGTTCATTGTATCTTTGTGTTAATAATATATATATGTATTCATTTCGTTCTGCTCGTAAAATCCAGATCATTAATAGCTTGTTTTGTTATGTAATCTTCGACGATTCTTTCAACCCACTGGTGTAGATTTGTTCGACCCCCATTTGTAAGCTTGAGGGTTATTTTTTCGTCGGGCGTCAATTTATGCATTACAAAATTTGTTTATGTACTCAAACAAGGCTTCTGGGATAGCTTCTAGAAATATTTTTTGGGTCTCCAAGAAAAATCGCAAACGTGCTTCTGCTAGCGTTAGGTTGTTTCTTCTTGCGTAGTTCTTAATGTAATTTTTTATTTTTCACTCCCACCATTCATGTATGTCTTGTAGAGTTATCATCTACGTGAATATCTGGATGCCCAAGTTCAAAACTACCCACAATGAAACCAATGTTGTAATGTAGGGAAAATTAGCGGAGTGTTACCAGTAGTTCAACTCATAAGCAAGCATGGATTCACATCTACATACATATAGACAAAGACATACACAAAATAGTGGAAACACAAAGAACAACCTTTATTAGATAGATGATTAAATACAACAAAATAGAAACAATATCCCTCATAGAGCTATCTTTTCTCATACAAGCTTTTCTATTTATATCTATATATTCATTTACCGGGTAGTTGTAACTACTTAACTTCCTGGGTTAGTTGGTTAACATAACTCTCGACCGAATTATACTTTTGAATTTGACAGTCGACCGACTATCTCTTAGTCGACTGTCGGGTCTAGTCAAAAAATTCGACTAGCCCTTACAACACATGGTTTACCCAAAAGTATAGTTTCTGACAGAGACACTAGATTTGTGGGACACTTTTGGAGAACCTTATGGAAAAATCTTGGTACTAATCTCAGTTTTATCTCAACCTATCATCCACATAGTGATGGACATGCCGATGTAGTAAATAAAAGTCTTGGAAATATTTTGAGAAGCCTTGTGAATGAGAACCTGAGGTAGTTGGATCAAATGCTTGCTCAAGTTGAGTTTGCATATAATGACTCACCAAATAGAAGCACATGGATGAGTCCATTCAAAATTTTGTATGGAATGCATCCTATCGGAGTGTATGAGTTAAGAAATTTGGGAAAGAAAGAATTAATAAGTGTTAATGGTGAGGATTTTGTAGTGAGTATAAAAGAGTTGTAGGAAAGGGCCAAGAAGAAATTGCAAGAGAGCAACCACAAGTATAAGAAGAGAGCATACATGAAGAGAAGACCAATGGATTTTGAGTTTGGTGACTTGGTCATGGCATATTTGAGGACATAGAGGTGTCATGTAGGGACTTATAACAAATTAAATCTTAAAAATATTGGATGATGTAAAATTTAAGGAAATTCTCTTCTAATGCCTATGAAGTAGAACTTCCAAGTGGTGTTGGAATTTATCCAATATTTAATGTTGCAGATTTGTATCCCTTCAAGGAGACAGAGGATGTTTCAACAAATGAACCTGTAAGTGATGGAGATCAGACCATATGATGGAAATAACAACTACTGAAACTATTGGATATGAAACTACTGAAGAAAACCAGAGACATTATATTTCCATTACTTGGTCAAATGGAAAGGTCAACCAACAAAGGATGTTACTTGGATGACAACAAATTAAATCTCCAAGTACAGTGCAGAGCTTGAAGACATAATGAAAATTTCTTTTCTTCCCTAGGAGTTTGATGAAGGAGCATCTAACAACAAGTTCTAGAATTGATCTCAAGGATAAAAAACATTTACTAAGGGATTTGGTTCCCTAATTTCTTTTATTATATATGTAATAATTACGAAATATCTTTAGAGGACATTTTCGTTGAGTTTGTTTGATTATATATTGAGTTTTTTTTCATAGGTGTTCAGTTTGTTGCTAAATATTAGGAATATATCTCTAGTTTAGGCATTTTTTAAGATAACTCAAGATTCATTTTTTTGTGAGCTATCTGAGGGCTCGATATATATTGAATGATTTATAAGAGGCAGAGGGGAGTGAGTGTGTAGGATTGAATGTGTAAAAGTGTGGATCACATAGGTCTAAGAGACCAAGAAGGAAAGAGATTTCTTGTGTAAATTTACTCGTTCATTGATAAAAGAAAAGGACATAGCATGTGGTGTTGTCACATTCTATGCTTTCATTTTTCTGCGTTGCATGTTTGAATTTTTAAACTCTATGTATAAGATATCTTGGCAGAGTCACGAGTTTATGTGATTGCAGGAAGATCGTGCGCAGTTAATTTTAGCAAGTTCTAAAATTTTGTTTAAAAGAATATTTCTTGAGTATTTTTCTTCATAGGAACTGTTATCACATGAAGTTGTCAAGGGTTGCAGCAGTTGTCCAAATATTTTTCTTGCGCAAGAAACCGACATAAACACAAGCGCAACATTCAGAACAATCTATTTTGGGGATGAAATACAAGCAGTGGTCGGGTTAAAATTTCAAGGGAGGAGATCTCGTATATAGTTTGGATCAATGGCTCTTAGGTGATCAAGATTTCAAAGAAACACAAGGATTAACGATTAGACAGAGGAGCCGAAGTCCCGAAGTAAATCTGAGCCATTGAAGGCTGAGGACACGCATCCGCATATCTCACACTTCATAATATTTACTTCGAAAGATTGCACGAGAAAATAAAGAAAACGCTCGAAGCTCGAACTCTTGAAGTAAATCTCAACCGTCCAAATCTAGAGGACACATGGAGGTAGATCCCTCACTTCAGAGATTCAACACTTCAGAGGATTGTGGGATTTATGCATTGAAAAGTCTTGAAGAGTCGAAGCCTGAATTGCCAAATTAATTGTGGACCGTTGATCTCAAACCAATAAGGACCATTGATCTTGGAAACAGTATCACCAGAAGGCTCGAAGTCTTAAAGGTCCCGAAGTAAATCTTGACCATCTAAATTAAGAGGCCACGCGTCACCAGATCTCTCACTTAGGAATTCAACACTTCAAATGATTGTAATAGCTACGCATCGAGGAGGCCTGCAGCCTAAACTCTCGAAGTAATTGTGAGCCATTGATCGTTGCAGTAGGAGCCAGGGTCCTTCCAAGAGTGGCATTTGGAAACAAAAGTGAGGCTTTCTCGGATTGTAGATTGCGATTAGATCAACAACTCACGTGTGTTCGACATGTCAAAGTTGTGCGAGGATTAGTGGTTAGGAAGAAGCCTCGAAGTTGCATATCAAGCACCACGTGTCGTTCTCCATCAGACGATCATAATTTACTTTTAGACTTTGGGAGTTTTTCCTTCGGGAGTTTCTTCTTCCCCATTTCTATTTTCCTCCGAAGTAATTTCTCCCGAAGTCCACGGATATATTCCATGTGTCCTCCTCAGATCAATGGTTGCGGTTCGTTTCCATGCTTCACCATTCATTTCAGGTTGCCATGTCACTCTGGGCCCATTTTTCTCTAGGAGTTATACTAGATCTACATGCTTTCCCCTCCCGAGCTCCAAGCGCCAAAGACACTTGGCACACATCTGTTAGAGACACGTGGAATCCATCTAGCGTTGACACATGACACTCATTTCAAGTATTTTTGGACATTTCTTCAACCAATTTTTGAGTGACACATGTCACCCCTCCATTCATGACATGTCAACATAGTGACATCAGGTCACCCCGTTAGTTGCAGGAGATCATCCTCCAAAATGTGTTCTTGTCCAAGTGCCAAGATTAGTGCTATCTCCCAGCACGGTTAGAATGATCCTAAAATTGGCAGGCGGATAAACTTTAGTGGTGGCACTAAATTCAGCAGGAGTGCCCAGATCGCAGATCTCGACCAGATCAATGGCCATGTTTCATTGTGGGGACACAACATGATCGAACGATAAAATTCTTGAGTAGTCCTGCAATTGAAACTGTGGTATAGTAAAAATGATACGTGGTGGAAGGTGGTGTATTGTGGGCTCAAAATCGGTGTGAATCCAAACCGCCTTTGATGACCCCACAATCACGTGCTTATACAACATCTAATCCAAGAGTAGTGCGTGGTAGCCTTCTAGGTGTTAAGCCTCATCCAGATCCCAATGAAGGATTAGTTAATGAAAAAGGAGTGGTGGCTGAAACCTTGACTCACTTCATAAATAGAAGGTGTGGAGGGTCTGGCCATGGAGACAAAGATTTTAGCCCGAGGTACCACAGTGGACGAGTTTTCCTACAGGCCCATGTCGAGATAAATTTTCATTTGACAGGAGGATACACTCACAGTCTGATAGAAGAAGGCGAAGATGAAAGACTTTGAATGGAATGTCCAGATCACACCCCTGGTAGTTGTGGACTGATCTGAGTATAAATAGATTAGTTCAAGATTTTGTTAAGGTCATCAACTGGTTGATAACAACTCCCTATTTTGTAATATTTTGATGCCAGAGATGTTCTCTGGTTATGTATCAAACTTGAGACTTTCACATTAATAGAATTCAACTTCTGTCACCTCTTTGTAAAAACTGTGCTAAAACACTCGAGCATGGAGGATCCAGTCAAGGGTTTTCGTTCTACTGTAATGCAGGTTTGATTATAGTATTGTTGTGACTAGTTTTAGTTAGCTTCTTTGTTATCTTATTCCCCCTTACGCTAAAAGGCTCAAGCATGGAGGATCCATTCAAGTTGTTGTAGTCTCATGGTAATGTAGGTTTGATTATTATGTTGCTGTGACATATTTCAGTGTTTGAAGCTTGAGTTCGAGAGTGCTCTTGAGCCTGAGTTTTTCTTCACCAAGCTGCTTGAAGGATAGATGCCCATAACAATCTTGCTCACTTTTCTCACTAAGTCTTCCCTCTTCTCACACTTAAACTCAAATCACTGACTGAAGTTAATGAGGCCCTCACTTCCTTGTGCATTGCTTGTCCAATTTCCGTGTTAAAATCATTCTTGTACTGAGTTTTGTCCATTTGACCTCCACTCATAAACCTACCTCCACAAACATTTTGATGGGTACTGGGCTTATCCTCTTGCAGTCAAAGGGTGAATCTCAGTGCTAACATTAATGGCACCATTGTCGGGGACGAAAATGAAGAAATATTTTTTGGGAGAACGATAATGAACAAATCTGATCTTTGATGGTGAACAAAGACCAGACACATTCAAACTGTATATCATTCACCTAGAAACTCCATGATTAAAGAATCCAATGGTGACTCCACAGTTTTAAGAATTCATATTTTTAGATGGAAGCCATATTGGCTCGAAGGTTTTCTCCTCTTAATTTTTTTGTTGTTCTCAATTTTCCAAATGTTGTTCCTACTATGGATGAGTGGGGTGATTTTTTGCCCACATTTAAAGAACATAGAGATGACAACCCTGTAGAGCATCTGTTTGAGTTTCATGAACTTATGCATCAGTGGGGAATACATCATGCAGATGTGTTAATGAATATGTTCATGTTCTCATTAGAAGGATATGCTCGTGAGTGGTATCGATCCTTGTCCCCTGCTAGTGTCTCCTCCCTGGAAGAATTTCTTGCAGCTTTCAATATTCATCGTAGGAAGTTTTATTCCTCTAAGTTAATTTTTCATAACTATTGTGAGGAATATAAATACTACGTTCAAGATATAATTGATCCTTATGAAGGTTGTGAGAATGAAGAATATTCCTTGGACAAAGAATCAACTCTTTCACTTCCCTATTCATCTACATCAGATGAATTTTTTTTTGTCCCTCTTATGAAGAAAATGCAGAGGATATTTATGTTCTTGAAACATATGTTTTTGGCAGTCCTGCTTATGATGAAGAAGTTATTTCAAATAATGACCAAAAACAACCATTTTTTGATGAATATCCCAGTGAAGATGATGAAGAGCATAGCTTCTTCATGGCTTTTATGGAACCTTGTAGCATGGTTCCTGTATATGTTAATTATGCGTCTGATCCTTGGGATATCGATGAAGGAGAAATGGAAGAGCTAAGTGTGCATCTTATCTCATTTCCAACACTTATAAATGACAAACATGTTAAAAATAAGCATCCATCCATTGATATGAGAGAGGCTATTTCTTTCCATCAACTAGCAGATGTCATTAGAGAAGACAAAAGAGAAGTGGATAAGCAACCTGCATCTTTCTTTCACTCACATATGATTGCCACATACATTCAATCAGATGTAAGTAGCTATAAGGTAGATCAGGATTTCCGATACCAACCCAGTAACTTTTATCACCTATTATATGACCTTGTAGGAGAGTACATGGAGTTTAATTTCATCAATGTATCGAAGCCTCCAAGATTTATTTTACATGGAGAAAACTCTTGAAGCTCGAACTCCCAAAATAAATCTCAGTCATCCAAAACTAGAGGACACGTGGAGGCAGATCCCTCACTTCGGAGATTCGACACTCCGGAGGATTGTGGGAGTTATGCATTGAAAAGTTCCGAAGAGATAAATCCCAAACTCTCGAAATAATTGTGGACTGTTGATCTCAAACCAACAAGGACCGTTGATCTTGGCAGTAGTATCACCAGAAGCCCCAAAGTCCTAAAGGTCCCGAAGTAAATCTCGGTCATCTAAATTAAGAGGCCATGCATCACCAGATCTCTCACTTTGGGAATTTGGCACTTCAGATGATTGTAAGAGCTACACATTGAGGAGGCCCAAAGCTCGAACTCCCAAAGTAATTGTGAGCCGTTGATCTTCGCAGCAGGAACCAGGGTCCATCCAAGAGCGGAACGTGGAAACAAAACTGAGGCTTTCTTGGATCATAGATTGTGATCATATCAATGGATCACGTGTGTTTGACATGTCAAAGTTGCATGAGGATTAGTGGTTAGAAAGAAGCCCCAAAGTTGCAGATAAAGAACCACGTGTCCTTATCCATCGAACGATCATAATTTACTTCGGGACTTCGGGAGTTTTTGCTTCCCCATTTCCTTTTTCCTCTGAATTAATTTCTCTGGAAGTCCACATATCTATGCCGTGTGTCCTCCTCATATCAAAGGTTGTGGTTTGTTTCCAAGGTTCAACATTCATTTCAGGTCTCCATGTCACTCCGGGCCCATTTTTCTCTGGGAATTATACTAGATCTACATGCTTCCCCCCCTCCAAGTGCCGAAGACACTTGGCACCCATATGTTAGAGACACATGGAATCCATCTAGCACTGACACATGACACTCATTTCAAGCATTTTTGGACATGTCTTCGGCCTATTTTTGAGTGACACATGTCACCCCTCCGTCCGCGACATGTCAACATAGTGACGTCAGGACACCCCGTCATCTGCGGGAGATCATCCTTCGAAAGGTGTTCTTGTCCAAGCGCCAAGATTAGCGCCATCTCCCAAAATAGTTAGAATTATCGTAAAATTGGCAGGCATATAAACTTTAGCGGCAACACTAAATTCAGTAGGAGTGCCCAGATCGTAGATCACGATCAGATCAATGACCATGTTTCATTACAGGGACACAACATGCTCGAACGATGAAATTCTTGAGCGGTCCCACAATTGAAACCATGGTATAGTAAAAAAGATACATGGTGGAAGGTGGTGAATTTTGGGCTCAAAAGCAATGTGAATCCAAACCACCTTTGACGACCCCACAATCACGTGCTTATATAACATCTAATACAAGAGAAACGCGTGGAAGCCCTCTAGGTGTTAAGCATCATCCAGATTCTAATGAAGGATCAATTAATGAAAAAGGAGTGGTGGTTGAAACCTTGACTCACTCCATAAATAGAAGGCGTGGAGGGTCTGGCCGTGGATATAGAGCTGTCAGCCCAAGGTACCACGACGGATGAGTTTTCCTACAGGTCCATGCTGAGTTAAATTTGTGTTTGACAGGAGGATACACACACAATCTGACAAAAGAAGGCGCATACATAAGTCTTTGAATGGAATGGACAGATCACACCCCTGGTAGTTGTGGACTGATCTAAGTATAAATATACCAGTTCGATATTTTGTTAAGGTCGTCAACTAGTTGAGCAGAGATCCCTATTTTGTAATATTTTGATGCTAGAGTTGTTCTTTGGTTATGTATCAAACTTGAGAATTTTGCATTAATAGAAGTCAACTTCTCTCATTTCATTGTAAAAACTATTCTAAAACACTCGGGCATGGAGGATCCAGTCAAGGGTTGTAGTTCTACTGTAATGTAGGTTGGATTACAGTATTGTTGTGACCAGTCTTATTCGACTTCTTTGTTATCTTATTCCCCCTTATGTTGAAAGGCTCAGGCATGGAGGATCAATTCAAGTTGTTGTAGTCACATGGTAATGTAGGTTTGATTATTATGCTGCTATGACATATTTCAATGTCTGAAGCTTGAGTTTGAGAGTGCTCTTGAGCCTGAGTTTTTCTTCATCAAGTTGCTTGAAGGCTAGATGCCCATAGCAATCATCTTCACTTTTCTCACTAAGTCTTCCCTCTGCTCACACTTAAACTCAAATCACTAACTGAAGTTAATGAGGCCCTCACTTCCCTATCCATTGCTTGTCCAATTTTTGTGTTAAAACCATTATTGTACTGATTTTTTTCCATTTGACCTCCACTCATAAACCTACCTCCACAAATATTTTGATGGGTATTGGGCTGATCCTCTTGCAGTCAGAGGGTGACTCTCAATGCTAATAGGAAAAAACAATGATGATTTGGCACAGTGTAACAACTCATAAATATATGTGACAAGTTGGTATTGTTGCAGGATTCCATGTGTAGAGTAACATGCAACACACCCATATTTTTTGTTGAATTTCGCGAAGAATTTTCTGGGTCATATTTTTTCAACATTGTTTGTTGATGCTTCCACTGTTGATTAAGGTTGGTTGTCATTGATGTCAACCCTTGAAGAAAGACCCGTAGCACAAAGTTTTGGGTAATGGAACCAATAGTGTTTGATGTAAATATGACTCATTATTGTTTTGTCATGGTTGATAAGAAGTAAATATGG
>ML779348.1:588245-611977 GCA_009831015.1 Picea engelmannii
ATATAGGTTTCTAAGGTTTACAAATGATATCTAAGCCTAAATTCTGAGGAAAGTGAAGAAAAGAAGGCCGAAATGCAAGGAAGGATAAATTCTTTTGATGGTGCTTTCTAAGGTATGTTATTTTCAGGTCATCTCACCATTTTTGCTATAAATTGTTTTATATAATGATTTAGATCCTGAAATTTCTATGCAAGTGAGAAAACATATCCAAGTATCTGTGGTTAAAAATTCATCTTGTGGGTCATTGTATTTTTGGAGTTACACTCAGTGGAAAATAGGGTTTGTGGCCAGTCCTGAAACTAATCAAAATTAGGTGTTTCGGGTAAAAACGTCATAAATTATTCATAACAGATCCAAATTCAGTGAGACCAAATGTGTTGGTTAGGGTACAGTCTTTATTATTCTTTGTAATAGTTTTAGATCATTTCATCAAATATTTTGTGTGGGGCACTCTCTACAAGGTCGCTCTCTAGAATAAGCCAGAATTCAGCAAGGTATGCCATTTTTGCTATAACTCCTTTTATGAGGGGTTCCAAGTAGTGCCACTTGGATTAATTTCATAAAACACACTGAAGAACATTGTGTATCAGTTTCATATCTTTATAAATTACAGGTTCAAAGTTATGATTACTTCAAGTTAGGGTTGTTGACTAATCCAAAACTAGGCATGTGAGACTAAAAAAAAGTTTGATGAAAATGCTAGTCTCTTGCTGTTAAATTTAAGGTTTGTAGGAATGTGATCAGATACAAAAGGTATATTACAGAGCTACAAATCATATTTGGATGATGAAATTGATGAGGGCCTCTTGTTGAGGTTGGTGCATGGTTGATGCAATTATTTATGGTACAGGTTGATTACAGGTTGAGGTATAGGTTGATGCATGGTTCAGACTTATTGGTATAGGTTTACAACAATATATCTCATAGTGATAGTGTGACAGTGGTTCCATCATTCTACTTCTACTTCAGGGTGGCAGGACGGGGCAAGGAAAGGTGGTTGTAGCCACCTTCCGGTTGTAGCCGGAAGACATTGGGGGTTGTAGCCTCCTTCTGGTTGTAGCCAAAGATTTGGGGAGTTGGAGCTTCCCTCAGGTTGTAGCCTGAGAAAATAGGAGGTTGGAACCTCCTTCCAGTTGTATCTGGAAAACAAAGGAAGTTGGTGCTTCCAATGAATGTAATTCTTCAAGACATATAAGAAAAAGCATTCCGTGGTTTTCTCCCGATTTGGGTTTCCACGTAAAACACTGATGTACTGTGCATGTGTGTGATTGTTTATTTATTACTGCTCATTATTGGATAATAATTCTACATTGATATAACATTTGAAGAAAAAGGATTATAATTACGTTATTACTGATTCACCCCCCCTCTCAGTAATCCAACATCCACGTAGAGGTATATCTGTGTAGGAGTAATTCAACGCAGATTTGTCTATGACAAAGAACAATTTGGTGCTATAGGTAAATGAAAAATATTGAATGCATGTTTGTGTTGATATGAGGCCATACATGCAACCAAATATTGACTGTGATAGGGCATTGAAAACTCTGTGATTGTGGGTTGAATTTGGTGGTATTTTCCATCAACATAAATGTTGGAAATATTGTTGTCATTGATGTCAAAAACATGGGGAGACTATAAATTTCCAAGATAAATATTGCAAGATGGAGATTGTTGGAAATATTTTTTTAGGATTTTTGATGCTTAGTTTGGATACTCTATCTTTGAAGGACTTTTTACTCTGAAGACCTAGTTCAAATGGGAGCATAGGATATATGGTTGAAAATATTATTTCGAGGCCTTTCCAACGGTATATGGAGCTCCCTCTAACTCTATAGGAATGAGGAGATATGAAATATTATGTCAGGTCAACCCAACCAGAAAGTATAGGTCGACCCAACCAATTTTACATGTTGTCCCCAAAAGTGAATGCAAAAACACTATAAATATAGGATAGATGTGCACATTTGTAGAGAAACCAAGCAAGAACAATAAGTGCAAGTGCAAAGAATAGATTCAAGGTATGCAAGAGGAGATGGGGAGCATTGTTGGGGTCTAAAGGTGCGCGATAGAAGTTTTCTTGGAGTTTTAAGGGTGTTCTATAAAGGACTAAGGTATAGGAAGGACTAAGGTATACGATGCTGCAAAGTGCACTATTTTTAGGTTGTGATGTTGCGGTCTAGAATTATATTATGGGATTAATGATATGAGGTTCCCTAGGGCATGAAGTCTAAATTTGACTATGTTTTGAAGCTATGTCTAGGGTATGAAGCAAGTAGAGGAACTAGAGCATGAACGTTAAGGGTATGATGATGTTGTGAAATGCATGAAGTATGAATCATGCAGGTGAAGTCAGAAGTACTCTATGTATGAAGATATTACATTGGTGTCTATATAGGTCTTATTGAGTTGGTTCTCAGTTGAGGATATTGGCGTCTCTGGTAGTTTAGTGCCTACACAATATCTTGTTGAGTTGGTGCTCAATTGAAGAGATCGATGTCTCTAGTAGGTTGGTGCCTACACAATATATTGTTGAGTTGGTGCCCAGATGAAGAGATTGATGTATGTAGTAGGTTGGTGCCTACAATCTTTGTAACAATAGGTTGGTTCTTATAGAAACTTATAAAGATAAGTTTTTGTGGTTTTCTCCCACAAGGGTTTCCGACTTAAACTTTGTGTACTGTGATTTGAGTTTACATGCATTGACTAATGAATTGTTGATGAATTATCATTTAAAGTAAAAATTATCTTATATTGATTCACCCCCCCTCTCAATATAAACATAAGTTCAATAACTGGTATTAGAGAAAGTTTCTTTGGGAACAGTCTAACCGTTGGAAGAAAAATCTCAGGAGAACACATGGCTAGTCAAGAATAATTCCTCTTCATGGCCATGGATACAAAGTATAATGATACAGAAAATGAAGAAAATAAAAAATAAAAATTAGATTAAAAATAAGATGACATTGATGGGGAAGTGAATCTTGAAGCATAACTCGTTAGTTCCTTAGAAGAAATAGACAGACTCAGGGGAAATAATAAAAAACAGAAAGAGTAATTGTGGAAATATGAAAAGAATGATCATGATATTGATGAAACAAAAAAAACAATTATCATATTGAAGGCTCAACTAGAAGAGACAAAAATGATAGAAGAAGTGGTGATAAGTCGACTAAAAGAAAGGAGCTAGAGAAAACAACTAATTCATTGAGTAGAATCTTGAAGTTTGGAAAGAGTACAAAAATATTAGATAATATTCTCAGTTAAAAAATGTAATGTCCCCAACCACCCTAGGCTAGGCCACGTCACCCAATCTCAACTCACTATTGCTTTGAATCAATCATACTGTAACATTCCCATCAACTATTGAACAACGCTACTCTGAAAATCCACTACGCATATTATATGCTAAACATTAGTCTGCACGGTATCACTTGAAGTAGTATGCTCAACCTCGAGCTGAGTCACACCACACTAAATCAAAAATTTAAGCAGCATAAGTAACTCAAACAACTATGCACACCCACATATTGATCACACAACACAACCATGCACACAACCACATTGATGTCACACTCCAATTCTAATTTCCATGTGCACATAATCTAATTCCTTTTCCACACACACAAATTCCAACCTCCTGTGCACATAAGATAATTTCTTGCGCACCCATCCATTTAATCCTTGCCTCAGAGATTCATGGCCAATATCAAAAGACAACTTAACAGGAAAACTAACAATTACTGTCATACTCATGCACAACTAAAATGATAACTATCAACACCACAGTTACATGTGCTAGCAACATTAAATAGAATAACACCACCTACTTATATGCGACAACATATAAGAATTAACCCATGTCAAACATAGATAAATAATCACACAGTAAACAAGACAAATACATAAAAAACACTTATTTTTTATGGAAATCACCAACTATGCAAATAACTTAAACGTTCCTCTCAGCCATAGACTTTGTTTCTCATAAGATTTCAGCAAGAGGTCACCCCCGAGCTAGGCCTTAAATACACTGGGGAAAAAGGGTTCCTAGAGACAAGATAAGGTCTGATTCTCAATGGAATTACTCAGTCCAAGGTGCCCTCTATTGCAACTAGCCTACAGTCCCTCATTCCCCACATACCTGTCACACCCAAGGAAGTGTGCCCCTTCTCTGCTCAATATTCCTTCACTCGCTCCACATCTCTTCCAAGGTTACCAAAAATAGGTTAAACATGAAGTCTCTGAGCCCTGTAACTAATTCTCAACACACTAGGGAACAACTCTCAACAAAACTCTCACCTGGAGAGTATGCTCACAGATATGACAACCCAATTCTCAACAGCTAGTCTCTCAACCAGAGAGACTAATCACGGGCCTTACAACATGTCTCTTTGAAATTAAACTCTGATTTCAGCCCCCACAAATCCTTACAAACTTCTTTGTGTAGATAAGGTAATAATCATATTTTCCATACAGTCTGAGCCCCTTCTTCTCACAAGCGCCTGCCACATGAATAATATTTGAATAGTCATAACCATGCCTAAAATACACTAAGGCCAACAATATATATTGCATGCCTTCAAATTGACACTTGTCACCTTCATAAGTAGCTTAAGTCACTTGGTGACTCATTCCCTACCCTCGAGAACTTAGGATAAAATAATTATCCAACATTACACTTTTCCAAAAATATTATAAAATATTCCCTAATACTTAAGTCTTGCGCCCTTTTCCATTTTTCGGTGGAGTCAACTCCCCATATCTTTTCATCTGAGTGTGTTTGTGCACAATGATACAATATTCTATTAATAACCAAGTATAATTACATGGATAGGTGCACTGACCTATCTGCGTCCCGACTCACCAGCCTCATACTCACATAGGCTCTCCGACCTCAATACATATATAGTCACACACACACACACACACACACACACACACACACACACACAACTCATCTTTGTGTGCACTCCCAGGTCATTACCACACATTTACCCAAGTGCGTGCAACCCTATGAAATGTGCGTACTTACCCAGGTGCGCACAACACTGTAAAATGTGTGCACCCTATCTTTGATAGCACTTCTCTGCACACTACTCAGGTGCGTGAAACACAAAACATAATGAAAATGGATCACCAGCCTATATGTACAATTACAAAGGGTCCAAATCAGGGATATCACATTCCCATCTCCCTTATTTATGCACTGTCCTCAGTGCATCATATACACATGTACATACAAAATTTCAAAAATATTCAAAAATATGTGGATGCTCTATCCACATAGTATCCTTTCTCTCCTAGGTTGCATCTTCAGTATCGTACCATGTCCATTGGACCTTTACTAGCTCCATGGCTCGATTCCAGATTTTTTATTTATTTTTCGATCCAATATGCAAACCGGTCACACTTGAAATCCGCCTTCTGGATCCACCTGAATCACATTCCAATCAATAATATGATTAGAATCAGGTACATACTTATTAATCAATGACACATGGAAAACATTATGAATACACAAGGATGCATGAAATGCAAGCATATATGCGACAAGACCAATCCTTTCAAGGATTTCAAATGGCCCACAATAGCAGGTTGCTAACTTAGAATACTTCCACAACTTCAGGGAACTGCTTGTGGCCTTCACTTTCAAAAATATGTGATCACCCACTTTAAACTCTCTATGGGGTTTTCCTTTATCTACGTATCTTTTCTTCCCATCTTGGGAAGCCTTTGAATTATGCCTTATCTTTACCATATGCTCCTCCATTTCCCGGAGCATCTCTGACCCAACTATTGCGTGGTCTGTTGGGTTGTCCCAACTCACTGGCGTGTTGCACTTTCTACCATAAAGTGCTTCAAATGGGATCATATTTAAAGATGATTGATACCCATTGTTGTAAGAAAACTCTGCCAAATGAAGGTAGTCTTCCCATTTTGATGTGTTATCCATCACATACATTCTCAACATATCTTTAATCACCCGATTTACTCTCTCTATTTGACCATATGACTCAGGGTGATATGATGTTCTAAAGTTCATATTTTTTCCAAATCCTTTGAAAAAACCTTTCCAAAAGTTCAAGTTGAACTTGGAATCTATGTCAGAAACAATTGTCTTAGGTACACCATGCAACTTGACAGTTTCTCACATGTATATCTCAACAATGTCGACTGCCTTATGTGATGACTTCACTGGAACAAAATGGGCAGCTTTAGTAATCTTTTTCACCACCACCATAATATAATCTTGTTGCTTAGTAGTCCTAGGAAACTTAGTTATGAAATCCATGGTCACCACTTCCCACTTCCACTCAAGAATGGGTAAAGGTTGTAGAAAACTAGCTAGATGTATGTGCTCAGCCTTAACCTTCTGACATTCGAGACATCTGGCAATAAAATCAACAACTTCCTTTTCCATACCTGGCCAAAATTATTGCTTCTTGACTGCGAAAATTGTCTTCTGGTAACCTGGATGTCTCACATAAGGAACCTTACGCATATCTGACAATATCAAGCTCTTCAAATCCTTATCATTTGACACATAGACTATGTTTCTATACATGAGGATCCTATCCTCTCTTATCTCATAGTGTTCCAACTTCTGTTGTGACATACCTTGTTGTAAAGTCACCTTTATGTCCACATAGCGAAGATTTGATTTGAAAACTTCTAATATTTTTTTGCACAAATCCAATTTATAAATGATAATGGTCATATCATGCATCTCATGCACCCTCCTGCTGAGTGCGTCAACCACCTTATTCTCTTTTCCTATGATATGATTTATGTCAAATTCATACTCACTAAGGAATTCTAACCACCTGATCTGTCTAGCATTCAAACTTGGTTGTCCAAATAGATACTTCATACCACTATGGTTTTTCCTCGGCTCAAATATTTTACCCGTAAGAACACATCTTTCAAGCATGCACTATGGATTCCAATTCCAAGTCACGCGTAGCATAGAGCCTTTCATGCTCTTTCAATGTTCTTGATTCATATCATACCACATGTCCATTATGAATCAGGACTCCACTGAGTCCTTCCTTGCATGCATCCATGCATACAACGAAGTCTTTATCAGGATAAACAATTCTCAAAATTGGTGCACTTGTCAACAAACTCTTCAAGTGCTGAAAATTCCTTGTGTAATATGGAGTCTACTCAAATTGTGCACCTTTTTTTTGCAAATATGTAATTGGATTCATAATATGTGAGAAGCCTTCAATAAACCTTTTGTAGTAACCTTCCAGTCCCATAAAAGACCTTACCTCTGCGACATTTTTTGGTGTCGGTCATTCCTCAATGGATTTTATCTTTTCCGGATCCACAACTATTCCTTCCTTGGAAATAATATCGCCCAAATAATTAATTTGTTGTTGATAAAATGAACACTTGCTCAACTTCACATAAAACTAATGCTCCCTCAATACATGTAGTACCATCCTCAAGTGTTGCTCATTCTCCTCTTCAAACTTTGAATAAATAAGTATGTCATCTAGAAACATAGTGACAAACTTATCTAAGTAACTTCTAAAAACTCCATTCATCAAGCACATGAAAAAAATGGTGCATTTGAAAACCCAAATGGAACCATTGTAAACTCGTAATGACCATACCTTGTTTTGAAGGAATTCTACCAATGTCTTCCTCTTTTATTCTCACTTGGTGAAAGCCATATCTAATATCAATCTTAGAAAATATTTGTGTGCCTCGCAGCTGATCAAAGAGGTCATCTATCCTTGGAAAATGATACATGTTCTTTACTGTTACCTTGTTCAACTTCTTGAAGTTGATAAAAATTCCCAACATACCATCCTTCTTCTTCACAAATAAAAATGGCGCACCCCAAGGTGACACACTTGGGTGTATATACCCCTTCTTCAGAAGCTCTTCAAGTTTCATTTGCAACTCCTTCAACTCTAGCATACTCATCCTATAAGGAGTCTTGAATACACGTGTTTCTCCTAGCATTAGATTTATAGAGAAATTGATATCTCTTTTCGTAGGCAATATCAATATCACTTGAAAGACATCCTCATACTCTTTCAATACTACACAATCTTCAATACTTGGAACTTTATCCTTATGCGCCTCTTCCATGTGTGCTGTAAATATTTGACATCCGTTCCTGTAGCTTTTATTCAATTGCAAGGCTAAAACTTCTCTAATAGTTATAACTATTGTAATTCCTTGAACTGATCTTAATTTTTCTTCCTCATACAAACAAGTGAATGCCTTATTGTAACAATCCAGGACAACATGGTTCTCGTCCAACCAATCCATACCAATGAGGCAATCATATGAGCCCAAAGTTATAATATTCAAATTAGCTTTTGTGCGCAGTCCATTCATCTCCATTGGACATGCCTTGACTATCTCATTATTTTTCCTTTTTGCTCATGTATCTAGCTACAACAACCAAGATTTTTCAATCTTTCTTCTCACAAAATGGAATCTTTCCACCATCTTAGGATCTAGATAACTATGACTAGCTCCTGAGTCAATTAAAATATAAATGGGTTGGTCATTAATCTTACCTTCCACCTCGATCATGTGCAACTGAAACTCATCTCGCTTGTTATCCAGGGATGTGTAAATCCTTGGCACATTTATTCCCATGTCCTCAAATGTCACAACTTGATGAACACTGTGCCCAATCCTCTCTTTGAGGGCAATCTCTGTGCATATAATTTCCGCCACAACCCCAACACTGAATAGGTTGTTTCCATGAATTTTGTCCCACTGTCACATTCTTGGCTCCTAGAGAGTTGATTTTCTTTATGAAATATTTTTGAGAAATAGTGGCTTAGCCCCCTTCTTCCTTTGTTCCACCTTACTTTTCATATTATCTTCCCAATCCTTTTGGAAACTCGATCTTCCCCTTTGTTTCTCATAAAGACACTTAGCATACCTTATGGTTTCTTCCAACATCTTAGGGTAATCATACTGTATATTATCACTAATAAATGAATGAAACCCACTCAAGTACCTATGAATATTAAATTTCTCATCCTTGATGAATGCAACATACTTCAATATCTCTAAGAATCTCCTTTCATACCCATCTATCGTCATACTCCCAAGCTTGAGTTTGAAGAACTCCTTCATTTTCTTGTCATAGTACCGCTTGGTTAAGTATTTCTTTTGGAAATACCTCTTGAACTCCCTCTAAGTAATTCTCTTCTCATCAATGTGTTGCACTTTCACAAATTGATCCCACCATATTGATGCATTTCCTTTTAGTTTATAGATAGAAATTCTTCCTTCTGCCTACACATAATAGTTATGCAGCTAGAAGTACTTCCTCATACCCAACAACCTGGTCTCCACATATTCATCCTTCTTGTGCTCATATTCAAAGGTAGGATGATTTATATTATTCATTTATCCATGTATCTTGTCCACTCCATTCCTTCTCTTATGCTTTATGTCAAGATATGGACTCGAACTACTGTGTACTTTCCTACAAGAATGCTTTGGTGAGTGAGGTCGATGTCTGCCAACACTTTTTGCTTATCTTCTTTTCTCATCATGAAATCTGTGACTTCTTGAACTACTTGACTCTATCTCCTTATCCATTTTATTTTCTATTATGTCCAAGATTTGCATCAATTTGACATTGAAGTCATATTGTTTCTCCTTGGTTCTCATAAGCCTCTCATTATCAACTTTATAGCTTTAGACATATTTTTGCAATCCCTTTATGTTTTCTACGAAGTCCATGCGCTCCTCCTTGGATTATGTACCATTAGTACCCAAATTGACATACAAATCCTCGAATTCATCATCAGGATTGCAAGTCCTCTACGCATCTTCCATGCTTTTGACCTTCTGCACTGATTTTGTCCTGCTCTAATCGTTGATAATTATGCAAAATGTGTAGGCAATAAGATTTGTTAGGCGAATTCATGAAACAAATTCATGAAGCTCTGCACCATTTGTTTTAGAATCCTTCCTTCTCAAACTCATGCACGCACTGGTATTCGACACACACCAATGCATGGTGTCAAATTTTAACTTGTACACCACGTATCAGTAATGCACATGCACCATAACTTTGTTCTGCGCAGTCCCAAACCTTTAATGCACACAGTCACGTACCATTTTTTACTGCGCAGTTCTATTGTTGCACTCCATAGTATACAACCTTTAGCGCACACACTTGTGAATTCTTACTTAATGCGCATCATGGCCACGCTGAAAATTCCAAATTTGGCCCATGTAGGCTCAGTGTTGAAACTGGAGCTTTGCAACTTTTGTTGAAATCTAGCCCATACAAGTCCAGTGTTGAAAAAATATCTTTGAGACCACAATGTAACATCCCCAACCACCCTAGGCTTGTCCATGCCACCCAATATCAACTCATTGTTTCTCTGAATCAATCATATTGTAACATTCCCAACAAATATTGAACAATGCTACTATGAAAATCCACTGCGTAGATTCTATGCTAAACACTAGTCTATGCAGTATCACTTGAAGTAGTGCATTCAACCTCCAGCTGAGTCACTCCATACTAAATCACAAATTTAAGCAGCGGAAGTAACTCAAAAAACTATGCACACCAACATATTGATCACACATCACAATCGTGCACACAACCACTTTGGCATCACACGCCAATTTTGATTTCCATGTGCGCGAAATCTAATTCCATTTCCACACACACATATTCCAACCTCATGTGCACACAGGTTAATTTTCCGTGCACCCAACCATTTAATACTTGCCTCAGAGACTCATGACCAATATAAAAAGATAACTTAACAGGAAAACTAACAATTATTGTCATACTCATGCACAACTAAAATAATAACTATCAACACCACAATTACATGTGCAAGAAACATTAAACAAAATAACAAAAACTACTTATATGAGACAACATACAATAATTAACCCATGTCAAACATAGATACATAATCACACAATAAACAATACAAGCACATAAAGAACACTTGTCTTTTATGGAAATCACGAAGTGCGTAGATAACTCAGACATTTCTCCTAGCCATAGACTCTGTTGCTCATAATATTTTAGCAACAGGTCACCCCTAAGTTGGGGCTTAACTCCACTAGGGAAAAATGGTTCCTAGCGACAATCTAGGGTATAATTCTCAATAGAATTTATCAGTCCAAGATGCCCACTACTACAACTAGCCTACAATCCCTCATTCCCCATGCACCTATCACACCTAAGGAAGTGTTTCCTTCTCTTCTCAATAGTTATTTGGCTGCCCCACTTCCCTTCCAGGGTTACCAGTAACAGGTCATACAGGAAGTCTCCGAGCCCTGCGACTAATGCTCAATGTACTAGGGAACAACTCTTAGCAAAACTCTCACCTGGAGAGTATGCTCATAGGTCTGACAACCCACTTCTCAAAAACCAGAATCTCACCCATAGAGACTTCTCACAAGCCTGACAACCTGTCTCTTTGACAGTAAAATTTGATTACAACCCCCACAATGCCTTACAAACTTCTCTATGCATGTAAGGTAATAATCATATTTTCCATACAATATGACTTGCTTCTTCTCATAAGATCTTGCCACATGAATAATCTCTCAATAATCATAATCATGCCCAAAATACAATAAGTTCATCAATATATATTGCATGCCTTCAACTTGACACTTGTCACCTTCAGAAGTAGCTTAAGCCACTTGGTGACTCATTCCATACCCTCATGAATTTATGATAAAATATTTATCCAAAATTACACTTTTCTGGAAATATTATAAACTATTCCCTAAGTCTTAAGTCTCATGCCCTTTTCCATTTTACGGAGGAGTCAACCCGCCATCTCTTTTCGTCCGAGTCTGTCTGCATGCAACGATACAATATTATTAATAATTGAGTATAATTACATGGATAGGTGCACTGGCCTATCTGCGTCCCAACTCACTAGTTTCATACTCACACAGGCTCTCTGGCCTCAATACATATATCAACACACACACACACACACACACACATATAAATCATCTTTTTGCACACTCCCGAGTCATTACCATGCACTTACACAAGTGCGCACAACCCTGTGAAATGTGCACACTTACGCAAGTGCGCGCAATACTATAACATGTGTGCACCTTGTCTTTGATAGCACTTCTCCACGCACTACTCAGGTGTGTGCAACACAAAACTTAATGCTAACGACTCACCAACCTATATGTACAATTACAAAGGGTCTAGATCAAGGAAATTACAACAAAGGTCACCATTCATCAAGACAAGTCTTGGCTATGGAAAAAAAAAAAATACCCTCAAGGGAGATGAAAACACTAAGGTCACAAAGCCATTAGAAAAGGAAAATGAAGAAAAGTCTAAAATCTATGTTAATATTCTCAAAGGATCCATCAACAATGAAAGACACAATAGGAAAGGAAACGATGACCAACATAAACCTGATTCTTCTCACAAGAACAACAAGAATGAGTTCAGAGGAGTTGTTCCACCATGAAAGCCTTTCACAACCCAATACCAAAATCTATTTCTTGGCTATTGTTTTTCTTGCAATAATTTTGGTCATAAAGCACTAGATTGTATATATTATGCAAGAAGTGATCATGTGAGAGATATAAATAGAGGTTCTTATAAGACCTCAAAGAATGATTATGTCATGAATAAAACCAAAAGTTCTTGTGGGTTTGTTGATAGAAATTGCAATTTATTTGATCCCCTAATTGATTACAATATTGAATGTTACAAGTGAAATAACTATGGGCACAATGCACATGATTGTAGAAGCAACATAATAAAATATCCTAAACAAAACAAGGAAAAATATTTTCTTACCAAGCATATAGAAGAATACACAAACGTGCAGAAAATGAAGCAATAAGAACCAAAGAAGGATGAATGTGGACTTGCAATGTATGATCAAGACAAATGAAGCTAATGTTACATTGATAGTGGATGTTCAAAACACATGATAGGGAATTAGAACAAATTTATCACCCTAAAGGAATAAAAATGAGGCAACGCTACCTTTGGGTATAATGTTTCTACAAGGATGGTAGGAAAATGTGTCGTTAGTCTTGATAATGGAAAGACTAAAACACAGAATGTCTTGTATGTTGAAGGGTTAAAACACAATCTTCTAAGTGTCAGTCTAATGTGTGATCAAGGTTACAACCTTACATTTCAATCAAAAGGATGTGAGATGAGGAAAACATCTTCAGAAAGATTAGTGCCAAATGAAAACATAAACTCGAGCAATGTATATGTTCTCAATGAAGTCAAAGGAGAAAAATGTTGTATGGGACAAGTAAACAAAATCTAGTTATGGCATAGAAGAATGGGTCATATAATCTTTGACAATCTAGTAAAACTCAACAAGACACAATCAGTAAAATATATGCCAAGGATCTCAAAATCCATCGACACTGTTTGCAAGCCATGTCAACACAGGAAGTAGATGAGAGTTAGTTTCAAAACAAAGGAGTACTCGACATCAAAGCCATTGGAACTTGTACAGACAAACCTTTACGGGCTAGAAAGAACACAAACTTTAAAATATGAGAGTTATTTTATGCTTCTTATTGATGATTACACAAGAATGACATGGGTTACATTTCTTAAAGAAAAATCTGAAGCATTTGAGAAGTTTAAAGTTTTCAAAGCCCTAGTTGAAAATGAGATCGATTTTAAATTAAAGTGCTTAAGATCAGACAGAAGAGGTGATTTTACCTCTTATTAATTTGATGAATTCTATGAGAATCATGGAATCAAGTGAAATTTTTTGGCAGCAAGGACTCCACAACAAAATGGATTTGTAGAAAAGAAGAACAAAACTATACAAGAAATGGCTAGAACAATGTGGAATGAAACCAAACTACCAGACACATTTTGGAGAGAAGCCGTCAACACAACAATCTACATTTTGAATAGAGCACAAATTAGAGTGAACAACAACAAGACACCTTATGAATTATGGAAAGGTAGACCAGATATAGTCAAATACTTCAAAGTATTTGCGAGCAAGTGTTATATAAAGAGAAATGAAGATAATTTAGGAAACTTTGATTCCATAATAGATGAAGGTATCTTTCTTGGCTATGCATCTGAAAGCAAGGCTTACAAATTCTATAAAAAAATAATACACAAGGTTGTAGATAATATTGATGTAAGAGTGGATGGAGACATACCTCAAAAGGAAAAGTCACAAACAAATTAAGATCCACATGAGACAGTCTACAAAGAATGAGAAAATGAAGAAGAAAAGGAAAAACAAGAAGAAATAGAACACCAATATTCAAACACACTATTCATATTTGTTCTAAAGCATCATCTAGGGATTCTTGGTGATATAGATACATGATTTCAGACTAGAAGAAGATTGAACGTTTCTTTGCTATCTAAAATAGATCCCAAGAGCTTTGCACAATCTAGTGAAGATAAACATTCGTTTAATGCTATGAAAGAAGAACTAAATCAGATTAAAAAGAATGAGACATGGGAACTTGTGCCTAGACCAAAAGACAAGAATTTGATTGGCACCAAATGGGTCTTCAGAAACAAATTGGATTAAGATGGACAAGTAGTAAGAAATAAAACAAGATTTGTTTGTAAAGGGTATGCTCAATTTGAGGGTATTGACTTTGAAGAAACCTTTTCTCTAGTTGCAAGATTAGAATCAATCAAAATGTTTTTGGCATTTGTGTGTTTCAAAAACTTAAAATTCTATCACATGGATGTCAAGTTGGCCCCATAAGTGAACATATAAACACTACAAATACATGATATATGTGCCCATTTGAAGAGTATCCAAGCAAGAAGAGAAAGTACAAGTGCGCAAAAGAGATCTCGGGTGCACAAGAGGAGCTGGGGATTATTCTTAGGGTCTAAAGGTGCAAAAGAGGAGCTGGGGATTATTCTTAGGGTCTAAAGGTGCACAAGAGGAGCTGGGGATTATTCTTAGGGTCTAAAGGTGCACAAGAGGAGTTTTCTTGGATTTTTAAGGGTGCGATATAAAGGACTAAGGTCTATGATGTTGCAAAGTGAAATTTTTTGAGGTTGTGATGCTACAGTCTGGAATTATATTATGAGAATGATGATATGAGGTTTTCTAGGGAATGAAGGATAAATATGACTAGGGTTTGAAGCTATGTCTGGGGTATGAAGCAATGAGAGGTGTTGGAGCATGAAAGTTAAGGGTATGATGATGCAATGAAATGCATGAAGTATGAAGCATGCAGGTGAAGTAAGAAGTACTTTGTGTATGAATATCTTAGATTGGTGCCTATACAAGTCTTACTGAGTTAGTGATCAACTAAGGAGATTGGTGTCTCAAGTAGGTTGGTTCCTACACAATATCTTGTCGATTTGGTGCTTAGCTAAAGAGATTGGTGTCTCTATTAGGTTTGTTCCTACACAATATCTTGTTGAGTTGGTGCTCAGCTGAAGAGATTGATGTTTCTAGTAGGTTAGTGCCTATAATATTTGTAACAGTAGGATGGTTCCTACAAACATTTATAAAGATAATTTTTGTGGTTTTCTCCCACAAGGATTTCCAAATTAAACTTTGTGTATTGTGACTTGAGTTTACATGTATTTACTAATGAATGATTGATGAATTCTCATTTGAAGTAAAAATTATCTTATATTGATTCACCCCCCCCTTAGCATAAGCATATGTTGAACAATAAATGGTAACCAAAGAGCCACGTGGCAAGTAGAAGTTGGTCCACGTGGTGACACCCCTTCTTCACTAACTTTCTTATAACCTCACTTTTATAAATAAGTTTTTTATGAAATGACTCACTTTTATAAAAAAAGTGAGAATCATTTTTACAATGAAATAATTACTTTGTAAATTAAAGGTGCATGCAAAAAAGTAACCAAAAAAATAAATATTAAAGCTACTTTTAGTGTTTCACTTTTGTAATTTAAGTGAAATGCATTTTACAATGAATGTAGAACTTTTAAAAAAAGGAACAAAAAAAAGAGACTTGAAATCAAACCTCTTACTAAGTAAAACAACTTTCAACCAAGTGAGCTAGTGAAAAACACATTATAATCTTAAGAAGGAGGATGGAGGTTGTTGTCGTTGTTGTTGTTGGAGCTTCACCTCAAGGTGCGTGCTTAAAAAAAACTTGTTTTCATAAAAATCAATTTCTTCTTGACAACAATAAAGGGGTTATATCTCGGTTAACTTACCCAAAAAATGCAAGTTTTCTCTTTCTTTGTGATTTTCCGAGATCACACAAAGTGCACGACAAAGAGCATACGCAGACAAGAAAACACTTTCTACTCTCTTTCTGATTTTCCGATATCACATAGAGCGCATGGAAAATAACATACACAAACCAGAAAGAGTAGGAACCAAGAAACAAAAACAAAAAACCGAAATATTATCTTTGTAATTTATTTTAAAAGGGTGTATTAAGGGTTTATACCTCTGGATCTGATTGAAATGGTCATATCTTGGGAAAATAAAAACCTTTTAGAGTGAAACATAAACATTTATAATTGAAATGAGCACTTTGGATGCAATGTAACAATCCTCTCACCCTAAAAATGTATATAAATAGTAGAAACTAGAGATGTGGAAAACATATTCAAGGTCTCGATCTACAACGAGAGCATATCTTCAAACAAGATCTGATACCATGTTCGACAACACAAGGTATTTCAATAGAGAACAAACACCTTTAGTAACCACTCACACAACCATATCAAAGATCAACACAACGATATTTTACGTGGTAAAACCCCAATGTGGAAACATCCATGACCCCAACCAACGTGGCCACTTGAGGCAATTTATTAATTCAAAAGAAAAATATTACAAGAGAGTTTCTCATAATCGATCATCGACAAATGACCCTCCATGCTCTTTAAATAAATATCATGGACCAATCAGGTGTCAAGCCACAGATCAATGTAGTCGTTAATATTGAGAAGAATATGAGACATCAGATCACTCTATGTCTAGAACACATCGTGACTGTCAGATTACAAATGCATATTAAATAAACACACTAAGAAAAACACTTTAACCTAATGAACCATTAGACCAAGTTGATCTTAACTAACTCCTAAGTGTTTAAACCTAACAATGCTTTCACTAAAAGTAGGAGGGAGTTAAAAAATCATTTGAAAAAAACTACCCCTTATCATACATAACATGGATTACATTGTATTCACGTGGGACAATTCTACCTCACATATACCATGCTCAATTTTATCATGTGCCTTTTGGTCAAATTTAATGTTTTACATGCTTCTTGATTTCCCACCTTTAAGAGAAATCATGCCATATGATAGTGATTCTTATTCTAAACACTAAATGGAAAAGATCTCTTAACCTGATACCATCACACATAAAACTTAAGCAATGACATTCTCATTAGCAATGAGAATTCATCATATTTCTTTCAAGAACTCCACTCTAGTTTTGCAGCGTTGATATCAACCCAAGCCTCCCAATGTCATAAACCACTTTTGCTAAAGAGCCCAAAGTTGTTTGGTCTTTGACACCATGTTAAAATTTACCCCTATATAAAAGAGATAAACACAAGAATGAACACATAGATAAAAGACCATTTCTATCATGGAAACCTAAACCAAAGAAACCTCACAAAGATATCTTCATTACATAGAATACAATCTGATATTACTAGGTGTTGTAGTAAACCACATGTGTAACCCTTAACCAACTCAAAGTTAATTCCTACCATTTTTGAATAGTTTATAATGAATTTGCAAATTATGAATAATAGAACATACCTCTTGATAATGAATCTTGGTTTCTATGGTTTATATTTGAACTAAAATTTACCTATATATTGAAAAATTAAGACATTGATACAAGTTAATGTAGGGTATTCTACAACATTGAATGAGGGTCCACATATTATAAAACAAAAGAGAAACATAGAAAATAAAGTGATTTTTACCCCAGAATGTTAAAACATTATAAGGATCAAAATATTAGAAAACAAAAAGGACATTATTGTGACATTTGAAAATAAAATAAAATAAAAGATAGTTACAAAGCAACCAATACCTACGTTTTGCAAGACAATGTTAATAATAATGTGAATAAATTTTAGTTGAGGTGGTTTGATTGGATGGTCAGGAGGTAGGTCTCGCACTCTCCCACCCAAGATCAAATCCCCAATGAGATTTTGGTCCATTGTGATAAGGCTAGAAGGGTAGGAACCCCACAAGAGTGGGACCCCCAAAATGAGGGTGTGTCTCCAAACATCTTGACCCTTGCTAAGTCATAAGTTTCTTTCTAGGTGTTGGCTTGCAGACTGTTTGCACTAGCCTAGGGGTTATAGTGGTATTCAATTATATTTGAACTTGAACCTTAAATCAATAACATTAAATAATATTTGAATGGAGGCTCTCTGGTGCACATCTGTGCAGGAAATATGACTGCATGCTAGAAACCTTAGGCCTAGGGCTATATGCCCTCTTCTTGACAAAACCTTTGTCCGGTGACCCCCCCTTTCCTCTCTGATCCATCCTTCTGATCGAAAAATATTTCATTGTCCCCGTTCCTAGATAGGTGGTTGTAGAAGAGTGAGGTTATCACACGAAGCTAGGTTCGAAGGAAGACATATTTTCATATGAAGTGGAATATGAGCCAATTCTGGTACAGGGACTGATATTTATCTCAAATGAGGATCTCCTCGAGATTCAAAAAAGGCCTCTATCCACATTACAATATTTTCCAAACCCTTCCAAAGAGGATATGAGCACTCTAGTCGCACGTGAGAGTTCAAGTTTTGACCTTGAAACGATATGTAGGAGTAATGACACCAGAGTTTTGGATGGTGGTTTTACTCGAGGGAAGGACATGGACATCCCTCCCATTTATCAACCACTCAGTAAGCCTTCCTCTCCCTCCCCAGTTACTATTGGAGACCAAAATTACTAACCCCATTTACCTACGAGCGAGGATTATCCCCAGCCGAAAAACAAAGCTAGGGTTTCAAACTTTGGTTGTGGCCCTGACTGACGATGGAAACAAAATAATTTTATTCATGAGAAATCACGTTCAATCCAAAGGGTTGTGGGTAAGGATTTAGATATTGCAGAGGTTTCCAATATTATTGATAAAACCCTCGAGGGCAGGTTTTCTGGGAAATCTCCCAGTGAACCCATGGATCAAACTTCATTGGAAACCTGTTCTAGGTTACTCCCTATCAACACACTCTCTATCTAGAGGTTGGATCATTGTGTCACTCAATTCGACAAAGGATTGTAAATTATTGTTAGAAAAGAATTGGACCTAGGGCCCTTAAGGTTTAACCCTAAAACCATGGTCGATAGAGTTCGACCCGGTAAGAGAACCGATGGATGTAATGAGATTTTGTGCATTATTACTGGATTGCCTCTTAGAGTATAGTTAAGAGAAGCTTTGGAAACAATTGGTAACAAAATCATAACCTACATTGGATTCTAAACCAATTGGGCTTCCAAAGAGGATCGACGTTGGGCTTGGGTTCAAGTTGAGGTGAATGTGAGGGAAGGATTGGTTGTCTCAATATATACTGTTTATGGTGAAAAAACCTGGCATCAAAAAGTGGATTATTGGAAGCTCCCTTTCAGGTGCTTCGGCTATCATGAGATCAGACATGTTAGGGCAGAGTGTGTTCAAGCAGCCCCATTTCTCCAAAACCCTAAAAAAGTATGGAAGACCAAATCTACCTTGAGGCGCTCGGGTTTATCAGAATCATTTTAAGTGGAAGGAATAAAGTCGGAGGTGGTGCTCATGGTGGTTCCTCACCAAACTTGGAGTTTACTCTTGCCAAAGTGGCTCATCCTCTCTAGGTTCTAGGTAATTTTTTCTTTTCTCCTTCTTAGGTCCCTTTTTTGAATGAAAAATGTTGGTTCTTATGGAAAAGTTCCTTCCCCTGACTTAAGCCTTCCCTCTCATGATGTCTCCACTATTCAATAAGGTTTCTCTCCTACCCCTGTTCCACCCTCACTTGACGTGCTCCCACCATCCCTTCCTAAAGATCCCTCTCCTTGCCTTTTTTCTCCCCCTAAGGTCCCCTCTTTTCCCGATGTTGTGTTTCTCGGCTCGCTCCCTGTTCCTAGCATTGAAGCTCCAACCCATTATCTCGAGGTGGACCCTCCCGTTTCCCATTCTCTGTCGATTTGAGCCTCAACTTTCCCCCCATCCCTGATAGATGTTCCCTCTCCTCTTCAAAATTCACATTTAGGTGTCAGATACAACCTATGCTCAAAAGGTATATCTAATAATGATATCAATCCTTCAAAAGGTGGATTATCTCTTGATCCTCATCAGCCAAAGCCCGTGGGAATAAAATATCACCTTCATAAGGCCCAGGAAAAGGTCACAGTTGAAATCAAGAAAGGAAAACAAGATTCAATAACCAGGGCCCTTAGAGAAGGGAATGCCCTAAAACCTCCTTCTCGATGATAATCCTTACATTCAATGTAAGAGGGATTGGGGGACCTCAGAAAAAATTATCCCTCAAAAGGATTCTCCTAATCCTTAAACCCGACATGATTCTGATTTAGGAGATGATGTGCCCTAGAGAGAAGGAAACAAATATCTTCTCCACATGGCTTAAAAACATGTCTTTTTGTTCTGTTCATGCCTATGGGATGTCTGGAATTTTATTGACTGGATAGAGCCCTGCTTTTAGGGAGATAAATTCTTCCACTTTTCGATTTGCCATTTCAGTAAATTTACGATTCAAAGATTATAATTGTGCTTTCTCAGTTCTCAATATATACAGACCCTATGCTGACAGGGTTCCTTTTTGGGAAGACCTAAAAAATGTCGGAGCCTTCAATGACCCCTTCTTAGTAGTGGGAGGTGATTTAAAATTTTCCCTCTCGCTAAGGGAAGCTTGGGGAGAAAACCCAAAGGAGGACCATTTAAGGGGTTTTTTCCTTTCTTTCATGGAGGAACAACACTTATTAGATATGGAGCTAGTAAAGCTAACTCCTACTTGGAGGAACTTTTGAATGGGAAATGAGGTTGTAGAAAAAATACTGGATAGGTTTATGATTTTAGAGGCTCTTTTGGAGATCGATTATCAGACAAAAATGACTATTGTGGAAGGGGGGATCTCCGACCATCGACTTATCATCCTCCATTTAAGTACATGAATGGAAACTCCACCACCCTCGTTGAAAATTAACCAAGTGTGGTTTGAGGATGTTGAATTAACAAATATAGTTAAAGAAGAATGGAGAAAACTTAACCCTCTGGACCATGTTCCTTTAATGGTCCAGTTCGTTGCAAATTTATCAAGAGTAAATAAATATATTAAGCAGTGGGTGTCGGGTTGGAAGAAACAATGTGCAAAAAAATTAAAAGACTATGAAGACAAGCTATCAAGATTGTACGAAATTATTGATGAAGGACCCCTATATCCGTCTCAATTGAAAGAACTAAGGGATTTGGAGGCTTCCATAAATGATTGGTTGTTAAAAGAAGAACAAATTTGGCGACTAAAGAGAAGGAATTTGTGGCTAAAAGATGGGGAAAATAATACTAAATATTTCCACCAGTTCACCAATTATAGAATAAACATAAACACCATCTGGGAAATAAAAATGAGGAAGGGAATATGGTGCGATCGTTCTAGAAAAAAGATGAAGTGGGGCCCTGTTATTTTGAAAAACTGTTCACAGACCCTATCAGATGTTATGGTCAATATATTTTATCCATGGTTACAAAATTTCCTTTGGCCTTTTTTAAGGAAATGAATCAGTCCTTGGAAGTGGAAGTCTCTAAGTTAGAGACACAATCTTCCCTTTTCTCAATGAAAAGTGGGAAAAGCCTGGTCCCTAATGGGTTCACAGTGGAGTTTTTTAAGAATTATTATGAATTAATCAAGGAGGATCTTTTACTAATGGTAAGAGAATCCCAAAGGATTGGGAAGGTTCTTGGGGATATCAACTCCACTTACCTCTTCTTAATACCGAAATATTAGGATGGTGTCTCTTTTGAGGATTATAGACCCATTTTGTGTTGTAATGTTTCTTATAAAATCATTTCCAAGGTCATTATGAGGCGTCTAAAATCCATGCTAAGCGAGATCATTAGTGAGGAAAAATTCAATTTTTTGAGGAACAAACAAATCCATGATGTTGTAGCAATTTCTAAAGAAGTTCTTCACTCGGTTCAATGTAAGAAACAAAAGTCAGCCATCCTAAAATTAGATATATCTAAAGTGTACGATAGAGTAAATTGGAATTTCCTCCAACTATCTCTTCTACAGATGGGGATGAACCGTCAAATGGTAAATTGGATCATGGGATGCCTTCAAAGTGCTTCTTTGGTAGCCCTGCTAAATAGATCCCCCTCCTGCCTCTTCAAATCCTCGCGTGGACTCTGTTAGGGATGTCTCTTGTTGCCTTTCATTTTTTTGGTCGTTGTTGATGCTCTTAGTAGACTACTTAAGGAATATATAGGTAATGGAAGGTTGTAGGGGATACAGGTATTGGATAGCGAAACTATTTCTCATATCTTATTCATCAATGATATCTTTTGCAGTGTTCGTGGATCCCAAGAAGATATCTCCATGCTAAAAAAAAACTTGGACTTGTACCATTTGGCAACAAGAATGAAAATCAATGAGGAAAATTCTTGCTCCATTTTCCACAAATGCTCTAAAGAGGAAATTTCCTCCTTTTCTAGTATCATTCCCTCTCCAACTAAACCCCTAGGTGTGGGTTTCAAATACCTCGATTTCTATTTAAAACCCGAGAGTTACACCAAGAATGATTGGGGATGGCTCATCAATAAAATCAAAGCTAGAATCTATGTCTAGGTAAACATGTTATTGTGCAGAGGTGAAAGACTTATACTCCTCAAGGTCATCTTGGAAATTATTCTGGTGTATTGGAATTCTATTGCTGCAATCCCTAAACAGGTTCTCACAAAAATACGTAAGCTTAGTTTTCAATATCTCTGGGCAGGAAAAAATTATAAAGGGGGCATTCACCTAGAAAACTGGTTGTCGATCGCTTGGCCAAAAAATTTGGGTGGCTGGGGATTAAAAGACATTGTCCCCTTTGCCAAAGCACTCGCAGGGCACAATCTGTGAAGGTTCACCCAAGGGAATTCCCTTTGGGTCAAAGTAATGAATTCAAAGTATTTCCCCTCCTTGTCAGTTGTGGAATGGTTCAGAGTACCTTCTAAATCTTCCAAATGGTCCATTGTCTGGAAATCCCTGGTAGAAGCGTTTCCATTGGTGGGAGGATGGATTATGTGGAAGGTGGGAGACAAAAAAATCATTTTCATTGGTGAGGACCCATGGATGGGTGCTGGATAAAATTTCAAACTCTCTGCCCCTTTGATTCAAAAACTCAGATATCAAAACATTTTATGCCTCAATGAAGCTAGTGTGGGGAACCCACAACTTAGAGGACGACAAGGTTGGAGAGACAAGGCCTTGTCGGGGATCTTCGAAGCTTTAGCGGAAGAATGGAATTCCTTTGTGATCCGGATTATTTTCGGCACGAAATGAGAGCGGAGATATAATAAAGAAATGCACAGAGATATTGAAGATATTCAATAATATAACAGAAATGTATCAGAGATGCAACCATAAACATAGATATACAGTAATACACGCCTATTAATCAGAGAAATGTACAGAGACTGTAAAAATACAGAGTGAAAGACTCGCTAGAATGGTGGCAGCTTATCTCTGAGAAGAGATGTGACGGCTACTCGCATTCGCAAGAAGATGGTTACAATGAGGCTCTGGAGGCCTTT
>ML779348.1:613942-625160 GCA_009831015.1 Picea engelmannii
AGTAATACATGATTTCTATTAATCAGAGAAATGTACAGAGACTGTAAAAATACAGAGTGAAAGACTCGCTAGAATGGTGGCAGCTTATCTCTGAGAAGAGATGTGACAGCTACTCGCATTCGCAAGAAGATGGTTACAATGAGTCTCTGGAGGCCTTTTTACAATAATCGGGAATGCCAAAATTCCTAGACATCCAAAAACCTAACCCTAGGAGATGAAGCGCCAAAATTCATGTGGGCCCCGTTTGGGTAAGTTGGTGCATCAACTTCCCGGGGTCGTAACTTTTGCATACGATCTTCGTTTTAGGCGTGTGATAGCTCGTTGGAAAGGTATCATCAAGGAGATTCATATTGGGGGCTCAATTATGCCTTCAGATATCATTGAGAACCTCGATCTCAAAAAAACTTCATTTAGGCCCTCAAAATGGCCCCGGAAGTGAAAACCTGCTAAAAATAGTAAATTGCCAAAATGGCCAGAAAACTGTTTTGAGCCATTTGGAAAAGGTGGGTGGCCCCCGATATCCACCTGGATCACTTTGTTGGTATTTTATGTGAAAATCATATATCTTTGGAGAATGATAATTACGATTCGCTATGTTGGTCGATGAACCCAAAAGGTTTCTCCTTCACTGTGAAGCTGGGCTATAAAGTGTGGAAAGATGAAAACTTTGTTGGGGAAAAAAGGTTGGTGGTGGAGTTTATTGTGGAAACTAAAATCTCCAAATAGATGCAAAATAACACTTTGGTTGGCCCTTAAAAATAAATTACTTACTTGGGGAAAATTGTGTAAAATGGGTTGGATCGGACCCAACCGTTGCATTCTATGTAAAAGTGATTCATAAGCTATTTCTCACCTATTCATTTATTTTCCCTATGTAGCACAATTGATGAAGTTGATAAAGGAAAAGTTGGCCACCAAAACAGACTGGAATAAGGAAAGTTTGGATGAATGCCTTAAACAATGGTCAATGGAAAAATTGGTTAAGATTTATGTTAGTCTCCCGAGTCTATTTGTCACAAACATCCAATGGGATTGAAACAATGCAACTTTCAAGGATAGGCTTACTCCGCCAAAATTTACAGCATTGATAACTTTAAACCAGGCTTCAATTTTTAAGAATGACCCCAAGGAAAAAAGAACGTGCAATCCAATTCTCCCCACTTTGGATTACAAAATTCCTTGGGGTTATTTTGATGGGGCAATTCAAGGTCACCCACCAAAATGTGGTGTTGGTGTGGTATTATATATTAACCATTCACATTACATGTTTATCATATATGCTCCTAGGAATGGTTCCAACAATAGGGATGAATTCATCGCCCTATGGACTCCCTTGGAAGCGAAAAAAGATAAAAATGTTAGAAAAATTCAAGTTATGGTTGACTCCAAAATGGTTATAGAATGGGCAAGGAAAAAAACAAAAGTAAAATACCTTAGATTGGATCATATTATAAGAGATATTAAATTGGCTCTATAGTCCTTTGAGTGTTTGTCCTTTCATCATGTGCTCAGAGAATTAAATGCCAAGGTGGATGACCTGTCAAAGGAGGCATTGTTGCTTCCCACTAGCGCCTTTGTAGTCTATGAATACATCGATGGAGAGGAGACAAAAGAGATGGAATTTATCTTCTGAGTCAGATTTTTAGATGTGGATTTTTTATTTAGAAAATTGGAGAAAATTTGTATGTATTTGATTTTGTAAGAAGATATGTATTTATGATTTTATCGAGGAAGAAGAAATGAAGGGATGAAATGAGAAGAACTATGTAAGAATGGTAGTGGGCCTACTATTGAGCTAAAATATGTTTTTTGAACTATAACATGTATATTCTCTTGAATAAAAAAACTTTTTTTTCTAAGGAAGAAAAAAGCTTTTTTTCTAAGGAAATTTTTTTTTTCATCAATTTAAAATTTCTTAATATGTAAGTGTATATTTTCCTTTCTATCTTTTACCTTGTAAAAATATTATAAAAAACACATTATATATGTTAATATTAAATTTCAAATAATTCTTCTATTAATGTTGAATAACAAATACATCATCGACATTACTAGTGTGAATATATATTCACATATTTATTTTAATTGTGAATATATTCACCTAATTATTTTAATTGTAAATATATACATATATATTCACCGATTTATTTAATATATAGGTACTCACCTCTCTCTCTCTCACACCTCTTATTGAGGATTTTGATTATGGATATATACTCAAAATCCTCAATAAGAGGTTGAAGTAATTGGTGTACATATTATATAGTGAACATGTGTCTCAAATGATTCTTAAATGATTCTTCCATGTATCTTTGTTGCAACATCCATCTTATGTCTTTTTATCACTAAAGTTTCGAACATTATTTATCCTTTGCAATAAGGTACAAGTTTAGAGGTGGCTACAACTAGTGGAACAAATACCAAATACATATGAGGGAAGTAATAAAATACAAGAAGCACCAAATGTGTTTTTGTAATGCGACATTAAAAACATAAACTATCACATTAAATGCAATGAGAAACCCCAAAAACCCATGAAAAATATCTTATACTCGTTTTACTAAAGGCGTTATACTTGTCTAATCAAATATTTATCATGATTAATGGTTAAATTATATGCAAAATTTTCATTTTTATCTTAAGTACTAGTTGGGTAAGGGTAATTGGTGGCCAGTCATGAACCCTTCCCTCTAGCCTTACACCCATAGCCCTTTATTAATGTTATTTCTCTTGTTGGATGGGACGTCACCAGTGAGAGTTGGATGCACCCATGGGGTTCTCTAGGAGGCTGACGTGACAGGTGGGAGGTTCCAGACAGATGAAGGATCACTGAGAGATCAGTCAACGATGACGGTTGTAAGGACTGAACGGGGGAAGAATGTACATGTGGATGCAGTGGTTGGAAATGATGGAAATCATTAAGACATGGGGTGGTTTTCCCAGAGGAGGTATGCAACACTCAACGATTCCAAATTGGAGACTTCATGAAGGAAGTATTGGGAGAAACCAGGTGTATAATGTTAAAATGAGGGGTGGAGCCAAAGTTCTAGAAATTATGGTGTTGTCTATGGTTAATTGGACTAAGGGGTGGTGAATTCACAATGGAGCTATTCAAGAGGGAGACATGGTAGAATTCAGGTATTTGGAATGTGGGGGGGAATTCGATGAGGCTTTCATTGGATAGTTGGAGTCTGGGCACCTTGATAAAGCACAAAGACTAGGCAGTGTCGAAACTCAAAGCCGCATGATATAACTTGGGCTCAAGGTTAAGGCTGAGGCGATGGGTTTTCTGGGTGAGGAGAGAGACCTAGAAGCAACATGTGTGGCAAATGAGTTATTGGTACTAAGGCAATAATATGAAAAATTTGTTCAGGGAGCTGTGTGTGCTTGCAATTCCCAGGATGTCTAGGATTTATGGAAAGAGGGGAAGGGTGATTCATCAGGGGGAGAAGAGGAAATAAATAACCTCATCCTCCCAAGGGATGGTATAAAATACTAGAACAACATGTGAGGCTTGGAAGGCAGGACATTGATACCAAGAACTTTTCTTGGAGGTGAAGAAAAAGGAAGTTGAAGAGGTTAAGGAGGTGGTTCATGATAAGAGATGGTCAAATTATGATAAGGAAATATTGGAGGAGGTGCAAGTTTGGATTGATGATCCATTCTATTCTAGGACAAGGAACACCAAATACTTTAGAATCGCTAAAACCTACTGGATTGTTAAATAAATGGTCAAGCGGGATTTGGAAAGGACCATGAGAGAGTAGGGGGATATATTGCATGCAATTCACATATTTGAAGGAAAATTTGAATTAATTTGTTAGTCCTGGTATGACATTCGATTCAAAGTGTCTCCAACTAGTCATCATCTAGAGAAGCAGGAGGATGGAGAAGGAATGTCGAGCTCATCTAGGACCAAAAATTGTCCAATAAATGTGGATGCATCTGAGCAAGCTACAACAACTATCTAGGACAAGGTGCAAAAAGAGAAACTCCAACCCAATGCAGGATGACATATTTGAAATAAATTATGTTATGGTGTTTCTTTACGGCCATAGACCTATTGTTAGACTTATAGTATATATATTTCATAAATACAATTAAAGGTTTATTATGAATATTATATATATTTCAAAAATACAATTAAAGGAAGATTATGAATAGTTTTTTGACACATATTATAGAAGGATATCTCAAAACTGAAGACTTCTGGTTTGAAAACTTGGTTAAAAATATTTGGGTAAAGAATTTGGTTTCCTTTTTTTGTCGGATTCCCCTGGGTATGCTATAACACCTTTTTGTATATAATAGATAAATCATGGTAGTTTTTTAGCTTAAAAAAAGAAGAAGGGTAATTGTTTATAACCATAACCAATGAGATTGATGGACTTGAGCACATGTTGGACATGTTGTACTCTTTATAGATATACACTATAAATTTCGAGATGTTTTTTTGTGGGGCTCGAATATTTTTTAAGATTTTTATTTTCAAATGTCGTTATAGGCACATTTATGAGTTTCAGGGGGTGGTTTCAACACATGGTTTTATACCCATTGTAATATAATCCTAGTTAAGGAATTAGGGTTGTAATCTAATATTGATTAGAATATTAGGGTTAGTTGATGTTATGGAATTCATAAATATTGTGTTTTGAACGATTAAATTAATACAATGAGAAAGAGGTGCGACTCTAAGTTTTTTGGTTTTCCTAATTAAGGTTTTCCATGTTAAATAGTGTGTATAATGTATGTAGGTGTGTTAATATAGTAAGTGGAAGAGTACTATCCAACTATGCCTTTCAAATTTAGTGTTTTTGAATGTCTCAGGTGAAGTCATTGCTGAGCTATAGGAGAAATTAGGGGCTTTGTATTGGTGAACAAATTTTTTCTTTAGAAGAATATGTACCTACTTAGGATGAATGATAATGACTATGTGACAGAGTATCTCAATGATTTTAGTATTATGGTAATTCAATTTCCTTTGTTGATATTAAGATATTCAAAGAATAAAAGTGTAGCACCCTATTATCTTCTTTTCCAAATTCATGTGATAATTTGGTTGTAGCCATTAGTAGTACTACTCAATCTACTTTAAATTTTGAGGATGCAGTTGCATCCTTGTTATCAGAACTGAGGTGAAAATCCATGGAGGCTATCAACAAGGATGGATTTTTTATGAGAAGTCATACCTAGGACATAAATAAAAGTAAGTATGGGGGTAGATTGAAGTCTAAGGCAAGGTTTAAATCTCTCAAAAAAATTATAAGGAAATGTTGGAAATGCAGAAAAGCTAGGCATATGAAAAAATAAAGTAGATCTAAAAATATTTATAAAATTAAGTGATATGATGATGCTTCTTCCACAAAAAATGAATACCCACTCAAAAGGAGGGGTGTGCACTTGGAATATATAAGTACACACTTAAAACATGATGCATGGTTGATAGACTCGGGTGCTTCTTTTCATATGAATTCCCACAAGAAGTGGTTTTGTGAATATGAAAACTATGATGGTGGCGATGTCCTCTTAGTAGATGAGTCGAGAGAAAATATCATAGGACATGTAAGACTCACACAAATGCTTAAGTATGGATGGGTTAAAAACCTCCCTTAAGTTCTACATATTCCGACGTTGGCCATAAACCTAATGTTTGTAAGTAAGATGAGTGATGTAGGTGTGCATACAATATTTGAAAAGAAGACATGTTAAATGGTTCAAGGAACAATGGAATTGGCAAGAGGAGTTTGGATTGGAACATTTTACACATTGTTGGGAAGAACTTTGACTAATCGGTATAATAGTTCCATTGTTCTTAATGTGAGTAAAGAAGCAAGTAAGACCCCTACTATCCCTATACATAAGGTAATGATTTAGCATAAAAGATTGGGATGTATTAGAGAGAAGGGATTATACTTTTGCATAATAAAGGTATGATTGAAGGAATTATGTCATTGGTACATAATGATGTATTTTGACCTATGAATGTTTCATCATTAGGTAAATCTATTTACTATGTCTCATGTATAGATTATTTATTGAATAGTACATAGATGTATTTCCTTTGTTAGAAATTTGAGGTTTCGGTAATCTTTAGAGAGTTTAAGGTTTTTGTGAAAAAATAGACAAAAAAGAAGATAAAGGTGTTGAGGACATATTATGGTGGATAGTTCTATAGAAATGAATTCAAGGATTTTTGTAAGAAATGTGAAATAACAAGACAAAAGACAACTCCATACACCTCTCAATATATGGAGTTGCAAAAAGAATAAACAAGACATTTATGGTAAATGCAAGGAGTATGCTCAATGGTGTAGATTTAGCATATGAATTTTGAGCAAAGGAAATGGATGTGTGTTACTTGGTAAATTGAACACATACATTAGCATTGATTAATAAAACTTTGCATAAGGCATGGTTGGGTATGATAACCTCTCTTTAACATCTCAAAGTATTTGGTTGTGATGTTTATGTGTTTCATAGGAGGGAAAAAAAAGTGTGTTGGATAATAAAGTAGAAAAATGTATATTTATTGGTTATAAAGATGGTGTAAAAAGCTAAAATCTTTGGAACTTGGTAACAAAGAATATTGTTTATAGTCACGATGTGATATTTAGAGAGGTTTATAATGCAGCCCAAAGGGGAAGATAAACCAAGAGAAGAAGAACCATAGAAAATGTAGCTTGAGATGGAGGATGAAGAACCTAACTCCATAGAAGATGTTGAACTAGATGAGGAAGAACCTCAAACCATATATAAAAATTTATAATCAACATGGTTTTTGTTCTAATTTCATTTTATCTACTATTGATGATGGTCCTAGTGCTATTAGGAAGTAAATGTATATAGAAAAAAAAATATAAATATAAATAAACTATGAAATATGGCCATGGACGAAGAAATGGATGCTTTGGACAAAAATGAGACATGGGATTTAGTAAATATGTTGGAGAAATTTCTATTTTCGGCACACTAGTTCAGTGGGAGTTCTCTGAATAGTTCTATTTTAGACTTTCTAATTTTAGACCATCACTATTATGCATGCATTCCTAAGATAGGATGTCATTGCCTATATGAGTGAAATTCACTCACTCATTGATTATATCATAATATGCATTGGTTCTCATTCTTCATATTTTATCTCTCTTCCTTTTCTTGATAATGTTTGTTTGTGTATGCTTTAGCTAGGTCTCCTGTGCAGGTTTCCCTGAAACACTAACATGGTATCAGAGCCAAGCTACATGGTATGAAGAGAGAAGAGTGAAAGATGATTTAATTATTGAGTAAACCTATTTTCCGCTATCGTCGCAGCCTATCCCTATCGAAAGGTGCGACAATTGGATTCAACATAGTCTATCCATTGCTAGGGTACGACGATCGCACTCACACTTAAGAATTTTTTTTTTCCAGGAATTTTCACATCCTATACACAGTCAAGGTGTGACATCGTTTCATTGTACTCTTCACCAGGGTGCGACGATTCAGTTTTTCACAATCGTCTCACTTTATCCTTCTCTAGGGTGTGACGATTCAACATAGTCACATTGTACTCTTATTTAGGGTGCGATGATTCAGTCTACCCTCTATAAAATTGGTTTTCTGTAGTAAAATAGCCATATCTTGAAATCCACGATCTAGGTCGGACTAAAATTTTGATCAGAGACGTATAACGCAGGGATGCTCATGCTCACAAAAAATACCCAAAACCCACATCATATTTTAGGAGATATAGTTGTTTTAACATATCTATAGTTGCCATAGAACCGTCTGTCATATCTCAAAATCCATGATCTGGGTTTTCATGATCTTTTCAGAATCAATAGCAGGGATGGAGATGATGCAACTTATTCAATAAAGTCTGGTGATAATACTCACACCATAAGACTATTTTGAATGGAAGTCGAAGGCCACATTCCAAGTCAAAAGAAAAGGATTGTATAATTTGACAATGGCGACAGAAACATAACCTACATCAGCGCTTGAGAAGACCAAATGGGTGAACTGTAAGGATGAGGCCACATGACTACTTCTTGAGTTAATATCCACTGATTTATGGTTTCATGTTTCCGCATGCAAGACTCCAAATTAGATCTGTACCACCTTGGAAGGACTCTTTGGAAAGCATGATGAGATGCGAGGTCATATGATTGAGGTAGAGTCGAATACCTTAGACCCTAAAAGTTTTGATAATATACAATATTTATTTACTAAATTTAAATATTTGATATTGAGCTTGGGTGAATGTGATATTGACAAGTCTACACAATAGAAACAACTTATTCTAACAATCTTGGCAAATCTAGGACTAGAATACATTGTATATGTCTCCAATTTCCATTCTGGAATATGTATTTTTGGATCAAATTGGAAAATGCCTATGATGGCTCAGTTCATTGAGTCTCTCACACAAGAGAAGAAAAAATCCATATAGATGGGCCTAATCAAGGATCTCAAAGCACATGCACTTACCATGCATGATGGAAAAGGATCATCCAAACAGAATGGAAAGGAGAAATAGAACGAGAAGGAGGGATATTACAAACCCTTTAATGATTCTTCAAGTTCCAAAGACTCTTAAGATTCCAAGAAGAAGAAGAAGGGAAAGAAATGCACTTACTGCAATAAACTGAATAAAAAACAATCCACATGCATGAAGAAACAGATTGATCTTATGGCACATACACTTCAACATAAAAACCTTGAAAACTTCATTCCAGAGGGAGTCAAGAAGCAGAAGGAAGAAGATCATGCTCCTAAGTGTTAAATTTGGCAACATCAACAGTCATTCTCCAATGAGAGGCCATATGGGCCACCCTGAGGCTAGCCAAGGAAATTTGGAGAATCAACCAGTCTTGTGAGGTATTGAAAAAATCCAGGGGGAACAGACAACCTCTGTGAGTCAAACCAAAAGTCAGGATGAACGAAATGCTATGTGAGTCTAATGCAAAATTCAGGGGGAATGTATAACCTCTGTGAGCATAGACAGTCTAGTGCAAAATTCAGGGGGAACATACAGCCTCTGTGAGCATAGACAGACTAGTGAAAAAGTCAGGGGTAACATACAACCTCTGTGAGCCTAGTCAAACCTTGTGAGCCATGAGAAAAATTCAAGGTATCTACCAAAAGTTAGGTTGAATGTAAAATTCCTATGAGCTAGAAACAAACGATATTCCTAATATTGCAAATGATGTAATTGTATTGATCTAGTGCGTTGGCATGCGTAAACATTATCCACCATGAAGAGAATTTCGAATTGCCTTGTCAAGAGTTGTAACTAAAGTTTTGAGTCTAGTTCTACGTTAGAACTAAAGTGTAATGTTGAGTTGCAAATAAAGTCTTGAGTCTAGTTCTATTTTTAGTAATGTTGAGTTGTAACTAAAGTATTGAGTCTAGTTCTATTTTAGAACTAAAGTGTAATGTTGAGTTGCAACTAAAGTCTTAAGTCTAGAACTAAAGTGTAATGTTGAGTTGCAACTAAAGTCTTGAGTCTAGTTATATATTAGAACTAAAGTGTAATGTTGAGTTGCAACTAAAGCCTTAAGTCTAGTTCTAAGTTCGAACTAAAGCATGCTAGTCTCAAGTCTAGTTCTAAGTTCGAACTAAAGTGTAATGCTAAGTTGTAACCAATCTCAAGTCTAGTTCTAAGTTCGAACTAAAGTGTAATGCTAAGTTGTAACCAATCTCAAGTCTAGTTCTAAGTTCGAACTAAAGTGTAATGTTGAGTTGTAACCAATATCAAGTCTAGTTCTAAGTTCGAACTAAAGTATGAAGCTGAGTTATGACTAATGCATGCATTCAAGTTACTATTTCGAGCCTCTCCTCTACCCCTCCTCAGCCTATATAAGAAGAGGTCAAATCCTCTCTTCAACACAGTTTTTGCAAGACAGTTTCGCAACACAATTTTGAAACAAAGTTTTCATTGTTAGAAAAACAGGACCGCAAAGCAATAAAATAAAACAAATGCGGAAAAAAAAACACAGAAGATACACAATACAAGAGAGACACAGATTTACGTGGTTCACCTAGTGTGGGCTACGTCCACCAGAGAAATTGCCAGGTCCTTCCTTTATTATTATCCAATAAATGAAGGGATACAACCTACTGCAAAACCCGTTGTAATTTCCTCTTCTTTCTCTCACAGTCTCCTCTCTCAGAATACAATATTCACCATCCACCATAGTCTCAATACATTTCCCTCATAAAAGAAGGTTTCCTTCTAGGGAAAAAAACCCTAACATAATCTCTACCGTTAGATCTGCGACCTTATAATGAATGGTCCAGATTTACAATGAAATTACAATATACATTTACAAGGCAATTTTTCCTTTGGGGGCCCACTTTCCCCTAGACCCCCCAGCCGGGGGGATATCCCCCCCGAACCCTACAGAGGGGGTACCCCCCCCTCTTCACTCCCTCGCATGGAAGAGTGTACATACTTCTAGGGTGTAAATACTTCATGGGGTATAAACACGGCTGAAAACAAGGACCTCTGAATCAGGAAGATAATCAGGCTCCACAACCAACAATCTCCCACTTGGAGACTGATCTCAACAACTCCACCACTATTGTATATGCTAGACTCTGAACCTTCTTGGACCTAGAAAATTTCTCATCTTCATCTTCATTCTTGAAGACCAACTGAAACTGAGCAGGAACTCAGTTTCTCCCTAGTTACTCCCTTTGTCAACATGTCTGCAGGATTCTGGCTAGTGTGTATCTTTTCCAACTTCAAATGTCCATCTTCCAGGGTGAATCATATGAAGTGGTACCTCAACTATATATGCCTAGTCTTCGAATGGAAAGCTGATTTCTTTGCAAGATGAATGGCACTTTGACTGTCACAGTACAACCTGTTGTTCTCCTACTTCTTTCCCAATTCCTCCATAAACCTCTGTAACCAAATCATCTCTTTACTAGCCTCTGTAGCAGCAACATACTCTGGCTTTGTTTTTGAAAGTGCAACAACCTTTTTCAGTTTCAAAATCCAACTTACTGTTGTTCCACCTATAGTAAAAACATACCCTGTGGTGCTCCTCCTACTGTCTTTATCACCTGCCATATATGAATCAACATATCCTTGTAGAAAAGTGTCTGAACCTCCAAAACATAATGCATGAGTAGTAGTACCTCTCAAATACCTGAGAATCCACTTTACTTCCTCCCAATGTTCTTTACCTGGATTGTTCATATACCTACTCACAACTCCCACTGCATGTGCAAT
>ML779348.1:626615-642966 GCA_009831015.1 Picea engelmannii
CTTCATGGCCATCGGATTTTTTGCTACTCCGCCCAATGGTAGGAATAGATCCTTCTGATATAAATAATCTTCCATTTGCATCTTCCATAACTGGTAGTTTTTGTTGTTAAATTTCTTGACCCTAAACTTTCCATCTTCCGACATTGCTCCCACTCGAACCAGGAACCCTCTTTTCCTACAAGTTACCTTTCACTCTGATACCAGTTGTTAGAAAAATAGGACCGCGGAGCAATAAAATAAAACAAACGCATAAAACAAAACATATAAGATACACAATACAAGAGAGACACAGATTTACGTGGTTCACCCAGTGTGGGATACGTTCACCAGAGAAATTTCCAGGTCCTTCCTTTATTATTATCCAACAAATGAAGGGATACAACCTATGGAAAAACCCACTGTAACTTCCTCTTCTTTCTCTCACAATCTCCTCTCTCAGAATACAATATTCACCATCCACCATAGCCGCAATACATTTCCCTCATAAAAGAGGGCTGCCTTCTAGGGAAAAAAACCCTAGCATAATCTCTACCATTAGATCTGCGACCTTATAATGAACGGTCCATATTTACAATGAAATTACAATATACATTTACAAGGCAATTTTTCCTTCGGGGGATTCACCCCCGAACCCCCGTTGGGGGCTCGCTTTCCCCTAGACCCCCCAGCCAGGGGGATATCCCCCACGAACCCCGCAAAGGGGGTACACCCCCTCTGCACTCCCCCACGTGGAAGAGTGTACATACTTCTGGGGTGTAAATACTTCATGGAGTATAAACACGACTGAAAGCAAGGACCTCTGAATCAGGAAGATAATTAGGCTCCACAACCAACATTCATATGTAGGTTGAGGGTGAAGTAATAGAGTTTCACATCAGTGATAAAGAGGCAGCATATCAAAGGTGTATTTCAGTAAGGTCTTGTAATTCTTTGTCAGGACAGAGTCATCTTGGCAAGCTCTTTGAGAGAAGTACATTCATGGTGGATATTTGTAAGAGATCTTACATTATTAATGCAATAAAGGAATATTGTTTGCTAGGATTTTTCTCCCTGTACAAGGTTTCCCCAGGGTATATGTGTTGTTGATATGCATGTTTACTTATCTACATAATTATTGATATTCGATTATGATTTGAAATTGTTGAAGTGTATTAAGTTGGAATCAAAGTATTGAAGAAAATAAAAGAATCAATCTGCATAAGAAATCAAGCTCATAATTTAACATGGTATCATAGCTTAGGGTGTGTTAAACCTGTTGAAGTGAAGCAAAAGGTACACACAGATCCAAGTGAGCTTGATTAAGATTCCAGTGTGAGGATCATGGCATCCTCCATTTCATTCAGGGCCGAAGATAGGCTCGAAGGAGCTACCAACTTTAATGTGTGGAAGCTTTGTAAAACAAATATCTTGCAAGAGCATGATCTTGAGCAGTATGTGACCACAGTGGTGGAGGAACCAACGAATAATGCAGGAAGAACGACTTTCAGGAAGAGTCAAGAAAAGGCCAATTGAATCATCTTTGACTCATTCAAAGACAATATAATGCCTGCAATGACTTCATTGATGACTTCCAAGGACTGTATGGATACCTTGGTGAATCTGTATGAGAAACATGCTCCAATTCAGAAGAGGACACTTAAGCACAAGATTAAGTATTTGAAGATGGAGAAAGGTGAATCAGTGGCATATTTATGTTCCAGGATAGCTCATATTACAGATAAGCTTTTGGTCACAGGGGTGACAATGGACGATGATGATTTAGTGCAAGCCATTTTTGACGGTCTTCCTTCTTAATGGGAGACCTTCTTATCCAATGTAAGTGGGAGAGATATTCAACCCACGTTTGAGAGGTTATGTCATGATTACCTCCAGGAGGAGAGTTGCACCGCTACCAGGAGTGAACCAACGAAAGAAGAGCACTCAGCTTTAGCATCAAGATTCAAGGGAAAGAAGAAAGGCACTTTCCAGAAAATCTCTCAATGGAAGACAAACATCAAAGGTACATTCAAAGGCAAGAATATTGATACATCTAAGATTAAATGCTTTAGTTGTAATACGTTGGCTCATTTTTCTAAATATTGTTGGTTTAGAAAGAAATATCCTAGGAAAGGGAAACATCATGCCTCAATTGCTAAGGATGATGAATCCAAAAGAAATCAGAAAAGACCTTCTAATGAGAAAGAAAATAGGAAAGAATATTATTTGGTTTCTTCTTTATCCAGTTCAGTTTCCATGGGGCCGAAAACTTGGTTAGTAGACAGTGGTGCATCAAAGCACATGATAGGGTACAAGGAGTTCCTCTCAGATTTCAAGAAAAAATATTTTGCAGAGCAGGTCGAGCTTGGGGATGAAAAATGTTACAAGATAGAGGGAGTAGGCTCCATCTCCTTCAGATTGGAATCTGGGGCTAGACTTCATGTTGATAAATTATTATATGTTCCAGGGCTCAAGAAGAATCTACTATCAGTTGCAACCCTTGAGGACAAGGGATATTGGGTGATCTCCAAGGACATGAAGGCACTACTATGGGCTAAAGGTAGCCACTTAAGTACAACAGAACCCATTGGAACTTGCAGTGGAGGACTGTATGTCGTGTCAGGACAGTCAGCTCAAGCATTGGCTCATGATGTGACTAGCTCCAGCGAGTTGTGGCACAGAAGACTTAGACATCTTCATTACAAAGATCTTCCAGATCTACAGAACATGGTATGTGGCATGCCCTCTATTTCTCTTAGTAAGAATGAAATTTGTAAGGGATGCATGCTAGATAAAAATATAAAGAAATCATTTCCTAGTAGTGAAAACAGAGCTTAGGGCATCTTAGATCTGGTTCATTATGATGTATGTGGTCCCATGTCATCTCCCTCACTCAGTGGTTGTTTGTATTATGCCATTTTTATTGATTATTACTCAAGAAAATGTTGGATATATTTTCTTAAAGAGACAGTTGACCGTGCCATATAACCCTCAGCAAAATGGTGTTGTTGAGAGGAAAAACAGGACTATTTGTGAGGCAACGAAAGCAATGATGTTTGACCAGGATCTACCAAATTCTTTATGGGTAGAAGCTACCTCCACTGTCATGTATATTCAAAACAGGTGTCCACATGCTTTTTTGAAGAAAAAGACTCCTAAAGAAGTCTTCTCAGGGATCAAACCTGAAGTAGGGAATCTATGGATATTCAGATGTCCTGCGTATATTCATACCCCTAAGGAAAAGAGGACAAAGATGGAACCCTCAAGCAAGAAAGGGGTTTTTGTGGGGTACAGTGAGAACTCCAAAGCTTACAGGATTTATGTACCAGGTCAGAGGCAAATAGAGGTAAGCAGAGGTGTGACTTTCCATGAGGAAGTCGCATTTAAGAAATCCAGAGAGCTTCAGTAGGATTCGGAAGCAGTTCAACCAACTTGACCCTCTTCTGAAAATGAAGAGTCAGATTATCAAAGGGAGGAACCTCATGAAGGGCCAAGTAATGAGCCCCTAGAACCCATTGAAGTGTTAGAAAGAACTCTTTAAGAACCTCCAGCCAAAAGGAAGCCAGGGTGGCTTAAATAAATAGTGCAGGAAGTAGAAAGGATAGCTACTCCCAAAGGAACTTTCAGGGAAAGGAAGAGGCCTCATAGGTTTGGAGGCTATGTTGCACTGATGAGAAACATTAGTGATGTCGAACCTTCTTCATTTGAAGAAGAAAATAAATTACAAGTATGGAAGGATGCCATGCTTGAGGAATACAGGTCTATTATAAAGAACAATGTTTGGGACATTATGACAAGGCCAAAAGACAAATGATTGGTTTCTTCCAAATGGATCTATAATATCAAACATGCAGTTGATGGAAGTGTGGAAAAGTTCAAAGAAAGATTTGTAGCCAGAGGCTTCACTCAGAAAGAAGGAATCAACTACGAAGAGACTTTTTCTCTTGTATCCAGGTATACGTCCATTTGAGCTATTATTTCTTTAGCTTCCATACTTGGTTGGAAACTACATCAAATGGATGTAAAACCAACATTCTCTAATGGAAAGATTGAACATGAGGTCTTTTTGGAACAACCATATGGTTTTATACTGAATAACAAATGCACTCATGTATGCAAGCTAAGGAAGACCTTGTATGGTCTTAAGCAGGCTCCCAGAGTTTGGTATGACAATATTGATGACTTTCTTAAAAGCTTGGGATTTCAGAAAAGTGATGTTGATGCAAATATATACTTCAAGGTAAGAGGTAACCAACCTGTTATACTAATATTGTATGTTGATGATCTCTTTCTAACAGGAAATGAAGGGCTAATATCCCAGTGTAAGAGGGAGCTAACCTCAGAATTCGAGATGAAAGACTTAATCTTGATGCATTACTTCCTAGGATTGGAAGTGTGGCAAAGACATCATGAGATATTTCTGGCACAAGGAAAATACATAGTGGATGTACTAAAGAGGTTTGGTATGATGGATTGCAAATCCATGTCTACTCTGATGGTTACCAACCTGAAGAAGCTGCATGATTCTGATACATGTTCAGATTTGGTGGATCCCACCATGTATAGGCAACTGATTGGATCATTGATGTACATGATCCACACTAGGCTAGATATATGCTATGCAGTGATTGCAATGAGTCAGTTCATGACTGAAACGAGACAGAGACACTGGGTGGAAGAAAAACACATCTTGAGATATCTCAGAGGGACCATTACTTATGGTCTGAGATATGTTGGTTGTGGAGCCTGATTATCTTCCTGATTCATAGGTCCTTGCTTTCAGCCATGTTTATACCCCATGAAGTATTTACACCCCAGAAGTATGTACACTCTTCCAGGTGGGGGAGTGCAGAGGGGGGCTACCCCCTCTGCGGGGTCCGGGGGGCCTATCCCCTCGGCTGGGGGCAAGCAGGCCCCCAGCAGGGGTTCGGGGGCGAAGCCCCCGAAGCAAAAATTGCCTTGTAAAAGTATATTCTAATTTCATTATAAATCTGGACCGTTCATTATAAGGTCACAGATCTAATGGTAGAGATTATGTTAGGGTTTTTTTCCCTAGAAGGCAACCCTCTTTTATGAGGGAAATGTATCGCGGCTATGGGGGATGGTGAATATTGTATTCTGAGAGAGGAGACTGTGAGAGAAAGAAGAGGAAGTTACAGCGGGTTTTGTTGTAGGTTGTATCCCTTCATTTGTTGGATAATAATAAAGGAAGGACCTGACAATTTCTCTGGTGGACGTAGCCCACACTGGGTGAACCATGTAAATCTGTGTCTCTCTTGTATTGTGTGTCTTCTGTGTTTTGTTTCTGCATTTGTTTTATTTTATTTCTCCACGGTCCTGTTTTTCTAACAAGATATACATCCAGTGGTGGTTTATTTCTGCATGGGTATGCTGATGCTGACTGGCAGGAAGCCCAGTGGATTGAAGAGTACTTTCAGATACTGCTTCAGTTTAGGATCCACTATGATCTCTTGGTCAAGATGAAAGCAGGGATCCATTGCACAGAGTACAACAGAGGTTGAGTACATTGCAGCAAGTGATACTAGCAAGGAAGCAGTATGGCTCAGAAAATTGGTTTCTCAGTTGTTTGGTGACAATCTTGAGACGACGATGGTTCACTGTGATAATCAAAGTTGCATAAAATTGATAGAGAAATCGGTATTTCACGACAGGTCAAAACATATTGACATGAAGTACCACTACATCCGATACTTGGTCCAGAGAAAAAATGTAAAGTTACAGTACATAGACACGAGCGAGCAAGTAGCTGATATCCTGACCAAGCCTCTGACCTCGAGATAGTTTGTGAAACTAAGAGCCAAGCTTGGTGTGGATGATAATGAATCCCTCGCTGAGAGGGAGTGTTAAATTTGGCAGCATCGATAGTCATTCTCCAATGAGAGGCCATATGGGCCACCCTGAGGCTAGCGAGGGAGATTTGGAGAATCAACTAGTCTTGTGAGGTATTGACAAAATCCAGGGGGAACATACAACCTCTGTGTGTCAAACCAAAATTCAGGATGAACGAGATTCTATGTGAGTGTAATGAAAAAGTCAAGGGGAATGTACAACCTCTGTGAGCATAGACAGTCTAGTGAAAAATTCAGGGGGAACGTACAACCTCTGTGAGCATAGACAAACTAGTGCAAAAGTTAGGGGGAGCATACAACCTCTGTGAGCCTAGTCAAACCTTGTGAGCCATGAGAAAAAGTCAAGGTATCTAGCAAAGGTTAGGTTGAATGTAAAATTCCTATGAGCTAGAAACAAATGATATTACTAATATTGCAAATGATGTAATTGTATTGATCTAGTGCGTTGGCATGTGTAAACATTATCCACCATGAAGAGAATTTTGAATTGCCTTGTCAAGAGTTGTAACTAAAGTCTTGAGTCTAGTTCTATGTTAGAACTAAAGTGTAATGTTGAGTTGCAACTAAAGTCTTGATTCTAGTTCTATTTTTAGTAATGTTGAGTTGTAACTAAAGTCTTGAGTCTAGTTCTATTTTAGAACTAAAGTGTAATGTTGAGTTGCAACTAAAGTCTTGAGTCTAGTTCTATCTTAGAACCAAAGTGTAATGTTGAGTTGCAACTAAATTCTTAAGTCTAGTTCTAAGTTTGAACTAAAGCATGGCAGTCTCAAGTCTAGTTCTAAGTTCAAACTAAAGTGTAATGCTGAGTTGTAACCAATCTCAAGTCTAGTTCTAAGTTCGAACTAAAGTGTAATGCTGAGTTGTAACCAATATCAAGTCTAGTTCTAAGTTCGAACTAAAGTATGAAGCTGATTCATGACTAATGCATGCATTCAGGTTACTATTTCGAGCTTCTCCTCTACCCCTCCTCAGCCCATATAAGAAGAGGTTGAATCCTCTCCTCAACACAGTTTTTGCAAGACAGTTTCGCAAGACAGTTTTGCAACACAATTTTGAAACAAAATTTTCATATGCAGGTTGAGGGTGAAGTAATAGAGGAGCACATCAGTGATAAAGAGGCAGCATATAAAAGGTGTATTTCAGCAAGGTCTTGTAAGTCTTTGTCAGGTCAGAGTCATCTTGGAAAGCTCTTTGAGAGAAGTACATTCATGGTGGATATTTGTAAGAGATCTTACATTATTAATGCAATAAAGGAATATTGTTTGCTGGGGTTTTTCTCCCTGTACAAGGTTTTCCTAGGGTATATGTGTTGTTGATATGCATGTTTACTTATCTACATCATTATTGCTATTCGATTATGTTTTGAAATTGTTGAAGTGTATTAATATGGAATCAAAGTATTGAAGAAAATAAAGGAATTAATCCACATAAGAAATCAAGCTCATAATTTAACATGGTATCAGAGCTTAGGGTGTGTTAAACGTGTTGAAGTGCAGCAATAGGTACACACAGATCCAAGTGAGATTGATTAAGTTTCCAGTGTGAGGACCATGGCATCCTCCATTTCAGTCAGGGCCGAAGAATGGCTCGAAGGAGCTACCAGCTTTAATGTGTGGAAGCTTCATATAACAAATATCTTGCAAGAGCATGATCTTGAGCAGTATGTGACCACAATGGTGGAGGAAACAACGAATAATGCAAGAAGAACGACTTCTAGGAAGAGTCAATCAAAGGCCAAACGAATAATCTTTGACTCAGTCAAAAAAAGTATAATGCATGCAATGACTTCGTTGATGACTGCCAAGGACTGTATGGATTCCACTGAGAAAAGGGCTCCAAGTCAAAAGAGGACACTTAAGCAACAGATTAAGTATTTGAATATGGAGAAAGGTGAATCAGTGGAATCTTTCTATTCCAGGATAGTTCATATTAGAGATCAGCTTTTGGTCATAGGGGTGACAATGAATGATGATGATTTAGTGCATGCCATTTTTTACAGTCTTCCTTCTTCATGGGAGACCTTCTTATCCAGTGTAAGTGGGAGAGATATTCTACCCACGTTTGAGAGGCTATGGCATGATTGCCTCCAGGAGGAGAGTCACACAGCTACCAGGAGCGAGCCAATGAAAGAAGAGCACTCAAATTTAGCATCAAGATTCAAGGGAAAGAAGAAAGGCACTTTCTAGAAAGGCTCTCAGTGGAAGCCAAACATCAAAGGTACATTCAAAGGAAAGAATATTGATACATCTAATATTAAATGATTTAGTTGTAATAAGTTGGGTCATTTTGCTAAAGATTGTTGGTTTAGATATAAATATCCTAGGAAAGTGAAACATCATGCCTCAACTGTTGAGGATGATGAATCCAAAAGAAATCAGAAAATTCCTTCTAATGAGAAAGAAAATAGGAAAGAATATTATTTGGTTTTTGCTTTATCCAATTCAGTTTCCACGGGGCCAAAAACTTGGTTAGTAGACAATGGTGCATAAAAGCACATGACAGGGTACAAGGAGATCCTCTCAGATTTCGAGACAAAATATTTTGCAGAGCAGGTCGAGCTTGGGGATGAAAAATGTTACAATATAGAGGGAGTAGGATCTATCTCCTTCAGATTGGAATCTGGGGCTAGACTTCATGTTGATGAAGTATTATATGTTTCAGGGCTCAAGAAGAATCTACTATCAGTTGCAACCCTTGAGGACAAGGGATATTGGGTGATATTCAAGGACATGAAGGCACTATTATGGGCTAAAGGTAGCCACTTAAGTACAACATAACCCATTGGAACTCGCAGTGGAGGACTGTATGTCATGTCAGGACAGTCAGTTCAGGCATTGGCTCATGATGCGACTAGCTCCAGTGAGTTGTGGCACATAAGACTTGTACATATTCATTACAAATCTCTTCCAGATCTACAGAACATGGTATGTGGAATGCCCTCTATTTCTCTTAGTAAGAATGAAATTTGTAAGGGATGCATGCTAGGTAAAAATATAAAGAAAGCATTTCCTAGTAGTGACAACAGAGCTCACTATAATTGCTTATTTAACTAAACAATCAAGTGCTACATAAATTGTCAACCCAGGGAAGTTTGTTTATTTCAAAGGTAATCACGCACTATATATGCTCAATCTCAAAAGCAACCTAGAGTTGTAGTAAAAACATATTAATCACACTTTTCCTTAAAAAAACTGAAGTTCTAACTTGAATTACAGGAAAGAAATCTACCTATTGCAGAGTTCAATGTTTAAAGAAATAATTGTCCAAAGAATCCTGGATTACATTAAGAAAATAACAACCTGGAAAATAAATCTTTTAAGACACTGCAAAAGGAAAGACCAACTATTCTATAACCAGAGAACATGACCCTATTCCCAAAGCAAGAATCTTTAGCACATGTTTCCGATCACCACACTTTTATGAACTCATTGTTGATTGAAATGATTGACACACACTGAAGACTAACTACCTCTTAACAGAGAACAAGACCATATTCCTCAAGCAGGAATCTTCAACACATGTTTCTGATTAGCACACTTTCATAAACTCATTAATAATTGAAATATTTGACATGCACTGAAGGATAACTATATCTAATAGAGAACAGGACCCTATTCCTCAAGAAGGAATCTTCATCACCTGTTTCTGATTAGCACACTTTCATAAACTCATTACTAATTGAAATATTTGACATGCACTGAAGGCTAACTATCTCTAACAGAGAACATAACCCTATTCCCCAAGCAGGAATCTTCAGCATATGTCCCTGATTATCAAGATTTCATAAATTCACCAAACAAGATTGCCAGATAGAATGATTAACAGTTACCCAAGCATGAATCATATGAAAACAATGTAACAATCAGTAAAGCAGAGTTTTAGCAAGACAAAGTTCAGTAAAGTAGTGTTTCAGCAAAACAGAATTTATTCAAGGCATGAACATAAATAACACTAACACACTATAAATCTAATGGGTGAATCTTGTGAAGAAGGTGGGCCCTCCCTTCTCACAAGATTCCCCTGTAACGAAAGGAACTAGAGAGAAATGCTCAGAACAGTCTTTTATTCATCTGTCAATTGTATCATATTACAATCTGAAGTAAAGCACGTCCTTCTCTGTAAGATCATTTCTTAGTTAAAAACAGAAGATCATCTCTAATGATGATTTCCTCTTATTTAAAGAGGAGAATCCCTTCGATACAATTTGATCAACAATTTATAGGTGTACATATGAGTCCTATTCTTAGTCAGATCGACTTTCTAAACTGGAATAGGATATCCTAGTCTCCCACAATAGAATGCTATTACAAGTGTTGAGTGAGGTGTTGTTGTTGCGGCTGGAGTAACAGTGTCTTTATTTGTCTTCTTGTTACTGTTGTTGTATGTTGTTTCGGCATTGCAAATGGCAGGCTTTTTCAGCCACGGGATTTGTGTTCTGACTGTTTCAGCAACTTGGTCTCAGGCAGCAGCGATGGTTAATGCTAGCTCAAGGTGTGGCTGTTGTGGTCAATGTAACAGTTTTGTGTTGTTGTTTCAGCATCGTAGACCATAGACTGTGTAACAGCTTCTTCTGTGTGAGTTGTTGTTTCAGCATCATTGACCACGGACTGTGTAACAGCTTCTTCTGTGTGAGTTGTTGTTTCAACATCATAGACCACGGAGAGTGTAGCAGCTTCTTCTATGTGAGTTGTTGTTTCAACATCGTAGTCCACAGACTGTTTCAGCCACAAGGGTTGCGTGCTTTAACTGTTTCAACAACAGGCCTCAATGCTAATCTACAGTTCGAACTGTTTCAACACTTATACATTTCTGATCAATTGTTAAGTATGAGAGCAATGTAAAATTATATGCAAAACAGATTAAACATATAGTAAAGAGAAGAGAAGTTGTATACCTTTGGAAAGATAGGGTAAGGTGATAATGTGAGTTTAAATGTGAGTGAAACAAGGGTGTAAAGGTAGCAAAAAGTGTGAGCAAAAAGGTACATTGTATGGTCCTAACATCCCCCCCAACTTAAAATGTTGCATGTCCTCAGGCAACTTCACTCTGAATCAGAATCTGAATACTGACTCTGAGCGTGCAAGTTACTCAAGCAGTAGCTGTGGAAGGTGATGTCTGTTGGAGCTCTGAACCCTTGAACGCATTGTAACCTTTGCCAAGTTGTTGTTTCGACCTTTTTGGGAAACTTATAATGGACTTGATATTTCTCTGCTGGCATCCAGAGGATAGGAAAATGAAACTGGTACCCTATCCAGCTTTCAGCACATTGTTGAACACACTTGATGTAGCTAGGTACCCTGGAGATTTCTATCTCAATATTAGTAAGGCTGAAGGGATTGTGTTCTTGTCTTTTCCCAGTAGATTGTTGCCAAAACATATTATTTGCCTGTAGGGCAGCAATCTCTGTGGATTTAATGAAATGTTGACACTCCTGAAACACTGATGTCTGTAATTGTTGAATGTGTTGAGTCACCCATGGTTTCTTTAAAAACTGATAATACTCTGTAACAAAGGTGGCTGCATTTTGTGGTTCTGGCCTTATCCAGAGAAGGCGGTTATCCTCGTTATGATTAGCAGCTAGGAAGTCATCCTGCCATATAATATGATTGTTGAGGAAGGAGGTGAGTTCTCGAATCTGGATGTCACCGACAAGAGGGTTAAGGTTAAGCTGTCGATTCTCAGGGATGGCCTCATTATGAAAATATGCCTCACAAAGGAGGTTTTGATCCATAGCAAAGGCTTCTGCAAAGGTTTTGACAAAATCTGCTGGATTTAACACTGCATGGGGTCTGCCTTATGTGATCGATTTGATCTGAAACCATGTAAGTCATTCCATGAGGAACAGAGAGTAATTGCAGGATGGTTTCCTTGCAGCCAATAACTTTTGTGCCAAGTCAAATATCAGGAGCAATCTGCCTTTTAGTTCTTTATTATGTTTCTTAAGGGCATGAGATTCTTGGCGTGTTTTCTCCAAAGCTTCCCAATTTGAGTAGATATGATTTATCCAGATTTGTCTGTGTTCCTACAGGCTTTTGGCCTGTGTAGCAACAGACTCTTTTTTCCATTTCTCTATTATTGCCTGCTCATCCCATGGCTGAGTTTGTGTTTCAGCGTTGCAAGTAGTAGGCTGAGGTAGGGTCTGAGTGGCTTGTTCCACAAAGGTGTGGGTATTGATCTAGCTGGGAGGGGCAGATTCATCAATAGGCAATGTTTGTACATCTTTATTAACAAAAGCATGGGTTTCAGATTCGACATTTGTTGCAGGCCAGGGCTCAGTCTTAATTTTGGAAGGTCCTCCTGGTTCTTGTGTAACAACAGGGTTTTCTTCTTTGACTGCAAAAGTAAAAGGTGCAGGGGAATCTCCTGGCATTGGAACTTGAGTTACTTTTTAGCCTGCTTAATAGTAGATGTCCCCGCATTGACTGCACATATATTCTCTACACGAATTCTCTGTTGCAGTTTCCTCTGACATGGTCGCCATGCGAGCTAGGGTGTACAAATTAAGTTCCTTCTCATAGGCTTCCTTTTCCGTGGCTAGCTCTTGCTTGTAGGCTTCCATTTCAGACTTTAGGAACTCATTTTCTTGTAAGACAAAGGCCATTGTTGGTTATGGTTGAGAGGTGACTGGTTCTTGTGTAGCAGTCACAGCCGCACTAGCTGGTTCTTGTGGAGCAGCTACAGAATCGACAACTGATTCTTGTGTTTCAGCTTCTTGATGTAAATAAAGTAATGTTGCAGAACCCTGGTCCTCTGATTCTCGTGTCTCAGTATCAATATCAACAGTTGGTTCTTATGTTTCAGTTTTAGCTGGTTCTTGTGTGACAGCTATAGCTGGTTCTTGTGTTTCAGCTACTGAATGAGTAGCTGGTTCTTGTGTTTCAGCTACTTGATGAGTGGTTGGTTCTTATGTTTCATTCACTAAATGGGTAGTTGGTTCTTGTGTTTCAGCTACTTGATGAGTAGCTGGTTCTTGTGTTTCAGCTACTAAATTTGAAACGGATGATGTCGCAACCCACTGGGCCTCTGGTTCTTGTGTTTCAGTGCCCGTGGGTGGAATAGGCAAAGATTTCGGCATTTGGGAGGTTGGAGGTGTACGAGGTATTAGTTGGATGGGTTGAGGGTTTAGGGTAGTGGCAGTAGTGGTTGCCCTTGTTGAGGCCCTTGTTCGTTTTCTTTGTAAAAAGGGCAGAAAGAAAGGAATTTGCTTTCATTTATGTGCGGCATTTTCCTCAATAATGGGACAGGGGGAATTGTCTGGTTCAGAATCATCACTAAGAATATGAAGGGCAGGAGTGGATGATTCTAGTAAAATGTGGGGCGGGCTTGGTATGGTAGGGGGGTTAATTGGATTGATTGGGTCTGTAGGCAGACTGTTAGGTATTTCTGGAGAATCTGGAGGGTTTTGTGGTTGTTGTTCCTGAAGATTTTTAGGAATTTCAACAGCTTCTTGGGGATCTATGGGTGGGTTGTTTAGTGGAGGGTTTTGTTGGGAAAAAATCTTTTGGACAAGAAGTTGAACGAGACTGTGATGGGTGAGTGAAAGAGCAGGATCTTTAGCCTTTTTAAAGTAGTGCGACATATTTTTAAGGCAACCGAGTAGATAATAAGGAATGTTCACCAATCTAGCATGTCGTAAATGAGACAATAGGACAAAATTGTGCTGGTAGACTACTTGGTATCAGCCTTCACAAGTAAGGTAGTTTTTGATGAATTTTGCAACTTCCGGCCATGGAGGCGGCAACAAGTTGAGTTGGACACCCCGGCCTTTAGGTTCAATTTGTTCCCATGGCAAGAGGAAATCCTGTTGGGCATTTAGGATGATATGTTTGTGGCTGAACAAGCGAATGCCATTGGTAGGGAGACCCAAAACCTGTGCTATATCCTCTTCTGTAACTAAAATCCGAACCCCTTGAACAATGGAATGATCTTCCTGGAGATTTCGAGCAAATTGCAGAACCTGTTGTTGATCAAACCCTTGGAGTCTCTGAAAATAACCGAGCCATCCTGCCTGCAGAAAAATTTGATAGGCTTCTAGATACAGTTCTAACAGGGCTGTCGTGGTGGGTTCGTACCGTATAACAAATCCTCCCATAGCTAACAGCTCAGTAAAATACATCGTCAAAGATTCGAGTAATAGCTTCTGTGCAGAGTGAGTTTTTCAAGTGAAAGCATGCAAATGGTGGTGAAACAAATGAAAGGATGGTAAAAAGGAATGACGATGGTTGATACGTGTGAAATGATGGTATAAAAGTTTGATATTTCCTCCCCCCCTTCAAGTGTAGATAATAATGATTTTACATGAGTGGTAATAATGAGTTGGAATCTTCTCATTAACTATAGCTTAATTGTATTTACATAAAATTTACATACATCACCTTTGCCTTTTGATTCGTACTTCAAACAAAATATAATGTTGTCCATAATAGTTCTGCAGTGGCCGTGGCAGAGACTTTTGATTTGTTAGATGAATTGTATCAAGGATTTGTTGACTGGAAGGAAAAAATGTAGTATGAGAGCGCAAAATCTTATTGACAGAAAATGCTGAAAAGTTGGTGTTTCAGCCATAGAAAGAAGGGCGAAACAATTCTTGAACGGTGTTGTTTCGTCAATGGGAAAATGGCGAAAGGTTGCTGACAGTGGTGTTTCATCAATGGGAATATGGCGAAGGGTTGTTGAACAGTGGTGCCTCAACAATGGGGAAAAATGGTGAAAAGTTTGTTGGACAGTGGTGTTTCGGCAATGGGAAAATGGTGAAAGGTTGATGACAGTGGTGTTTCAGCAATGAGAAAATGGCGAAAGGTTGTTGACAATGGTGTTTCAGCAATGGGAAAATGGCGAAGGGTTGTTGAACAGTGGTGTCTTAGCAATGGGGGATCTTTGATCTTCTTGAAGTAAGATCGTCCTTCCTTAGTAGGCCTTTGCTTTGATCGAGAATCTACAAAAATCAATTGTAACATGGTATTTCTTGACAGGGATTATTAGTAAACGAAATCTACTCTAATACTAAAGAAATTAAATTAAAAGAATTAATTGCAATGAGGGGTAGGAGCCCCCTCTAAAAAGAGGTAATGAGAGTCTGCCACACATGTGGCCTTAAAGTCTTCTTTGGAAATAGGGCGCTGGTACAGACGAAGTCGATGACCATTTACAAGTAACAGTGTTTTAGAGTCATCGATTGTGAGGAGCCTTATTGTTCCATTGGGGAAAATAGTGTCTACTTCGTAGGGTCAAAGCCATCTTGTACATAGTTTCCCTTGAAATTATTTAAACCGAGAGTCGTACAGTAGGGCCCAATTACCTTTTTGGAATTGCTTATGCTTGATAGTTTTGTCATGCCATTTTAATCTTTACTGTTGAATCATAGTTGTCTGATAAATGGCATCTAGTCTTTTTTCATCCAATTCATTAAGCTGTTGCAACCTAGTTGTCTGTGCATCGGTCAAATCAAGGTTGACAGCTAAAGCAGTCCTTAAGGTTTTGATTTCAAATTCCACAGGAAAGACAACACTCTTTCCATAAACTAATTCATAGGGAGAGAATCCTGTAGTATTTCTCCAAGTAGTTCTGTAGGCCCATAATGCTTCAGGGAGTCTGTGAGACCAATCCTTTCTGTTTTCCTTCACTGTTTTTGTGAGAATGGATTCTATTACTTTATTTGTGCTTTCTACCTGTCCATTGGCTTGGGGGTGGTATGTTGTAGTCATTCTATGATGAATATGATATTTTTGAAGGGTGGCTTTAAAACCATGAGAAGTGAAAGGAGGTCCTCCATCTGTAACTAATTCTCTTGGCACTCCAAATCTGATGAAGATGTCTTCAAATAAGAAATCTATAACTGCTTCTTCGGTCGCTCTATGGAGTGCTTTAGCTTCCACCCATTTGGTCATATAGTCTATGCAGACCACTATGTAATTTTTTTGATTGGATGGGGGGTTAATGGGTCCTACAAAGTCTAAGGCCCATCTTTCAAATGGTTCGAGTACTATCTGGGGGTTTAATGGAATTTCATATCTATGATTAGGTTGGCCCATTCTTTGGCAGCTATCACAGGCCCGGACATATTTCTTTGCATCTTTAAAAAGTGAGGGACAATAATACCCCATCCTGAGAATTTTATGTGTTGTTCTCTTATCAGCAAAATGCCCTCCACAAGGGCCATCATGACAAACTTTTAGTAGGTCATAAACCTCATATTCTCTAATGCAACTTCGGATTTCTTGATCAGGTCCTGTATGGAAAAGACACCCACTTATCCAACTATACCGAGCACTTTGTTGAATGATTCTTCTTTTCTCTCGATGGGATAGGTGTGGTGGTAACTTCCCTGCAACCAAGTAGTTAGCGATGTCTGCATACCAAGGCGAGTGAGCAGAAACTGCAAATAGATATTCATCAGGAAAGGAATCATCTACTGGGGTATCATCATCAGGTGTCAACCGAGAAAGGAAATCAGCAACTACATTTTCTTTTCCTGGTCTATCTACAATTGTAATATCAAATTCTTG